>JAVJIF010029700.1:0-193404 GCA_038442645.1 Agave tequilana
TTGTAATACCCCGCTTCCGGAATACGTACTTAGTTGCGTATTCAGATTTTCGATCGTATTTGTCAATTGACTTTCTGTATTTGACCGATTTTAGTTTCAAATATTATTTTCCAATATATTAGATTTTCTATGATTTTCTGGATTTTTCCTGAATTAAAATGAAAATCTTCAAAACCGGTGTCGACCAGTGCTGCTGACCGATTCCCAGATTTTTAATTTGCAAACAGCTTGGAATTTCTAGATGGTCCTTTAGACATTTTCTCTTAAAATCACATTTTTACCTAAATACTTTTTCTGAGAATTTTATGATTTTATGAAAATTCCACCGGAGTCAGTAGCTAACTGATTCCGGGATTTTTAGTTTTAAAACTATAAATTATTTCTCCAAACAATTTCACCATGAGTCTTAAATTATTATTATTGATTTTTGGTAAATTTTACGAGTCGTTCCAAGATACTTGACTTCGGGACGATTTCGGTATTTTCCGAAATGTTTTCCGCATCTTCGACTTAAACCCGGGAAATTGTCTTTTCAATATTTTCATTTTCCAAGCCAAAGAAAATATCTTCTCCTTTTTAAATTCTTTTCTTTTTCCCTTTCCTTTATTTCTTTCCTTCCTCCACAAGCCACAAGCTTTTCCTTTTTCCAAAATTCCAATCTTTTCCAAAATTCCAACTTCCACACACTTCCACATTAATGCCCCTCTTTCTCTCTCTCTTCCATGGCCGGCCAAGTGGCCAAAAGAGGGACACCTCATCCTCTCCTATTTGCAAAAACCCCCTCTCTTCTACTTTATTTACACCTCCTTTACAAAATCTAAAACCTATATAAACTTTTCCTTTTCATTTCTATTTCTTTTTACTTCTTTTCACCAAAGAATTGCCTTCACCAAATTCTCTTTCATCTCAACCTCAACTACCAACTCCAAAATATCACCAAGGATTGTCATCTCCACTTCAACCACAACTTTGGAATTGGGATCGTAGCTTTCTTTGTCGGCTATATCGTTGAGGATCAAGTTGGTGATAATTGTCGACCGCGATCCTTCCGAACTCGTAAAGCTTCAAGTAACCGATCTAAGTGAGTATTTTTACTCACCAAGACTTGTAAACTTTTTAGTATACTTGTGTTTACAACTCATGTACACTTGTGCCTTCGAAATCATGCTTTTGGCCTTCAAATTCAACCATCAAATTCTGTTCTGTACCCTGTTTCCAGACGACGATTAGTCGACTTGACCTAGGGATTAGTCGACTAGAGATCTCTATTTGAAACGTAACCTTTTCTGGAACACAGTTTTAGTCGACTTATCTTGATTATTAGTCGACTAACTTTTCCAGAAAATAAACCCCAACTCTCTGGAAATCACTGTTAGTCGACTTACCTTAACTATTAGTCGACTATAGATCATTGTTAGTCGACTACCCTTTCCACCATAGTCGACTAACTTTTCCTGAATCAGAAACCCAACTCTCTGGAACCCAGTTTTAGTCGACTAGACCAGACTGTTAGTCGACTTGAGTCCACTATTAGTCGACTACTCCTTCCACCTAGTCGACTAACTTTGGCTGTCTGTTATAGTTGATTTCTTTTCTGAATATTGGATCTTATGCTTGGTTCATGTGTTTGTATATAGTACTTAGTGACTTGTTACTTGATGTATATCACCACTTATCATGCTATCTCTTGACACCAAGCATGATACACTTGATTCTTATAATTATCACGATAACGGAATGTAGTATCTGATCTCCAGTTATGATTCTTGTTATGTATTCCAGTTATGATCCTGCTCGTTTCCGTAATCTGATAATTATGTTAATAAACCATAAAAAGGACAACTTTTATGGGGAATGGGAGGAAGTGATGGATGCCGGAATGATACCTTACTTATAGTGATGGAATAAAATATTGGCGGTACGTGTTAGTGGGACTCAGGGCCCACAGGAGATTCGTGTTAGGGGGACTTAGGGCCCTCAAGCTGGTCCCAGGTGTATGGGAACTACTATAAGAAGCTCTATCAGTTCTCCATCTACTTCCGGTAACAACCCTCGACTTTCTTATATATGGATGTATGTGTGTTGGGATATATACCAAAACACATACCTAGATATATGGGTCAGACGAGTAATAATAATAATAGATACCTGTTATGTTACGATTCCTACAGTGATCCCTGTCATGATTCCTATTATGTACTTCTGTTATTTTTGTCATGTAATCCTGTTATGATTATCGTGTGATTTGAAATTCTGATTCTATACGCTTGGATTTCGGTGGCATGAGATAAAAGTATATAGATGAGGGTTTCCTTGTTTGGATTATTCCTTCGATGTACTAGTCCCATGGGACCGTGACTTAAGCGTTTACAATCAATCTTGCTTGTAATCAACGTTACCTGGATTTCCTGTTTTATGGATATTATGTTTTACTTGTTCATACCCGTTATACTTGTGTTCTAACCTTCCTACTCTTGTCTTTTAGCCATTTGGCTGTAGCCTGTTCATTGTTGGGAGGTCCTGACTCCCTTGGATTTGTATGTTCAGGTTCCGAAGCTTGGATCGAAGTGGAACCATCCACAGAGGATCAAGCTTTTCTTAGTGAGCAGGCAGACTAGTTCCTGTTCTTTTGTGCCAAACTTCTCTCTTTGACTCACGGGGTCTTCATCTAACTCGTGAGCCTTTTGTGTCCTTATTGTATATTGTACTTTTGGACTTGGTTGTGATAAAAGACATATGTAATGTGTAATATTTTATCATATCCTGTGATAGCTTTGTATTTGTACTTTTAAGTTGGCATATGAATGAATACCACGCTTTGTTGTACTCTGATCCTTGTTGTACTTAATGCTTAGCGTATATACGTGGGGGCACTTTCTGACCTGCGTATATACGTCGCAGTGACGTCCCCGTATCCGTGGGATCGGGGCGTTACAGGATGGTATCAGAGCCTAGGCTCTCACTCCTATAGTACAATCAAGCAGCAAATTCTAGTAATTTGCTATTGCCAACTACAATGTACAAAGTTATCTAGTCCTTCTTGATTCCTTCCCTCATGTCCTAAAATCTATCCATTTTTCCAGCTCTTTCCAGTCATCTTTCACAACTAGGTATGGATAGAAGATCGGGTCGTAACAACTCTGGACAAGTATCGAATGGACCCATGGGAGAGAATGTGGATATTCTGAGGGTTATCCAGGCGATGATGGAGAATCAGCAACAACAGACGGAACTCCTTCGGCAAGAGTTAGCAGCTCCAAAGGGACAAAGGCCGGGGAATATATCGGACTTTAGGCGGTTGCAACCAGCCACATTCACGGGAGGAGAAAAACCCCTAGAAGCTGAACAATGGCTGACAGATACCTCAGACCTGTTGAATGCAGCCCGAGTTCCAAAGGAAAATCAAGTGGAGGTCGCCAAGATTCAATTGAAAGATGTAGCCAGAACTTGGTGGCTAGCTGAGGAGGCAAGATTGGAGAAGCCGGTCACATGGGACCAATTCTCTAAGAGCTTCTATAGCAGATTCTTCCCTGCCACTGCTCAGAAGGACATGGAAGAGCAGTTTATCCGACTTCAACAATGGAATCGGTCCGTGGATGAGTATGCCGCGGAATTTCTAAGACTTAGCCGCTTTGCTCCATACATGGTGACTGATGAGGAGAAGCGGGCAAGTAGATTTCAACAGGGCTTACAGATGGATATCCAAGTCTTCTTAATGCCCCAACAGCTGAAGACCTATTCTGAAGTCCTCACCATAGCTCGGGAAGTGGAGCGTGGACTGGAGAAGAAGAAATTGACCTTGATAAGGAACCAGGCCATGAAGAGGCCTTTTCAGTTGATGGATGAGGAAGATGCAGCTAGGACAACCCATGACCCGATGATGAAGCGACCATTCCGACCTCCTCTTCCTCAGATCATATGCAATTTCTGCCACAGACCCGGACATTATAAGAGAGATTGTCGAATGGCCAATGGATTATGTTTGGCATGTGGGACAGGGAGACATGCGCTAAGGGATTGCCCGCACAGAAAGTTTGGACATGTGGCACCAATCAGACCAACACTTCCAGCCCCAGCACTTCCAGCTCCACCGCTGAGGAGGAACCCAGAACCCGTTGACCAGAGAGCTCCATTTCCACCTCAGCAGTATGACAACCCACAGAGAGGAGCAAGACCCAGAGCAGATTACGGCAGAGGCCAAGTTCACATCATGGCGGCGGAGGCATCAGAAGATGCAGCGGAATGTGCAGACCAGTATCCAGATCAAGAACCTCAAGGATATCATGGTAACAACTACCCCGGATCTTGCATTTGAGTTGGTTATCTTTCTAAATATTTCCCTTATCATTCTCTCATTTCCAATCCTGGTCCTTCCTGTGTTCACCTTACCCCTGATTTGGTTTTTTTTTTGAAGCCTTTGATTTCACCCTTGTCCACTTCGTGTTCAATTTACCCCTTAACGAAATTGCGAGGACGCAATTTTTGTAAGGTGGGTGGATTGTAATACCCTGCTTCCGGAATACGTACTTAGTTGCGTATTCAGATTTTCGATCGTATTTGTCAATTGACTTTCTGTATTTGACCGATTTTAGTTTCAAATATTATTTTCCAATATATTAGATTTTTATGATTTTCTGGATTTTTCCTGAATTAAAATGAAAATCTTCAAAACCGGTGTCGACCAGTGCTGCTGACCGATTCCCGGATTTTTAATTTGCAAACAGCTTGGAATTTCTAGATGGTCCTTTAGACATTTTCTCTTAAAATCACATTTCTTGCCTAAATACTTTTTCTGGGAATTTTATGATTTTATGAAAATTCCACCGGAGTCGGTAGCTAACTGATTCCGGGATTTTTAGTTTTAAAACTATAAATTATTTCTCCAAACGAATTTCACCATGAGTCTTAAATTATTATTATTGATTTTTGGTAAATTTTACGAGTCGTTCCAAGATACTTGACTTCGGGACGATTTCGGTATTTTCCGAAATGTTTTCCGCATCTTCGACTTAAACCCGGGAAATTGTCTTTTCAATATTTTCATTTTCCAAGCCAAAGAAAATATCTTCTCCTTTTTAAATTCTTTTCTTTTTCCCTTTCCTTTATTTCTTTCCTTCCTCCACAAGCCACAAGCTTTTCCTTTTTCCAAAATTCCAATCTTTTCCAAAATTCCAACTTCCACACACTTCCACATTAATGCCCCTCTTTCTCTCTCTCTCTCTTCCATGGCTGGCCAAGTGGCCAAAAGAGGGACACCTCATCCTCTCCTATTTGCAAAAACCCCCTCTCTTCTACTTTATTTACACCTCCTTTACAAAATCTAAAACCTATATAAACTTTTCCTTTTCATTTCTATTTCTTTTTACTTCTTTTCACCAAAGAATTGCCTTCACCAAATTCTCTTTCATCTCAACCTCAACTACCAACTCCAAAATATCACCAAGGATTGTCATCTCCACTTCAACCACAACTTTGGAATTAGGGATTGTAGCTTTCTTTGTCAGCTATATCGTTGAGGATCAAGTTGGTGATAATTGTCGACCGCGATCCTTCCGAACTCGTAAAGCTTCAAGTAACCGATCTAAGTGAGTATTTTTACTCACCAAGACTTGTAAACTTTTTAGTATACTTGTGTTTACAACTCATGTACACTTGTGCCTTCGAAATCATGCTTTTGGCCTTCAAATTCAACCATCAAATTCTGTTCTGTACCCTGTTTCCAGACGACGATTAGTCGACTTGACCTAGGGATTAGTCGACTAGAGATCTCTATTTGAAACGTAACCTTTTCTGGAACACAGTTTTAGTCGACTTATCTTGATTATTAGTCGACTAACTTTTCCAGAAAATAAACCCCAACTCTCTGGAAATCACTGTTAGTCGACTTACCTTAACTATTAGTCGACTATAGATCATTGTTAGTCGACTACCCTTTCCACCATAGTCGACTAACTTTTCCTGAATCAGAAACCCAACTCTCTGGAACCCAGTTTTAGTCGACTAGACCAGACTGTTAGTCAACTTGAGTCCACTATTAGTCGACTACTCCTTCCACCTAGTCGACTAACTTTGGCTGTCTGTTATAGTTGATTTCTTTTCTGAATATTGGATCTTATGCTTGGTTCATGTGTTTGTATATAGTACTTAGTGACTTGTTACTTGATGTATATCACCACTTATCATGCTATCTCTTGACACCAAGTATGATACACTTGATTCTTATAATTATCACGATAATGGGAATGTAGTATCTGATCTCCAGTTATGATTCTTGTTATGTATTCCAGTTATGATCCTGCTCGTTTCCGTAATCTGATAATTATGTTAATAAACCATAAAAAGGACAACTTTTATGGGGAATGGGAGGAAGTGATGGATGCCGGAATGATACCTTGCTTATAGTGATGGAATAAAATATTGGCGGTACGTGTTAGTGGGACTCAGGGCCCACAGGAGATTCGTGTTAGGGGGACTTAGGGCCCTCAAGCTGGTCCCAGGTGTATGGGAACTACTATAAGAAGCTCTATCAGTTCTCCATCTATTTTCGGTAACAACCCTCGACTTTCTTATATATGGATGTATGTGTGTTAGGATATATACCAAAACACATACCTAGATATATGGGTCAGACGAGTAATAATAATAATAGATACCTGTTATGTTACGATTCCTACAGTGATCCCTGTCATGATTCCTATTATGTACTTCTTGTTGGCCCAATGGCCTTCCACTCTAGTTTTGATGATGATCAACACTCATGTAGTTATGTTTACTAATATTCTTGTGTTTTTAAGTTTCAGATCATTAACAGGATATTAGTTGGTGATTAGCTTCAACAAGATGATTAGAAGCTTATCATGATGATTCCGGTGCCAAAGCTTAAAGATCATACCTTTGCACTTGGAGAATCACGGAGTTTTGGAGCAAGTCTACTTGAAGATGAAGATCGTCAAGAAGACTTAGGTATCCTAATTTAGATAGAGTTTTAGATCCATTTGTAAAGCTTAGTTTAGTTGATATGCTCAAGTGCACAAAACACACACATTTCATGATTTGGTATTTGGTTTTCATGAATAGTTTGATCAAAACAAGTTTTCATGATTTATATGTATAGTAGATGTTTTCTATTTATACATACATGCTTAACTTATAGACAAACTTATTTTGACGTTTCTATTCATGTTTTGGAAAAATCAAAGTTTGATAAAAATACAAGTTTTGTTTATGATAAAATTTGCAAGACTCTAAAATGAATTGATATGTTGATATATTGTCTTGAAATTTTTATCACATGTTTATGTTTTAACATAAAATGATAAAACAAGTTTTAGAAAAACATATTTTTAGAAAAACAGTTTTTATTGTGATTAAAACTATTTTTTAGATTTACTGTGAATTTATGGGATTTTTATTGAGTGAAAAGACCTATTTTCAAATCCCGTATCTGTGCAGATCTGCACTGTGCCTGCCAGGCCAGTTCGGTCGACCGGACCGGTCGACCGCACCAAGTGGCCGGTCGACCGGGTCGGTCGACCGATGTGCACAGACGTGCACACTGGCTACACATTGTAGTCGGTCGACCGGACCGGTCGACCGAGTTGAGAGTTCAACTCTCAGGATGTTTCGGTCGACCGGGCCGGTCGACCGCTAGTGCCCAACGGTCACTTTTCTGACCGTTGGCGGTCGACCGGGCCGGTCGACCGACGCCTGTCAGAGCTGCCAGCTCAGCTCTAACGGCTAGTTTTCTGTTTGGCCTATATAAACTCCATCTCTTTGGGGATTTTGGCCAAGATTTTTAAGAGGAAAAATTCCAGTTTTCTGAAGTGTTTAAAAGAGTTTTAAAAAGTAGTTTTTGAGCTAAAAACTTCTAATCTTTATTGTTTTGGGTTTTTGGAAAATCAAAGAGAACTAGGTTTTGGGATTTTGATTTGATCTTTTATTTCTATCATATACAAGAGATTTCCCAAGTAGTTTTTCTTTGTTGCTTGTTTCCAAAAACACTTAGTTTCCACACTTGAGCCATATCTTCTATCCTAAACTATTAGGATCTTATTTTTGTGGAAAAAGAGAAAAGAGAGTGTTTGAGGTTGTTGTTGTAAACCTCTAAGTTGTACACCCTTATTCTTGTTGTATCCCTCTTAGGTAGAGGTGATCGGGTGATTGGTTTGTATCCCTCAAGTGTGAGGTGATTGAGATTGGTTGTGAGCCTCTTTGGTAGAGGTGTTGTTGTTGGTTGTTGTTGGCCTCGGTGGAGGTTGTATTGAGAGAGGAGTTAGGTACTCCTAGAGTTGTAAGAAATCCTCTTCGGTAGAGGTTCCCTCGGTGGGAGTTGAGATAGTGGAAATCCTACACGGTGGTGTAGGCGGGGATGTAGAGCAAGGTGCTCGAACCTCGAAACAAATCTTGGTGTTTGCGATTGCTCCCATTGTCTCTCTAACTCTCTCTCATTTACTTTGTGCAAAGCATCATACTTCATATCATCATATTTGCTTGTGTTGAGCATAACTCATATTGCCATATCATATTGCTTGTGTTGCCTTGCATTATTTTATATTGCTATATCCTTTATTGCTTGGCTTGATTGTGTGTGCACATTGCTTGGATTGCTTGTGTGTGTGTGCCTAACTTATACTCATCCAACAAGAGCTTCACATAGCGCCTCAACCCATATCAAGGGGAATCAAGAGGAGTTTAGTCCAGAGCCTCGCAAGAGGAATTCGGCTACACTTGTTGTATTGTATTAGTTTGTGCATAATTTGCATTAGCTTCCGCATTTAGCGCACTTAATTTGCATTAAGTTTCTTAGATTAGCACTTACACCTATTCACCCCCCCTCTAGGTGTTTTTCACTTCTGTTATTTTTGTCATGTAATCCTGTTATGATTATCGTGTGATTTGAAATTCTGATTCTATACGCTTAGATTTCGGTGGCATGAGATAAAAGTATATAGATGAAGGTTTCCTTGTTTGGATTATTCCTTCGATGTACTAGTCCCATGGGACCGTGACTTAAGCGTATACAATCAATCTTGCTTGTAATCAACGTTACCTGGATTTCCTGTTTTATGGATATTATGTTTTACTTGTTCATACCCGTTATACTTGTGTTCTAACCTTCCTACTCTTGTCTCTTAGCCATTTGGCTGTAGCCTGTTCATTGTTGGGAGGTCCTGACTCCCTTGGATTTGTATGTTCAGGTTCCGAAGCTTGGATCGAAGTGGAACCATCCACAGAGGATCAAGCTTTTCTTAGTGAGCAGGCAGACTAGTTCCTGTTCTTTTGTGCCAAACTTCTCTCTTTGACTCACGGGGTCTTCATCTAACTCGTGAGCCTTTTGTGTCCTTATTGTATATTGTACTTTTGGACTTGGTTGTGATAAAAGACATATGTAATGTGTAATATTTTATCATATCCTGTGATAGCTTTGTATTTGTACTTTTAAGTTGGCATATGAATGAATACCACGCTTTGTTGTACTCTGATCCTTGTTGTACTTAATGCTTAGCGTATATACGTGGGGGCACTTTCTGACCTGCGTATATACGTCGCAGTGACGTCCCCGTATCCGTGGGATCGGGGCGTTACATAAGTCATGTTACCTTTGGGTATCCAATTCCACACCACTAAGTTACATAAAATATACTACCCTATCCGGTTCATAATTATTTGAAAGAGACTTTCCTTTGGGCCAGTCCCAATCTCCTAACCAGAACCGCCATCGAGAATATTATTGTCTTTAATGTCACTTAGTTTGAAAAGTCTTTTATGTAGTTGTATATTCATAAGATTTACTAACCTAGGTCACTTTGGCAACTACTAAATCAATAAGCCTTATGAATACAAAACTAACTAATAATATTCTCTAATCCTTTTATTTGAGTAAAGCCATAATATCTCAATACATTACTTGACCAAGTATCAATCAATACTAACACAATAACTTAAATGTGTAATATACATTAATGATTGAATATTAACAAGTATTAGTCGACTACAAGGAAAGATTAGTCGACTTGGGTCAAGTCAAGTCGACTACACATTAGGTCTAGTCGACTAGTGCAAAAGAAAATTAGTCGACTATACCCATATTATTAGTCGACTATAAACTTTATTAGTCGACTTCACATTTAATTAGTCGACTCCTGAATCCAACAGAAAGTTCTCAACTTTCGGGTCACCGAATTAGTCGACTTGAAAATATGATTAGTCGACTATACCCTAATTAGTCGACTAGTCATAAAATCAACTAAAAATCAAGTCGACTCCTGCGGCAAACAGAGACTTTAAAACTTTCTGGAAAAGGGAATTAGTCGACTATACGATGGGATTAGTCGACTAATAGTCGACGAAGCAGTTATCAAAGGCAGTTTCTGCTTAGTCGATTTTAATCCCAAAATTATCAAAAATTAGGGTTTTTCAATTCCTTTGATTTTGATCCCAATTTAATTGCATAATTAGAGGAATATGAACATGATATTAGGGCTATTAAATCCTCTACAAATTCTACAATTAAAAGATCAAAAAATTCGATTTTATGAATTGTTAATCAAAAACCCTAACTTTCCATAATTCCTAAATCCAAGATGTATTGATTCTTTAAACCTGGCTCTGATACCAAATGTTGGAAATAACACAACTATAATGCGGATTAAATTAAACCATGGATCAAGAATCAATAAAATAACATCTCAAGAAATAGATCAAATTCTTAATTGAGCAATACTTTAAATCACCATACCTGAAGCCATTGGTGAAGAGTGGATGAAAGTTGGAGAAGACTTTGATTCCTTCCTCTTGATTTTGCAAACCCTAATACAAAGGATCCTCTTTTCTCTGTCTCCTTTTCCTTGCACAAACTCACAGATTTCTTTTCTGATGGAGAGACTCAAAAATATAAGCGTGAGTTTTGTTTTCTTTACAGAAGGAGAAAAGTGGGTCGCACATTTGCACATAAGTCCCTTGAAATAAACCTTTCCATCATGGTACCCTTTATATTTCAAGAGACTATATAACTATATAAATGTGACTATAATATGGGCATCCTTAATATCAGTTAATTTTAATAGGAATCCAATGCAAATAATCAAGGTTAAGTGGGCCACCTTCATATGAGATTAACATAGCACACAAAGATATGGTGGAAATCTTAGCACATTGTGCTCCCTGAATCACACAAACAATGCTGAAATTTCCTGATTTAACCCTTTGGCACACAAGATTTCAAGCTCATTGACAAGTTCAAGGCACCAGGGAGAAAAGTAAGCAAATAAGAAAACCCAAACTAGAACACAGAGAAGTGAGAGAGACGTCTGAAATTGAAGTTTAAACCTCATTACACATAACATAGATTAAAAACATGCCACTTACAGGTTGCATACTATACTCTCCACCTTCAAGTGCTCATGAACAAAATAAAAAGATCCTTGGCTATATATCTAATTAAACAGATACAGTAACAACCCTAAACGGGGACAGTCCTGCTGTTAGGATTAGCACCATCCTGCTGCTCATCTTCATTCTCTCTCGACATCTCCTCCAGCGACTTTCCCTTCGACTCTGGCACCAACAAAGTGAAGAAGAGCCCCAACAGGTTACAACCAGCGAGCATGAACAGCGAATTCCTGACCCCGATTCCGGCTGGGTACCCGTAATCCGTCTTCGTCTTGTCTTGATTCTGCGCGGCATACAAGAACCCAAACGACCCAATGATCGCCCCGGCCTTCCCTGCAGCGGCCGATATCCCGTGGCACGTTGATCTCAGCCTCGCCGGGAAAATCTCGGCGGGGACGATGAATGTAGTACTGTTCGGCCCGAAATTGGCAAAGAAGAATGTGAACGCATACATCACTACGAATCCAATGTGGTTGCCCTTTAGAGTCCAGTGGTGATAAGGAATGGCTAGCCCAAGCATGAAGACAGTCATGAAGAAGAACCCGATCATCTGAATCGTGACCCGACCAATGATGTCGATGAGCCACACGGTGAACCAGTATCCGGGGACGGTCCCGCAGAGGGCAATCAGAGTCTGAGCACGGGCAATTCGGAACACCTCTTCGATGGCGTTCATCGTCTTCGCTGGGGGGATCCATCCGATCGAGATGAAGATATCTTTCTGGAAGAGGTTCTGGCTGTAGTAGGCGATGTCGAGAAAGAACCAAGTGGTGGTTGTTCCGAGGAGATGAAGCCCGTGTCGCTTCGCAAACTCTCTGGTGAACAACCCGAAGGTGTTGGCCTCGGCAGTGGCGATCTTCTCCACCTTCTCCTGCTCCGCTTCGATCTCGACCTGCAGCACCCTCGACATATCGACAGCGGCTTGTTTCGCATTCTTGGCGACGAGCGCGGTATACCGCGCAGTTTCGGGCATCTTCATCCGCCAGTAGTAAGTCATGGCCGCGGGCAGAGCCCCGAACATGAAAATGATGCGCCAGACGTAGTCAGCCTCGGGCACGGTCGAGGCCAGCGCGTTTTGCTCGTACGTCGGGGCCTTGAAGTTGTTCTTGAATGCGGCGGACACAATGAGGGCTACAGCGCCGCCAGCAAGAATCCCGAACCCCTGCATCGCAAACACCGCGGCCATGAACGCACCGCGAGTCTTCTTGTTGGCGTACTCGGACATGATTGTGGCCGAGAGAGGGTAATCGCCGCCGATGGCAAAACCGAGCCAGAACCGGAAGAAGCAGAGCGTGGCCATGACGCCCTTTGCGGTGTGGCCGAAGGAGAGGCCGGAGGCGACCGAGCAGATGACCATGAGCATGAGGGTCATGCCATAGACCCTTTTCCGGCCCATCTTGTCGCCGAGCCAGCCGAAGAAGAGTTGGCCCAAGAGGGCCCCGCATAAGGCGATGCCGTTGACGGCGACCGAGACATTGGGGGGGAGGACCCCCGGGGTGTCGGAGCCGTCGACGTGGTAGTAGATGCGGCCGAGGAGCTTGGTGACGAGGGAGATGCAGAAGAGGTCGTAGGCGTCGGTGAAGAAGCCCATGCCGGCGATCACGATGGCGGTGAAGTGGTACCATTGGGTCTTGGCCAAGTCCAGGGCCCTCAGCACTTTCAGCTGGTCCCCGGCCATGGCTCTCTCCTCTCTTCTCTCTGATGAAGAGAGCGACAAGATTTTTTTTTTTAAAAAATGGTAGATTAGAAGCATATAAACAGTAATACAGCGAATTAACTATAATCTTGACCCAATCAAACAGTTTATAATACAATATATATTTTTAGTTGAAAGTTCTTGAAATGATTATCCTTACGTAGAAAATCCTTCAGATATAATTCACTTATATTGCAATTCAACATAATTAACATAATCAACAAGTTATTTATTTAGCACAAGAACTGAACAGAGGATTGTAAACTAGCGCGTTCTCTAAATAAAAAAAATTAACTGGTAAAAAAAAAGTTCTATTTTTGAGAGACGAGAACTAGTAAATTGTTTTAAAATTATATAAGAAATAAATGATATACACTGATACAGAAGTGGAAAAATCATCTTTTAACATAAGAAAAGGAAAGCGAGGTAGAATCTAAGAAAACTTGAGACCACTCAATGAATCATAAAGAGAAATCCAAAGCTGCGGGCCAAGTACTTGATCTATAAAGTACAATTGGATTTTTTTTAACTTTTTTTCTAAGAAACAAATAAGGTACAGTTCTTATGATTTATTACGAGCAGAGCACACTATTTCTTTTCCCTACATACAAATTCTGCGAAAAAAATTCAACATCATAATTAAAACTCTCCAAATTTTTTCCTCAACTATGAAGTATTTTCATAGTCTACCATGTCACAATGGCAAGAAAAATGTACTATATTTTCCCCCTTGATCAATAACATGTGATTTCTTTTTTCTACTAAAAAAGAGGATGTGATGGTTATTAATGCAACGCGGCAAAAGGGAACTATTGGTAAAACAATAGCAAGCATCTCGCAGAGATTCCGAATCTTATTCCTTCCTAAATCTACAACTCACCTCAAACTGAAAGGAAAAGATAAGAAATTTTTTTAATTAAGAAAAATATCCTAAATAAAGTCCACGACGTTGAGTTGACTTGACCCATGCATCCCGCAAGAGAACCAAAAGGGATGGGCCCCACGACTAATGTGAACCCAGTCGAAATCAATGTTATTTACATGAGCGCAGCAAAAAGATCAGAAAAAAATAAAAACAGTTAAAAACAAGAACAAAAAGTAATAAAATTAGACAGCCGTATATATATATATTTATTTTAATATTAGAAAACACATGAAAAATCAAACCCGAGAGAGAAAATACGCAAGCAATGAACCAAATTCATATATTTGTTTACATATACCCTATAAACATTTATCATGCAGAACTCAAAGAGTTCTCTATGAACAAAAACAGATCAAACCTATGAACAAAAGTACAAGAAATCTCAAACATGCAACGCAACGTACCTGAAGAAGATGCAAAGCTCTGCAGCAACAAAGAAGAAGACCAAGAAAAACCCTAACCCTAGTTTTTTCAAAGAGACAGATAGGAGAAAGTAATGCTATCTGTTATGAAGAGAAGAGGAAGGGTTGGGTGCGTATTTAAACCCGCAAACAGAGTGAGGCCAAAACGCACAACGAGACGGAATATTCCCTTACTGTTAACTAGATAATAATGGTGGATAAATCAGAATTCTACTGCTTTTAAAGATTAAAGATTATGTGAGACTAAGATTTTTGCCCTTTGGTTATGTTGATTTGTCTTTAATGAATAGAAACAAATCAATCCATCTTTGTAGACTTTTTTCTCAAAATCAATTAGCCGCCCTATGAAATCTCTAGCCACCCTAAAAGTCATCAATAGCCACCCTATAAAGATCATGGCCACCCTATGAAGATCTTAACCACCCTAATGAAATCAATTGGGTCACTCTATGATTTTGATGTATGTGTGGGGTGAAGTGATGAAGACGTTTAAAAGTATTGCCTATAAATAGAGGCATCACGTTGCATGAGATTTCATGGCAAGGAAGTGAGAACTAGAGAGTTGCTAAATATTATATTATCCTCTCCTTTCTCTTACCTTTTATCTTCCTTTTGTTAAACTCTAGTGAGTTGGGTTTCATTAGGCTTGGGTGAGTGAGATTAGAGTTATAATCTCTTTTATTCTCCCCTTTTGATTAGTGAATTCCTCTTGTTGTCTTCTCCCGTGAATGTAGGTCACATTGATCGAATCATGTTAAATACTTGTGTGCTGTCGCTTTTTGTTTCTATTAGCTTATATTGCTATCTGTTTAATCTCTCTTTATACTTGTCATCTCTTGCATTAGAAGCCCATTGTTACAACAAACTTGTATCAAAGCTAGTATTATTTTCTTATAGGTTTCGAGATGGCTTTGAAAAAGTACAAAATAAAGAAATTCGACGAGAAAAATAGCTTCAGTTTGTGGAGAGTCAAGATGTGGGCTCTCTTGATGCAACAAGGCTTGTTGAAAGTTTTGTCCAATAAGGACAAGTTGCCGGAATCCATGTACGAGGACGAGAAGGAAGAACTCGAGATGAAGGCGCATAGTGCCATACAACTTTGTCTAGCTGACGAAGTTTTGCGGGAGCATGCTGATGAAAATATCGCCGCCAGTTTGTGGCTCAAATTAGAGAGCTTGTATATGAAAAAGTCCCTGACCAACAAGCTCTAATTGAAGCAGCGCCTCTTTACCCTTCACATGAAGGAAGGTACGCCCATTAAAGACCACTTAGATGAGCTCAATAAAATTCTCATGGATTTAAAAAAATCGATGTTAGAATAGATGAAGAAGATCAAGCTCTCATCTTATTATGCTCATTATCTCCTTCTTTGAAAATTTTGTTAATAGTATGCTATATGATAGAGATACACTTTCTTTAGAAGATGTCATATCAGCCTTACATTCTAAGGAGTTAAGACAAAAAGTATCAGTTATAGGAGGTGAGAAACAAGCTGAAGGCTTGTTCGTTCGTAGTCGTACAGAGAAGGTCGAGAAAAATCTCGAAGAAAATCTAGATGTAAATCTCGGTTAAGAAAAAATGTTAAGTGACACTATTGTCATAAGTTTGGGCACTACAAAAAAGATTGTTTTAAGCTCAAAGAAAAAGAAAAAGAAGATGTAAGGAAGAAATCTCAAGATGAGAAATCTTTGGTTGTTGGTGTTGCAGAAGAAGCCTCCACATCACATGAGGTTCTTTCAGTTACCGTCTTTGATGCTTGTTCACGAGATGAGTGGGTTCTTAATTCAGGTTGTTCTTATCACATATGTCCCCACAAGGACTGGTTTGTGACCTACCAGCCAATTGATGGTGATAATGTCTTACTAGAAAATAACATATCCTGCAAGACAATTGGTATTGGGTTAATCAAGATTAGGATGCATGACGGTATTGTTAGAGCAATGAGTAATGTTTGACATGTGTCGAATTTGAAGAAAAATTTAATTTCTTTGGGCACCCTTGACTCCAACAGCTATAAGTTTTCAGCTGAAGGTGGAGTTTTGAGAGTTAGCAAAGGCTCTCTTATTGTGATGAAAGGAAAGAGGTGAATACCCTTTATATCCTTCAAGGTAGCACGGTGACAGGTGATGCCGCTGTGTCAATGTCAGAAGACCCAGATTAAGATACCACTCATTTGTGGCATATGCGGTTAGGGCATATGAGTGAGAGAGGACTACATATGTTGAGTAAGCAAGGTTTGCTTTGTGGCCAGAAAACAGGAAAGCTTGACTTTTGTGAATATTGTGTTTTGGCAAGTAGCATAGAGTTTTTTTGGTACAGGTGTTCACAGGATTAAAGACACCTTAGACTACATTCATTCAGATGTTTGGGATCCCTCTCAGGTTCCATCAAAAGGTGGAGCTAGTTATATTTTGACTTTAATTGATGATTATTTCAGAAAATTTTGGGTGTATCCTCTCAAGCATAAGAGCGATGTGTTTGTTACCTTCAAGCATTGGAAGGTTATGATTCAAAAGCAAACAAGAAAGAAGGTGAAGCGCCTCAAGACCGACAATAGAATGGAGTTCTGTTCCATAGAGTTTAATCAATTCTGTAAAAATGAAGGAATTGTGCGCCGTCGTACAGTTTGGTACACGCCACCACAACATGGAGTTACAGAAAGGATGAACAGGACACTGTTGGAGAGAGATCGGTGTATGCTCTCTAATGTTGGTTTGTCAAAATGCTTTTTGGTCGAGGCAGTAAATACAGCTTGCTATTTGGTAAATCGGTCTCCCTCTACAGCTATTGATTTTAAGTCTTCTGAAGAGGTATGGTCTGGTACCCCTACTAATTACTCTCATTTACGAGTATTTGGTTGCCCTGCTTATTTTCATGTAAATGATGGTAAGCTTGAACCTAGGGCAAAGAAAGCTATATTTCTTAGTTATGCTACTGGGGTGAAGGCATATAGGTTGTGGTGTCCTGATCCTAAGTCACCTAAATTTGTTTATTAGTAGGGATATTATTTTTGATGAAAATTACATACTTGAACCGAGAAAGGAGTCTGTTGTTGATATTACAGGTTCAGGAGAGGAAGCAAGCAAACAGGTGGAGCTTGAGCAAAGTTACAGAAGGAGTGTAGGAGAGAACACGCCTTGAACCGGTTAATAATGCTCAAGCTTCAACTTCGGGTGATGATACACTGCAAGAGCAATAGTACAGTATTGCAACCGGAAGAGAAAGAAGGCAAATTAGTCCAACTAAGCGATACGCCTATGTAGATATGGTCGCTTATGCTCTAAGTATGGCAGAATATATTGAGATTCCAGAGCCTTTCATCTACAATAAAGCTATCAGTTCGGATAAAGCTGCAGCATGGACTGTTACTATGACTGAAGAGATAGAATCTCTTCACAAGAACCAAACATAGGAGTTAGTGAAGCCGCCCAGGGAACAAAAAATTTTTGGCTGCAAATGGGTCTTTAGGAAGAAAGAAAGAATTCCTGGTGCTGAATCTGTAAGATACAAAGCACGCTTGGTAGCCAAAGGCTACAGTCAGACAGAGGGTGTCGACTTCAATGAAGTATTCTCTCCAGTTGTGAAGCACACCTCTATTCGCGTATTGCTAGCCATGGTTGCTTGGTTCGATCTAAAACTCGAGCAACTTGATGTGAAAACTGCCTTTCTTCATGGCGAGCTTGAAGGGAAAATCTTTATGCATCAAGAAGGATTCGTTATTGAAGGCAAAGAAGATCATGTGTGCATGGAAACTAATTCTGATTGCAAAATTGTTGGATATTCGGATTCAGATTTTGCGGGCGATTTGGATAGAAGAAGATCTCTGACAAGTTTTGCCTTCACTCTCTCAGGTAGTGCCATTAGTTGAAAGCGACTTTACAATCGACAGTTGCTTTGTCTACTACAGAGGCAGAGTATATGGCAGTTATAGAGGCAGTAAAAGAAGATATTTGGTTAAAAAGCTTAGTTGAAGATCTCGGCTTACACCAAGGAGTAACTACGGTGTTTTGTGACAGCCAGAGTGCTATACATCTGACGAAGCACCATCTGTATCATGAGAGAACCAAATATATTGATGTCAGGTATCACTTTATTCGAGAAATTAGAGTCATCAAAGTTAAGAAAATTGATATTACAGATAATCCAGCAGATATGATGACATAGCCCATACCTTCGTGCAAGTTCAAGTATTATCTTGAATTGCTTGGTGTTCAAAGTGGTGAAGGTTGAGCCCGTCGAGGCTAGAAAAGATAGCAAGAATCCAAAAGACGCTTAATACAATTCAAGTTAAGATGGAGATATTTGTTATTCATTCAAGACAAGGAGAAAATTTATTGATATGTTTTTAATAAATAGAAACAAACCAAGCCATCTATATAGACCTTTTTTCTCAAAATCAATTAGACACCCTATAAAATCTCTAGCCACCCTAAAAGTTATCAATAGTCACCCTATGAAATCTCTAGTCACCCTAAAAGTCATCAATAGCCACCCTATGAAGATCATAGCCACTCTATGAAAATCTTAGCCACCCTAATGAAATCAATTAGGCCACCCTATGATTTTGATGTATGTGTGGGGTGAAGTGATGAAGGAGTTTAAAAGTATTGCCAATAAATAGGCATCACATTGCATGAGATTTTAAGGCAAGAAAGTGAGAACGAGAGAGTTGCTAAATATTATATTATCCTCTTTTTTCTCTTGACATTTATCTTTCTTTTATTAAGCTCTAGTGAGTTGGGTTTTATTGGGCTTGGGTGAGTGAGATTAGAGTTGTAATCTCTTGTATTCTCCCCTTTTGATTAGTGGATTTCTCTTACTGTCTTCTCCCGTGGATGTAGGTCACATTGATCGAACCACGTTAAATACTGGTATGCTGTCGCTTTTTGTTTTTATTAGCTTATATTGCTATCTGTTTAATCTCTTTTTATACTTGTCATCTCTTGCATTAGAAGCCCACTATTACAATAGGTTATTTGTTTGCTTCTATCAGTTAATTTCACATATCATCTATCTAAATTTGAACTTTGCATACTCGTATGGCACCATATTTGTTTGATGATTTTTAGAACAGCAAAATTTACGGCCAATTTATTCAAAAAAAATATTATTTAAAAAATTTACAAATTAAATTGCATGTGAAGCATATAACCGGTGCAATATTTAGTTTCACCTGCATAGCACATAAATCTAATTATAATAACTAGATTTTCTCACGAGTAACTCTAATTTTTCTCAACTATTATTAGATTGAGATTTCAGCTTGATACATTACTAACTGGTATAAACTATATATATTCTAATTGGTTGGTCTATTTCCTTAGGCTCTTAGCTAGATCAAATTTTAATTCCATATTCTTAATTAGATTAGAGTTCCAAAAATGGTTGGGAAATTTCTTAGTAGCTTATTTTGTTCATGAAGAGTTAATACTGAAGAACTTCTACACGATTGAGAAGTATTACACAAAGGGCCTCATTTAGAAGTCGCCTAAATTAGTTACACAAACTACCATGACTTATACACAAACGATAACTCAATTCCCGGCTTAATAATTTACTATGGTGAGTCTTGGTAACTAATTAATTATAGCTTTTAAAAAATTGAAGTAATATAACATATCACTTAATTTTGGTAACATATGTAGATATATCACATGTTAGATATAGCTTCCTTCAGTTTATCTGTGTGGGAGAAGAAGCTGAAAATAGGGTTTTCAAACTCATTGAAAAAAAGCAGAGGAGCAGAGTGATTAGTCTCTAATTTTGCATAATTTTCATCACATTCTCACATTTATTTCATGTAAAATTCTGCTAATAAAACCTTACTTGCTTGATCCTAGGTCCATGGTGTGCAAATGAAGAAGAAGACCTAAATCACCATTTAATTGGTGATTAAAGGCTTACTAAGTAGCCATTGACTTTAGAGTAAAGATTTTGCCAGTTCAGGGCATCAAATCACGAATCCAAGACATTCAGGCGTCAGAAGACAGATGGGACGGCGCGGTGCCCGAAGCTAGGAGCGCGCGCTTGCACTTTGGATCACGTGTCGTCCCCTGGCCACCTTTCCTCTAGTGCCTATAAATACCCCCCAGGGGTCTTCAGTTGAAAGAAATCCAGAGAAGAGAGTTATATTTTGTTGCTTTGTTAGGAGTTGTAGTTGTTGTTGTTGTTCTTCTTCTAGTTTTAGCTTTAGCCATTAGAGTGAAAAAGAGAGTGTGTAAGTGTTGCATTTGAAGGTGACAAGATAATATAAGTAATTACTTCTCTTTCTTCTTTCCATTTACTTGTCTTTGCAATTTACTTTTACTTCCTTATTGTAGTGTAACTTCCTTTCTCTTTACTTCTTTTCTTTTACTTTCTTGTAGTGTAACTTCCTTTCTCTTTACTTCTTTTCTTTTACTTTCTTGTAGTGTAACTCCCTTTCTCTTTACCCCTTTTCTTTTATTGTTTCTTTTAGTACCATGTCTAACTAACTCTTCCATAGCATGGCTAACTAACTACTAACCCACTAATCTCTAACAACTTGCTTGATAAATCCAAATGAGTCAATAGTGTCAACTAAGCCTTGTGCAAACAAGAGCTATGGCATCTTAAGACGAGGGTTCTAACTCCAACTTACATATAAGTATTTACCTTCTTATATTTCATGCTTAAATGATTTTTTGATGATCTATGGGTTTTGTACTTTACTTGTTGTTATAAGTTAGAAACTTTCCTTTTAACTTGCCGATACCATTAGTGCACTCGTGTCTTCCTGTATTCTTGCCTTCTATTGGATCTTGATAAGGGAATGTCCGAGTTTTTGCCGTATAAAGCTAAGTTATAGGAAGAACTTTCACTCGATTTCTACGTGAATAGTTCCAATGCATAAGAGTTATGCTTGCCTATGATCCATCGTGAGGCTACATCTTCAAGAAGTTAGGGATTGTGGGAGCAATTAGTAGAAAGTTAGCCATGCACCTTTACCATTAAGAAAGACACACTTTTACAAACCACCAAATCATTTGCAAACAATTCTTGAAACAACTTGTTTTCATTTTCCAATTCTTTATTTGAAACAAAGAACTTTCTCTTTTCTTGAACGAAGAAGCCGCATCAAGTTTTCATCGCTCTCCCTCCTTGTGGATACAACCCGTATAGCCACTTTGCTACTATGGAAGAATCGCAAAAGCAATAACATCGACCCACACTCTTTTTACTTATTCTTGTACTTGCTTTTTGCCGATCAAATTTTGGCGCCGTTGCCGGGGAGGGAACGGCTTTATTGTTCAATACTAAAGATTTTTCTTTGTTCTTGTGTGTAGGAGAAGTACCAAGGAGCTTACTATCACGGGAAGCAAAAGAGGTGGCCAAGGACATTGCGCGAGGATTCATTTGCCCTCAGAAAAATTCGTGTAAAAGCGAGTTTTTCCGATTGAAGTATTAACGAACTCGTTTGCAGGGTTGCCGAAATCCGCTAAAAATTACTTTCTAAAATTTTTAGTTCCATTGAATGCTTCACCCTATACATGTATAATAAACTCAACAGAAATTCACTTGTTACTTAATTAAAATTTGGATTAGACTCTTGCATTTAGGGCACGTGTCTTTCAATTTATTTCAATTTCTATTGAAGAGTGCTGGAGAAAAGGTACGTGTGCATTCATATAGAATAGGACCAACATTTTGGAGTGATTTATCGCTTTGAGTGTTACCTTATTGTGAATAAATTGTACACTTGCACAATTGACATTAAGGGCAAAACTCAAATAAACAAGATAAGGTGGGAATTTCATCACCCTTCCTTAGCCCAAAAATCATCTCAAAGTGCACTCACACTTTTTCAAGCCTTAACTAAAAATCAATAGACGTTGGCCCTAGGGACATCTCGGACTTACTAAGAGATTAACCGAGGTTGAAAATTGCAAGAACTATACTCCTGCAAAATCGGTGTCTAAGGAAAGTGGATTGAGAGGTAAAGCCTCGAAAGCTCCGTGGTTTGGCGTAATTAGGCCCGTGGCTCACGCCCGGATACCTCCCCCCGAGCTTTTCCCTTTCCTGGTCGATTAGCTTGTGGTCGAGTTCTTGCAACAACCTTCCCCGGAGAATCGACCAGTTAAGAGTCGTCTAGGTCCAGGTACCTTAGACTAAGGCTTGTGGTTGTTTTTCTTTCTTTTGTTTGTTTATTTTATCTTTTCGTTTGTTTGTTGTTTTACATTGTTTGTGGTGTGCTGCATGCAAGAGTGGGTGAGAGATCCTGTATCTTCCAGATTAACCAGAAACACTTCCTTACCATTGCATCCAGAACCTGTGATGGCGTCACTTCAGGACAGATTTTACCCGATCAGAACTTCATTACCTTCTTGTATAAAACTGCCTGAGGCAAATGGAAATAATTTTGAATTAAAGCCTCAATTCATCAACACTCTCCCAAAGTTTCATGATTTAGATTTAGAGGACGCATACTTCTTTATTAGGAAATTTGAAGAAGTGTGCCTCATGATGCGTATACCCTAGCTAGGAGGCGATGCCGTTAGGTTACGTTTCATCCCTTTTTCCCTAAAGGACCTAGCGAAGAAATGGTTGTACAGTTTGGCGGTAGATTCAGTCACGACATGGGATGATTTCGTCAAGGCCTTCTTGAAGAAATTCTACCCAATTCACAAAACTGTCCTCATTAGAAAGAACATCATGCAGTTCAGACAAGAACCGAGCGAACCATTTTGGAGATACTTTTAGCGATTCAAAGATCTCCTACCTCAGTGCCCTCATCATGGTGTGGAGAAATGGCGTCAGTGTCAGATTCTCTACGATGGTTTAGATTATCAGACAAAAATCTTTATAGAAACCATGTGTCAGGGAGGGTTCTTGTAGAAGGATGAGAATCAGGGTTGGAATTTATTTGAGAATTTAGCTGAGAAAATCCTGCAATAGGAGCCAGCCTCGGAAAAACCTAAGAATTCACAATCTATAGCTTCAAGAGAAGGGCTCCTATCTCTAAAATCATTCATAGCTGCCGAGGCTAAGATTGCAACCCTAATGAGGAGAATAGAGGCTCTAGAGACAAAAGAGCCAACTAATGTCAACCAAATCAACCCACTACCAATTCACAATTCAGATTGTTCATACTGTCAGGCACCAAACCATGTCATTGAAGAGTGCCCTGTTTTCCATGCCCAGCAAGTGCCACTGGAGCACCTGAACGCGGCTTACTCACGGCCGCCGCCTAATCCCTACTCGCAAACATACAATCCAGGCTGGAGGAATCACCCAAATTTCTCTTGGGCCCAGAACATCCTCCTAGGCCTAATTTCTCCAACAATTTTCACCATCCCAGTCCTCCACCAAATTTCTCCAGTCAAGTTTCATCTTTCTCCTCCCAGAGTTCACAAATGGAAAAGAAATTCAGCAAATTAGAGGAGAGCATGGAAGCTTTCATGAAGTCCCAAGCCGCTTTTATGCAAAATCAGGGACAAACGTTGAACAACCATTCACAGGCTATATCGAGATTGAAAATGCAGATGAGCCAATTAGCTAGCTCCCTAAGTGAAAGACCCAAGGGTACTTTACCTAGTCAGCCGCTACTTAACCAAAAAGCATCCAATCAAGCATATGAAATTCAGGATCCATCGATCAACCAGTTCAATGCTGTTCACACACTTCGATCTGGAAAGAAGGTAGACAACCAGGTCTACCAACAGAAAAGTCCAGTCCATCCTGATCCTACTCCCCTCCACCTCTGCTAGTTCCTCCCAAACTACTCCTCAAACATCTGACGAGGACAAAGCTGCTGAACAAGTTCATAAGCCTGTAGCAGCCTTTCCCAATAGGCTTAGAATAACAATAAGAATATGCACATGGAGAAGATGCTAGAGATGTTCAACCAAGTCAAACTGAATGTGCCACTTCTTGACGCTATCCAACAAGTCCCGGGTTATGCCAAATTTCTTAAGGATATGTGTACGAAGAAGAGAAAAACAAATGTGCCCAAGAAAGTGTTCTTGACAACCAATATAAGCGAAATTCTTTCTGATCCCATTCTGATGAAATACAAGGATCCCAGATGTCCCACCATTTCCTGCACCATAGGACAGACCGAAATTAGTAGGGCACTTCTTGACCTGGGAGCAAGTATCAACTTGCTACCTCTCTCAGTATACCAGCAACTTGGGTTGGGGGAGCTGCCCAACTTGAGTCACCATTCAGCTAGCTAACCGATCTGTGAAAATCCCGAAGGGGGAAATCACAAACGTCCTTATCCGGATCGGGGATTTCATTTACCCCATTGACTTCATTGTGCTTGAGACCCAACCTGTGTCCAATCTTAGGTCTCAAACTTCCATCATCTTAGGGCCCCCATTCCTTACTACAGCCAATGCCATAATTAACTGTAGGAACGGGTCCATGCGATTGACTTTTGGAGACATGACGAAGGAAGTCAATGTCTTCAATCTTGGAAGACAACCTAGGGATATCAATGATCAGACATTTAAGGTCAATTCTATTGAAAATCTGACCAGTGAGCATGAGAAAAACATGAAAATAGAAACGGAGGCAGAATTTGATCTGGAGGCTGAGGATTTTAATCTAGAACAGATCGTAGATTCAGCAGTGGATTGGGCATCAAGCCCAAGTGTACATCATCATAGGATTGAAAGCCTGGAGATTGCCTCCAATGAAGCAACACCTTCCCTAGAGCTAAAAGCCTTACCTGAACACCTCAAGTACGCCTACCTGGGCGGAAAGGACACCTTGCCAGTCATCATAGCATCCCACCTGACTGAGCAATAAGAGGATTTCTGAAAAGACATAGGGAAGCCATTGGATGGACGATGAAGGACATCAAAGGGATAAGTCTAGCCATAGTACTGTTGGCCCAGAGGCCTTCCACTCTAGTTTTGATGATGATTAACTCATGTAGTTATGTTTACTAATAATCTTGTGATATTTAGTTTCAGATATTTAACCAAGATATTAGTAGGTGATTAGCTTCAACAAAGGTATTTTGGAGCTGTCACATGGTGATTCAAGAGCTCGAGCGTCAAAGTTCATATCTAGCACTCGTTGGAGTCAAGCTCGGTGGATCACGTTTGGATCGAGTCGACTTGGAGACGGCGCTCTACAAGAAGACTTCGGTACATTGTTTAGTTTATAGTTTAGATCCATTGTTAAAGATTAGATAGTGTGATATGCTCAAGTTCACAACACACACACTTGTTTTGAGTTTCATGTTTTAGTTTTCGGTTTTTGGTTTAACCGATCTTGGTTTTCATGAATAAACACAATCAACAAGTTTACATGGTTTAATGTATATTAGATTTGTTCTATATACATCTATGCTTCAACTATTTAAACAAACTTTGTTTGATAATCTATTTATGAGTTTGAGTTTTGGTATTTAAACAAAACTTATTTTCTGATTTAATGTCAAAAATATTGATATATATATCTTTCATGTATATTGGATTATATCCATATACTATATGCCTCAAAGTTGTTTCAATATCATATTTTTGTATTTGGATGAGTTTTGGACAAAACGATTTTCCATTTCAAAAATCCTAGTTTTGGAAAATACGGTTTTTGATTTTCGGCAAAATTTCTAAGTTACAAAAATAGTTCAAAATATTTGTAACATGGTTTGATTTTACTCAAACATGTTTGTTTATCAAAGTATAATACTGAAACTATTTTTGTAAATTTTTAGAGATTTTATGAGATTTTATTTAAATCAAAAAGCCAAACTTTTAATCCCCATAAATCCATGTTCTGGCATCTGCCGGTCGACCGGGCCGGTCGACCGAGTTAGGAGTCAGTCGACCGAGTCGGTCGACCAATGTACACAGAACGTGCACGCTAGTTTGGCTGGTGGGTCGGTCGACCAACCCGGTCGACCGCCAGAGAGCTTCTGCTCTCTGGAAAGCCCCGGTCGACCGGGTCGGTCGACAGGCAGAGAGCTCTGCTCTCTGTTCCAAGCCACGGTCGACCGGGCCGGTCGACCGCTACCCCAACGGTCAGAAATTTGACCATTGGCGGTCGACCGGGCTGGTCGAATGACAGCCGTCCAGGCTGCTGACTGGACCCCAACGGCTAGATTTTTTCTTGGCCTATATATTTGGGTTCTTTGGGCTGTTTTGGACAGATTTTCAAGAGCCAAAAATTCTATACTCTATAGTGTTTTTATACAAGTTTCAAAAGAGTTTTTAAGCCAAAAAGATCTATCTTTATTTGTTTTCAAGGGTTGAAAAAATCAAAGAAAAATAGAGATTTGGGATATTTGTTTTGTTCTTCATTCTACATCTATTCTAGTTGTTTTCCCAAGTATTTTTCTTTGTTATTTGATTTTCAAACACCTTGATTTCTCACACTTGAGATATCCTATCTATTAGGATCTTTGTTTTGTAGGAAAAGAAGTTGTTTGTGGTCTTTATGATCACTAAGTTGTGAACCCTCCTACTTTGTGTTATCCCTCTTGTGTAGAGGTTGATTATTGAGTGGTGGTTTTGTGCCCTATTTCTCTAGTGAGAGGTTGATTGGTTGTTTGGTTAAGTGCCTACCCCTCTTGTGTGAGGTGGATTTTGTGGTGGCTTTTGTGCCTTGCCTTTGTGAGAGGTTATTGTTGGCCCAAAGGTTACAATCCCCGGGTTATGTATTTTGATGATAACAAACCATATAAAAGCTATTTGGTACTAATAGAAGTTAAAGAATAAATTTCAGGTTGATACAGGTATTGATGGCTCAAGAGTTCCCAAGCATGGGATATTAGGGTTTAGCTCAAACGCTGTTCAACATCAACTATCAGAGACTCCTGCTTGTAAACTCATATAGTTTATTTTGTTAAAGAATAGTATATACGTTTGAAGCTCAAATACACACACACAAATTTAATACGTTTGGTTTTTGGTTTAACCGATTTTGGATTTCAAGTACATATATCGGGTTTTGGATTTGAACTAGTCTTAGTTCTGATGATCTGCTTGACACCCTTTTACATTTCTTGTCATAACTTTTTATTCTTATATTCAAATAATATGATTTAACTTTCAGATCTAAATTTCTTATTCAATAATCATTTTTAGATTCAAATTTTAAAGATGTCAAATATTTGGTTGAACTCTGTTCTTGTTCTGAAAACAGCTTACAGTTTCTGATTTGACACTTGTCAGTATTTTACTGATATCCTTCTAATAAAAAATTATATTGAGTTGATTTTAGTTGCATTAAAAGATGACTTAAATATTTACAAATTATTCCTATATATTCCTATATACCTAATTCTGAATTCGGACGTTTACAGCCTGAAAAATGTGCTCAAAGTTGACCAATCTGTCAGATTGGTAGTAATGGCTAATTTTCTGGAGGCTGATTTTTAACATGTTTTTAAAACGTGTTTAAGTTTTAAAAAAATGTGGTTAGCTGTATTAGAGGGTCAATTTCTTTCTCTTTTATTCAGGTAAAAGTTTTCTATGTTTACTCTTCCTAAATCCTATATAAAGGGGTCATTAGGGTAGAGGTTTTCACAACAACAAATTCAAAGATCAAAAGTTTTGAGTTTTCTTGAGAAAGAGCTTTGTTTAAGTTTTGGGCTATTATTTTCAAAAGTTTTCTGAAAGTTTTTAGTTTTTAAAATCTCTCTTCTATTTTTATATCACTTACAAAACCTTGAGCTTCAATCTTATATATATTATTCTCTAGGATTTTTGTAAAGAAAAATTTTTCAAAAGAGAGTTTGTGATCTTTTGATCATTAAGTGATTATTGTATTTGTAGCTCCACTACCTCTGGACTAGAGGAGTGTGATTGAGGAGTTGGGTACTCCCTAGTGGTTGTAATCCTTTGTGAAAATTCTAGTAGATCGGAAATCCTTCTGGGTGAAGGCGGGGACGTAGAGCTGGGTACTCGAACCTCGAAACAAATCTCTGTGTTTGCGATTGGTTTACTTGTTTTATTTACTTGCTTTTCATTCATTCTTATATTGTCGATCAATACTCTCACAAAAAGATTGCATTGCGCACCTTAAACTCTTATTTAGAGGAATCAGGAGGAAGGAGTTCAGAGACCTTCACGGGGTATTCGGCTTCTAATTTTACTTTGAGTGATCATTGCATCATCTCATTTTAAATTTGTGCATTGATTAGCATTATCACCTCTTCACCCCCTCTAGGTGATTTCAATTGGTATCAGAGGTAGGACTCTAGTTTTTGGCTCCACATCCTTAGAGAGATCCTATAAATTGCTAATCACTATTTTCATATCTTCATTCATACACTAGTAAAGATGGCCGATTGTCCAGATTTCAAAAAAAAGATCTCTTCCTCCTTGAAGCAAAAGAAGCTGTTTGAAAAGAAGGTGTACAAAGCTACTTGGGACTCAGAAAGTGAATCCGAAGATGAAGTTGACACGGTCAATGTGTTGTTTTCCATTATGTTTGCAAAGGGGGAAAACTTACAATAAAAGTTTGAGGAGCTAAATTACAAGTATTCTTAAAAAGATTACAAGTAGATCTCCTCAGAGATTCTGGAGAAGTGTGCCGATAGGAGTCTGGTCAGCGCGCGACCACTTTGTCCCTTTGACGATGCGAGCGATGAGATTCCCTTCTCGCCTGGTTCGGGGAATCAGAGAACAGAAGGTTGGTAGAACCCTCTTGCTGCTTCTCAAAATCGCCTTCAATAAGGAATTCCTTCTCGCCTGGTTCCGGTGATTCCTTGAGAAGAAGGACGATGTTAGGGTATCAACACCCTGGATAGAGAAAGCAATTCTCTAAAAGGTCTCTGAATTCGAGAGCACACGGTGCTTCGTGAAGAAGTCTCTACTTATGGAGTCTTCTCTCGATTGATCGATCTCTATCCGTGCGTCCGTCTGCCTGTCTCTCAGAAAAGCTCCCCCTCTCCTTGTGCCCCTGGCGGGCTATTTATAGGGAGAGCAAGGGTATAATCGTCCCTTGAAGATATGGAAACAGATTGAATCAAATCTGTTTAAATCTGGAAAGTAGCCTTGCTGCTAGGCTAAGATAGCTTCTGCGGAGCTAGAATTGGCAGGTCGGTTGATCTTCTTGACCTGTTTTGATCCTTTCCATATCGTTGGAGGATTTCCCCTGATCTTCTTACTCGTTTTAGAAGAGTCAAGAGATTGTGGCAATCAACTGCCAAATTTGATCACTGATTTGATCTTAATTGGATTTGATCTGATTGGATCTGATCTCATCCGGAGATTTGATTGGTCAAAGGTTGACCATAGCAGATCAATAGTGGCGCTGCCCGCATTGAGCTCATAGCGGAGCTAGAGACGGTTTCTGGCGAAGTCCGAAAGAAACCCTTTGGCGGAGCTGGAAGTCCTTTTTGGCAAAGTTGCGAGTTAGCTTCCTGGCGAGGCTTTGGATGGCTTCAAGGCGAAGTCGAGTGATATTAGCCTCTCAAACGAGGCTATCCCTTTGGGCTCATGCGATACTAAGTGTTAGCACCTTAGACCTGCTGAGGTCTGTTTAGAAACAATCCGGGTTCACTGTCTGCTTGCTGGATCAGTGGAGTCCAAGTTGCTTCTTTGTCCCTCGGAGATGGGTGAAAACTGGTCTTCAGCTCGTCTGTTACTTGTCTTTTGTAAATGTCAACAAGTTTAGACATTGTTCGGACCAACAAGAATCTTGTCTTTTTTAAGTGTCAACAAGACCCCCTTCAAAGTTTTCAGAAGTCTGCAATGACTCAGACTTTGAAATACTTTGAACTGCTTTAATCGGTGGAGAATGAACGTCGCCATGATGGTTGAGTTCAGCTTCGCTTTGAATCCTGCTTTAGGATGTAGATTCGCCGAGGAATCATGTAGACTCGCATCTGGGTAGCTTCGCAGCTAGTAGCCCCGCATCTGGGCTTCTGAAGATATGTTCGCTTGGGAGGGCATGTCGTTTTCCCGAGATCAACTGCCGTGGGCTGGTTACGAGGAGGATTACTCCTTTCTTCGTGCTGATCGAGGGAGATATTCTCCGATTTGCACGTTTCCAAGGGAGGATATTCCCTTTCTTCAAGGCGCAATAAGTGCCTTTATGAGGGAGACGTTTCTTTCTTTGCACGGTTCCGAGGAAAACCGTCCCTTTTCTCAAGGCGTAATAAATGCCTTAAATGCGCTCGTTCTTCCACGCTTGAGGCGGCAGCGCTCAGGCCATGGGGCCTATAAATAGGACACTTGAGGTCCTCTGAAGAGAAGTGCTTTGCCTCTCTTCTCTTCTCTTGGTTTGAAAGAGATACTCAGATCTCTGAACTAGTGGGAATGCCCACTCTGGTCATTATCCGGCCAAGGACCGGTAAGTCTTGATCATTCAACGACTTCACCGATTTTAGGGAATTCATCTCCCTCAATTCAGCTTTAACAGCTGCTTCAGGGATTAACTTCCCTTGTTCTTCATCTTGCAATTGACTGATCTGTAGAGAAGGATTTTGGCATAGCTTCTCAGAAAGATCACTGCATGTTAAGTCCGCTGCCCAGGCAGAACTTGGGACCTGGTCTCTTCAATAGTTGAGCCAGTCTTGCTATATAGGTGGAGCTAAGACCATCCCACGGGGTCAGTCTGGCTAGCCATATAGGCGAGGCTTGGACTTGGCGTTTGTTGAGCCAACCCATCAGTGCTGTGCAGGCGAGGCTTGTCTTCTTCTTTTACTAAAATTGGATTGCTTTGACCCAAAAAAATTCTGATTTGCAATTTTTTCTGTGCTTAACTGCTAATCTGTTCTGATTTGCCTTGCAGTGGGCTATGCTCGCCAATCTTGTGACTTGATGGAAGGAACCATAAAATTGCCTTATGCTTCCCCGGTTGAAGCTTTACTTTTAAGCAGGAGGAACAATTCGGGGCAGCGGGTGCGTGTCCCAGAGGCTATTGGCAGCCTCTTATACGAGATGATTCGTTCTGAGGTGAGGCTGGTAGCCGCTTTGTCGGAGATGATCCGTTTCGGGGTAGTGGGCGTCACCTGTGAGATCACTAGCATCATTGCCAACTTTCAACTTTGGTGGCCTTTAAGGGCGATCCACTTCGGGAAAGCGGGCCTCACACCCGTTAGATCACTGGTATCACTGCCGATTCCCATTATACGTGATCTATCGTGTTGGCGGCGATAGGTTTCTATTGCCAGGCTTCAACAAAAATGGCCTGGCAAGATCTGTCATTTTTGTGGAGAATAATGACTGTGTCCTTGCGGCACCACTGATTACGGCCTTGTGCAGGAGGAAGGCCTCCTTTGTCCAGTCGGTTTGACTCAGAAGCGGATAAAACCACTTGTATGCCTTTTGCGCGGATGACCTTGTTAAGCAACTGGGTGTGTTGTATGAAACACAACTTCGATGTAATATCAATGTACCCTTCCTTTTAAATCAATGAAAGTTCATCTTCTAATCATCTGATCTTTGCTTGCTTTCTTTGAGGGTTTGGCCATAGCGGGGCTAAACTGTATGCGGAGTTAAGGACATAGTCCTTTCTTTGAGTTGGTCTTCGCGAGACTGGCATCTCGGCGCCCTTTTAGAGGGCTAAGGTAAGCCTTTCGGCTAAGTCCTTGAAGGATTGTGCGAAATCCGCACTTTAAGCCAGGGCGAAGTTAACCCTTAGCGGAATCGAAGCAACGCTTCTCGGGAAGGCGCTTTGGGCGGCGTTTCGAATTAATTCGAAACGGCGGCATACGCCCTTTTCGAGGCCTCGTTTCAGGCGCTGATTGGCCTATAAAAACCCGATCGGGCTGAGCAGGAAAAGATCTCCTTTTTTCAGAGAGATTTCTTGACTTTCCCTCTTCCTCTTCCTTCTTTGTTCAGAGAACCTTGAGAACTCTTGCAACTCTTTAATGGCGCCCAAAAGACGAGTGGGAAAAGAAGTGGCGACTTCTGCAGCGGAGGGTCCTCCTCCTCCGGTCATCGAGCGACCAGTCATCGGTAAGGAATTTTCCTATCTGATTAGAGACCGTGGTCTCTCTCCTTTGGAGCCAACATTTGGCTATTAGGATGATCGAATATGATCTGTCCTCATTAGGGAACTCGTTTCCTTGAACCTCCCTATTTTCCTTGCACAAGGGAATTAAGAACCGAACAGTTCTTCCTTAGACTTTCGTACGAAGCCATTACTCGGGCAGTCTCCATCCTGTTGAGGAACAGGATATAGGTCTGTTCCTTCAGTCATGGTCACGAAGGGTGACTTTTGACCATGATGCCCTCTTGGTGACGTCAGCCCTTGGGGCTATACCACTTCCTGCTTAAGCGAAGTTGGTTCTTTGGACGCAATTTTATCCGCGAGGTCAAGCTTCATCGAAGCTATCGCCTTGCTGGCCTTGCTTGCTGAGCGAGGCTATGCCTTAGTGAATTTTTATGTCTTCGTATCTACTTGATTGTTGAACTAATCATAGTTCATTTCTGTCTTTGCAGTGCATTACACTCCCGGTGTCCTGAATAGTCTGTTTGGGCTAACCAGTCGAGCGGATGGTAACCTCAGCCTGCAATTCCATGGATAGGCTTCTTTGTTCAGTGAGCGGAGCTCTCTCGTCCGGGATACACTCATCCAAGGCGGTCATCCGCAGACCACGCGGAGTATCTTGACCACGGCCCCTCTTGAGGACGTTGACCGTCGGACTTACAGAAAGCCCAACTTTATGTTCGGGGATGCCGCATCCGACCCCGATCGCCAGTTGCAGGCAGGCGAGGGACAATGGATCTTTCAACTGGATGGCGAGAAGTTTTACCTTCCGTCGACTAAGCGGCACTTTCCTTTATCTTCTTTTGTGAATGTGACTCAGGCTCGGAAGATGGCGTGGGGCGTAAGCCGAAGCGTCGAATCCGTCCATGTTGGGAGATTGACCTTTCAGTCCGGCTATTCGAGGGCGGGCCCTCCCCTCAGCATAATGGGGCTATACCCTGGGAAGGTATCGCGGGAACTTCCAGTGGGAGAGAACCCGGCTGTGGCGCAGACCTTTGGCACTCAATTCTGCGCAGTTGACGGGAACTATCCTGCCACTGACTTCAGGGCTCCCGGTTGGGTTCATCCTCCTAAGACATGGTGGGCGGAGTTGACCAACTATATCCTCGCTCACTTCGAGGAGGACTTGGAGGGGTTGAATCTCTATGAGGCCGTCAGGGCGACCTGCTACGGCATTGAGATGAAGGTGGCGTGCTTCTACGCCATCCTTGAGTTGTACTGCCCGGCTTCGGGGACCTTCTTCACCCCGGTTGGCGAGCTGGGCATGGCTTTGCATGAGATGTGGGAAATCTCTGCTTTGCCTTTCGGGTCTCTTCCATACGAAGAGTACTTTCCCTGTGAGGCGGAGTTGGCTCTCCTGGAGAAGCAGGAGCCTGCTTTGCTCGAGACTTATCGGGAGTTGATGTGCCACTTGCATATTTGTTCCAGCATCCACGGTGGTGGCAAGGGTAGCTCGAAGAGCTTGAAGAGCTGGGGAAGTTACCTGTTCCCAGACATGAAGAATGCTCCTGAAGCAGCTCATCGCGGAGTTGCTGATGGCGATATTGTTGAACGGATGGAGATGTGTCTCCAAAGGGATATCGTCGTAACAGAAGACACTGGTCCCTATGAGAAGGGTGATACCCTTCGGAGCTTTCACCATCAGGCCCGTCGGCCTATGTCTCGAAAGGCGCTGCTGGCCGGTTTCTTAACCGTCTGGTTAAAGAAGTGTGTTGTGCCTTCTTCCTCGGGTGACATCGTCCATCCGAATGTTCTGCTACCCGCCGTTCGCCTGGCCCATGGTCATCGTCTGGGTCTTCTCCCAGCCATGGTATGCTGTATTCAAAGAGGCCTTCGCGCACTAACGGAGGCTTTCTGCAGGCCACCGGCGACAAGACATGGGAAGAGTGCTATCCTTCCTTGCGATGGACCCAATCATAGGGTGGGTCTACCGTACACCTACTTGATGGCGTGGTTCGCCTTACACTGCCCTACTTTGATTGGAGCTGGGGAAGACCCTCCGCAGGGTGTTCGAACGGCGCTTCTCCGCCGATTCGAAGGTTGCTCTTGGATGAAAGCCTACGTGGCCGAGGCCCGTAAGTTAGTGCGTCGTCATGACGCTTATAGCCTGTTCCGCTGTTTTCCTCGTATTCGGGGTGCAGGATACAACGAGGAATTCTGAGATACGGAGTCGGCGCGGTCTCCCATGAGTCGGGGCGTTTTCGAATGGCTGATCAGCATCCGGCCCTCGCATTTGCTGTACAGGAGTGGGGATACCTGCTACCGGAACCCTACGTCCCGAGTCGATTTGCCCGCCAATTCGGGTACGACCAGCTGTATGTGGGCAACCCCAATTCGGACCTGGCTTTCATGGGGAGTCTTATTGATGGGGCCCGTGCCTGGCGGTTCTTTACTGCGGATGGCACTGGGGCGTGGCTACGCACGCCGCTGCAGGATCCCGGCCTCTCGACGACCCTATGCTTTTGCCAGTGGTACGCGGCTTCCAACTCCACACCTCCTGGATTTAACGCCATTCGGGTGTGAAGTTAATCTCTCAGCGACTGAAGCGGAAAGCCTCTGATAAGAGAGAAGGCAAACGGGTTCGTGTCCCCGGCTTGGAAGAATTCATCGCTGTGGATGACAGCGAGGCTTCTGATGCAGGGAGCCCTCGCTTCGAGATGGGGGCTGGAGCTGATACTCTGCGGCTGGCTCTGGTGTGATGGGGACATCTTCCCCACGACGTGCGGGAGGAGTGGAAGAAGAGGATTCTGACGTCCACTTCAAGAGAAAGCGGGCAGGTAGCTCTCGTAGGAAATCATTGGCGAAGAAGCCCCGTCGCCAAGCTCCTACGATTGTCGTAGAGGGTTATCCCTCTACAGCGATTCCTCCTGCTGCCCCATTAGCAGCTGAACCATCGGTTGCTGAACCGACTAGTAGTGAATTCGCTCCAGGTCTGGGTAAGATTAACCTTGTCCATATAATACGCCTTTTTGTGCGTTCCCATTGACTTATTATCAATCCTTTTTTTTATTGTAGGAGCTGAGGCAGCTGGAGAACAAGGGGAAATTATGATCCCCTATTCACTTATGGGGCTGAAGCTGGTTCCTGTGCCCTTCCGGAGGAGTCTGGAGGTGATGTGGCCAACATCGGTCCTTCAGGCGTTGGGACTTCTAAAGGAAGTCCTGAGGCATCGAGCTCTATCGGGTGGTCCACAGGATACTCGGCAAGTGAAAATGAGCCGGCTATTCGTGTTGATTCTGCCAAAAATTTTCCGATGGAACCTCTGGAGACTGGTGCGGCCGACGAGATGTTCGAGGCAACATCATCCTTTGGTATTGTCGTACCCTCTTGGCTTCTTCTGTATATAGTGTCCCGACTAACTACAGTCTTATTACAGGTGTTCGACCTCGAGATGCATCAGCTTCAAGGGAGCCGATAGATCTTCCTGAGGGATCGAGGGGTGACATGAGCACCTCGGCCACGGCGGATGCTGCTGTGTTGGACGCGCTGTATGGCGACCTCCCTTCTTATCAGCCTAAATCAGCTGAAGGACCAGAGGTTGAAGGGACGACAGTTCTGGAGGTATCCTTACTCCCAATCACATCAACAAGTGAGGTGCGGACTGTTTTGCCGAGTGCGACACTGAGGGTGATTGCAAGCCCTACCTCTCCAACCCTGGTGGTTGAGCCTGCTGCTCAAGAGGTGGTTGCCAGCCTACCTCCGCGGTGGCTGGCGTGCTGGTTTTGATGAGGACTCCGCCGAGATCGCCTTCGGCTAGTCCTGCTACTGTCAGTGTTCCCGCTGCTTCTTCTGCGACGGCGTCGACCAGGTTGGTGGACTATTCTGAGGTTACCTCCCTGCCCGAAATGGCTGAGGCCGAGAATGATTACATAGGTGACCTGGTCGATAGCTTTTATAGAAGCTTGGAGCGAACTATCGACCTAATTTTGAAGGGCTCACCTGTACCATTCTCAAAGCTGAAGGTGGTCCTCTCCCGTGACATTGAGAGTATTCGGGACTTTGAGGGGTATCATCAGGCTGCTGCTTTAGAACTCCTGGTGGATGACCTTGAGAAGGCTATAGAGGAGTGGCGCCGTCTCTATCGCTCAGACCCGACGTCCTTAGCTGACGAGCAGCTCGCTTGTCTTGTTGCCCGAAAGCGCGGGGCCCGGCTTGCCACTCAAGAGGCTGCTAAGGCCGTCTCTTCTGATTTGAAATCCTTGGAAACAAGGCAAGCGGAGGTTGGAAGTGCAATTGACGCCTCCACTAGTGCTCTTCTTGGCGCTGAGGATAAGATTGCGAAGGCTGAGGAAATGATCAGGAAAGCAAATCTCCTCTTATCCAAGGCCATACCGGTGCGTCTTGAGGAAACTGCGCGGCTTGAAGAGCTCAAAGCTCAGAGTGAGGAGTTTGCGCGGCAGGAGTTGTCACAGAGGGCAACTTTGGCGGAAGTTGAAGCTCGTCTGGCCCAGGCGGTGGACTTTGATGAGGCTGAGCTGAGGTCACAAGCGCTTGCCCAGGCTGCTGATGACAGGAAGACGAGGCTAAACGCCCTCGGAGAGCGGCTCAGATCGTACAGTGTACGCTTGTAGGTCATTGTATACGTGCCTCCATGTGTCCCCATCTTTTGGAATTAATGGAAATTCTTTCTTTTGTTTTGGCTTCTGTCGAATCTCCAATCTTGTTCTTGCTTGAGGACGTAATCTTTGAGACGTGGCTATCCATCAGTTCAGAGGTCGCAATGACATAACCGATTAAGACGTCAGCAATCTTAAGGTTAGCCCTTTGCGGGGCTGAGGGGAAGATACTTGCCTTTTGTAAATGTCAGCAAGCATCGGTGAGTCCTGTCTTTTGTAAGTGTCAACAGGCTCAAAGTTGAGACTTAGCTGTCTGCTGGTTCAGAGGTAGCAATGACATAACCAGTTGAGACGCTACTAAGCTCAATGGTAGATGAAACTTGGCTATCTGCCAGTTCAGAGGTCGCGATGACATAACTGGTTGAGAAGCCACCAAGCTTCAAAATAGGTGATACTCGTCTTTTGTAAATGTCAACGAGCATCGAGATTGAGACTTAGCTGTCTGCTGGTTCAGAGGTCGCAATGACATAACTGGATGAGACGCCACCAAGCTTCAAAATTGGTGATACTTATCTTTTGTAAATGTCAATAAGTATTGAGACCTGTCTTTTGTAAATGTCAACAGGGCTCGGGGTTGAGACTTAGCTGTCTGCTGGTTCAGAGGTCGCAATGACATAACCGGATGAGACGCCACCAAGCTTCAAAATAGGTGATACTCGTCTTTTGTAAATGTCAACGAGTATCGAGACCTGTCTTTTGTAAATGTCAACAGGGCTCGGAATTGAGACTTAGCTGTCTGCTGGTTCAGAGGTCGCAATGACATAACCGGATGAGACGCCACCAAGCTTCAAAAATAGGTGATACTCGTCTTTTGTAAATGTCAACGAGTATCGAGACCTGTCTTTTGTAAATGTCAACAGGGCTCGGGGTTGAGACTTAGCTGTCCGCTGGTTCAGAGGTCGCAATGACATAACCGGATGAGACGCCACCAAGCTTCAAAAATAGGTGATACTCGTCTTTTGTAAATGTCAACGAGTATCAAGACCTGTCTTTTGTAAATGTCAACAGGGCTCGGGGTTGAGACTTAGTTGTCCGCTAGTTCAGAGGTCGCAATGACATAACCGGATGAGACGCCACCAAGCTTCAAAAATAGGTGATACTCGTCTTTTGTAAATGTCAACGAGTATCGAGACCTGTCTTTTGTAAATGTCAACAGGGCTCGGGGTTGAGACTTCGCTGTCTGCTGGTTCAGAGGTCGCAATGACATAACCGGATGAGACGCCACCAAGCTTCAAAAATAGGTGATACTCGTCTTTTGTAAATGTCAACGAGTATCGAGACCTGTCTTTTGTAAATGTCAACAGGGCTCGGGGTTGAGACTTAGCTGTCCGCTGGTTCAGAGGTCGCAATGACATAACCGGATGAGACGCCACCAAGCTTCAAAAATAGGTGATACTCGTCTTTTGTAAATGTCAACGAGTATCGAGACCTGTCTTTTGTAAATGTCAACAGGGCTCGGAATTGAGACTTAGCTGTCTGCTGGTTCAGAGGTCGCAATGACATAACCGGATGAGACGCCACCAAGCTTCAAAAATAGGTGATACTCGTCTTTTGTAAATGTCAACGAGTATCGAGACCTGTCTTTTGTAAATGTCAACAGGGCTCGGGGTTGAGACTTAGCTGTCCGCTGGTTCAGAGGTCGCAATGACATAACCGGATGAGACGCCACCAAGCTTCAAAAATAGGTGATACTCGTCTTTTGTAAATGTCAACGAGTATCGAGACCTGTCTTTTGTAAATGTCAACAGGGCTCGGAATTGAGACTTGTCTTTTGTAAATGTCAACAAGCTCAAAATTGAGACTTGGCTGTCTTGTTGGTTTAGAGGTCGCAATAACATAACCGGATGAGACGCCACCAAGCTCAAAGTTGCAATGGAGTTTGGGAAAAGTCTCGTTTTCACGGGGAGAAACGAGGAAATCACTGTCATAGGTTTAGTGTTAACGTAACAGCAAAATGTATTTGTGGTCTTACCATTCTATGGATGAGAATTGGTAAGTGATTTTGGAGGTCTCATTCTCGCGGGGAGAAACGAGGGAATCACTGTCATAGGTTTAGTGTTAACGTAACAGCGAAGCATATGTGGCCTTACCATTCTATGGATGAGAATTGGCAAGTGATTTTGGAGGTCTCATTCTCAAGGGGAGAAACGAGGGGATTGCTGTCATAGGTTTAATGTTAACATAACAGCGAAATGTACGTGGCCTTACCATCCTATGGATGAGAATTGGTAAGCGACTTTGGAGAGGGGATCAAATGGGAACCGGTCCCTTAGGATTTTTAGCAAAACCCCAGCTGTCAACGGGTTTGATATGCCTTTACCAACTACCGTTTGAGTCGGGCTAGCCATGCTATTCCCCTCAGCATGATGAGTTATTGAGGACTTATGTTGGGCTTAAAGGCCAACATTTTCCTCTATCCTTAATCGTTAAGGATGCTGAATCGTTTGGTTAATGTCTGCATAACCTTGATTCGTCTTAGGGACAACCAGTGCACGGCCAGGTTCCTTCTGGTTTATAGTTGTATGACCTCATTGGGAGGAAGAGAAAGGCTCTCGGAGATCTTGATCAGAGGTGCAGTGTTAACTTGATCAAGAGAAGGATCCTTGATTAAGGATAATACTTCTTTAAGAACTTGCCATTGATCGGCATCATGAGTAGGTCGCCCTCTGTAGTCGTGAGGCGGTATGCTCCGTTTGAATAGACTGTTTCTATCACAAACGGTCCTTCCCATTTAGGCTGAAATTTGCCTTTGGTCTTGTGCGTCATAATCATTGGTCGTCTGACGGCTAAGACCAGGTCTCCTTTCTGGAAGACCCTCTGTTTGACCTTCTTATTGAAGGCTTTTGAGATTCGAGCTTGATATAGCTCGATATGCTGCTGAGCTTGTAGCCGCTTCTCATCTAGGGCTTCGAGCTCTTGAAGACGCAATCGATCATTGTCCTCTGATGTACTCTTGGTGGTCAGAGCGACTCGCAATGATGGCATCTGAATTTCCAACGGGATGACTGCTTCGCACCCATATACTAGGAAAAAAGGCGTATTGCCTGTCGGTGTCCGAACCGTGGTTCGGTAGGCCCAAAGACATTCACCAAGCTTTTCGTCCCAATCTCGCTTATTCGAGGAGACGAATTTCTTGAGCAGCTTGATGATTGTTTTGTTGAATGCTTCTGCCAAGCCATTGGCAGCAGGATTATAGGCAGTTGAAGCCACATTCTGAATTCGGTATTTATCGCAGAACCGATAGAATACTTGGCTTATGAATTGGGGACCGTTGTCGTGGATGATCCGCCTAGGGACACCAAATCGATGGATGACATGGTGTTTGATAAAGTGAACCACATTAGAGGTTTTGACTTCAACCAGTGGTATAGCCTCTGCCCATTTTGAAAAGTAGTCGGTTATTGCTAGGATAAACCGGTGACCTTTTGTCGAAGAAGGGCTGATTGGCCCTACGACGTCTATTCCCCATGCTTCAAATGGCCATGAAGTAGCAGTTGGGTGGAGCAACTCCGAAGGCTGGTGTATGAAGTCCGCATGAATCTGACATGCTTTACGCCTTCGTGCATATTGGATGGCGTCGGCTATCATAGTTGGCCAATAGTATCCCAGCCTATGCAACCTGTCTTTAAGCTTTGGACCTGGCTGATGAGCTCCGCAAGTGCCATCGTGTGCTTCTTGAAGCGCTTCCTGTGCCTCTGAATGAGAAAGGAAACGGAGGAGGATACCGTCATATGAACGACGGTAAAGTGTCTTCAGAATTGGATCGTAGTAGAAGCGGATGGACCTTCGTCTAATAGATGCCGCTTCTTTAGGATTGTCTGGAAGCAGACCGTGCAGAACATAGTCGATGAGAGGAAAGCGCCAATCCCTCGGCTCGAGATCCGTGGAGACATTATAAACTTCTCGAATTCTTAGCACGTGCTTGGAGCATACAAGATGTCGAGTTGCGACTGTGAGGTGATACTCGGTGTCGACCGGCAAGGCTAGTGTTGTAGCTAATGCAGCAAGAGCATCCGCCTTGGTGTTTTGAGATCGAGACACATGCCCGATATAGAAGCCTTCAAATAGGTTGGCCAATTCAACGGCCGTGTGGTAATAAGGCACCAAGTCCTCATGGCGGACTTCGTATTCGCCTTTAACCTGATTGATGATCAGTTTTGAATCGCCATAAGCTTTGAGGTAGCGTACCCCTATTCCATGGGCGAGTTGAAGACCGATGAGCAGAGCATTATATTCTGCTACATTGTTGGAGCATGATTCTGTCAAAGAAAATGCTCTGGGCAGAACATGGTTCTGCGGGGAGATAAACACAACCCCCACTCCGGCAATAATCTTGCCTTTAGGGCCCATTCGCGATGCTCCATCGAAGAACATCTGCCACACTTCCTCTTCTGAGGTTGCATAAGACTAGAAGACTTCATCAGGGATATCTTCGTGAAGTTTTGAATGCTCGGAACTAGATGAGCAGCCAAGAACTCTGCAAGGGCCTGGCCTTTAACCGCCTTCTGAGGCGTGAAGATCATGTCGTATTGAGACAATAAAAGTGCCCACTTAGCCAATCTTGAATTCAATGATCCTGGCTTCGTCATAAGAAGACGCAATGGGTTTACTCTGGAGATGACATGTATGGTCTGGCCAACCAAATAATGTCGTGTCTTCTGAATAGCGAAGACGAGAGCTAAACACTCTTTCTCGATAGGATTGTAGCGAGATTCCGCTCCTATGAGAGTTCTGCTCAGATAATAAATGGCCTGCTCGTGGCCATTGTCGTCCTTTTGAGCGAGGAGGGCGCCGAGGGAGTAGTCCAGAGCTTTTACATAAAGCGAGAACGGTTTTCCTGATGTAGGGGCCACCAAGACTGGAGGTTTTGTGAGATACCTCTTGATGTCTTCATAAGCTTCTTGGCAAGCTTGATCCCATACGAAGGAAGCACCCTTTTTCATGAGCCGGTGAACGGCTGACAGCGGCCTGAGAGATTTGCGATGAATCTTCTGATATAGGCCAGCCTGCCTTGCAAGCCTCTGAGCTCTTTGAGATTCCTTGGTGGATGCATGCTCTGGATGGCTTTGACTTTGTCTGGGTCAAGATGAATTCCTTTTGATGTGACAATAAACCCGAGGAATTTACCGCTTGACACTCCCAAGAAGGATTTTGTCGGGTTCATTTTCAGTTGATGAGCCCGCATTATGTCGAACATCGTTCTCAGGTCGCGAAGATGTTCATTCTTGTTGCGGCTTTTGACGGCAATGTCGTCGACATAGCATTCCACCGTTTTTCGGAGATGATCGCGGAAGATCGTACTCATTGCCCACTGGTAGGTTGCTCCGGCGTTCTTCAGTCCGAAGGGTATTACAGTATAGCAGTATACCCCCAATGGTGTTCGGAACGAAGTATGCTTCTCGTCGTTGGGATACATCTTAATCTGGTTGTACCCTGAAAAGCCGTCCATGAAAGACATCCTTTCGAACCCGCATGTGTTGTCAATCATGACATCGGTGATGGGCAGTGGGAATTCGTCTTTGGGACAGGCCGTATTGAGATCACGGTAATCGATGCATATCCGTATTTTCCCGTTCTTCTTGAGGACGGGGACTATATTAGCCACCCAATCTGGATGTTGTTCCTCCCGGATGAAGCCACACGCAATGAGCTTGTGAACTTCGGCTTCAATAGCTTCCATGATGTTCGGGCGAAACCGACGTTGTTGCTGCTTGACTGGCTTGACGTCGGTCTTGATGTTCAGACGGTGCATAGCGACCTGTGGATCAAGTCCGGGCATATCTTCGTAGCTCCATGCGAAGACATCTATATACTCCTTTACGATTATTATCAATTCCTCCTTTTCTATAAGTGATAGGCTTTCACTTATAAAGATGGGCTTGGGGTTATCTTGACTTCCCAGGTTGACCTGCATCACCTTGTCTTCAGTGGGCGGCTCGCGCAGTTCGAATCGCTTTTCCCATTGAAAGTCTAATTGCTGGGCCCATGGTTCCTCGTCAGTGGCTTCTGCGGGCTCCAATTGACTGCTTGAGGTCATATTAGCAGTGAGGTTTTCGAACATCCCTCTTATGCTGACATCTGAATCCCACTCGGAGGATGAGGCTGAATGTGACGGAATTGGTTCATCATTTTTGGCTTGAATGGTTGCTGACGATGTGGGTGTAACATACCCCAACCCCCTGCGTGTACTATCATAGTAATTTGCAGGCTTCCCTTTAGGCACAAAGTTCCGCATCAAACTGCGCCTTCCTTTTCCAACATTTAGGCCTGCTCCATGGTTCAAGTCGTACCCCATTTTCTTCATAATATGGCGCGCTGGCCGCGCGTAATGAAAGAACTGTGGGGCATCTGAGTCTGAGCTCGAATCTACAGTTGTGGGTTCCTGTGGCTGGGTTCTACCGAAGATTATCGGCGACTGACCTTGTTTGGACGGCAGGATCACCAAGACGGCTCCTTCTGTGGATTCCATGGGCGTACTGGACACACTTAGCTTGTGTAAAGGCATGTGCAGAGAGCTATCCGTAATGGATTCAAATAGCCCAACACTCGCGGGATAATCAAAAGAAATATTATCATTAATTACCCATTCACCTTCATCCTCTGAAGGAGTATTACATAGGGGATTATTGAGACATGCCATAATTGGTTCACCAATCAGAATGGCTGGCATGCCTGCTTCGGATTCTGAATCCGCCTCATTGCCACTTTCATCATCGTCCGGCAACAATTCTTTAAGTGCTCCACCGGCCTCTTGATACAGGAGAGCGTCAGTGAAGTAATTTTTCACCCCTTTGAATGGTTGCTTTTCAGCGAAGACAGTTCGTACTGTCGCATCATCTTCAACATATTTGAAGCATTGATGGAGGGTGGAAGGGACGATCCAGTTGGCATGGATCCATGGTCGTCCTAGCAGCAGGTTATATGACGTGTCAGCGTCGATGACATAGCACGTCACTTCTGACTTTAAACTCCCGATTCTGCAACGGAGCCGAATCTTCCCAAGTGGATGGCTGCTCCCGGCGTTGAAACCATATATTGTAGTGGTGGTTGAGGACAACCTGTACAGTGGTATGCCGAGGAAGTAGAGAAGCCTTTTGGGGATGATGCTGAGCGCAGACCCCGGATCGACTTGTACCCTCTCAATGCATGTTGAACCGATATATCCGGTGTAGTACAGGGGTCGATCGTGCTTGTTGTCTTTGAGAAGCATATCTTCCGCTGTGAAGGTAATAGCGGGCACCTTTGATTGTGCATGATGACATTCTGGGCAAGGAGACTGAACGTTGTCGTTAGGGATTTCAGGCATGCATGTCAGAAAGGATTCTGAATTGGCTAGCGCATCCCTGAGTGCTTCTCTTGTTTCTTTCGAGAGGCGAAGGAGCTCGTGTATAGTGATACGAGCTGGGATATTGGCCAGCTGAGCCAATATATCAAAGCGAAAGGGCGTATCAAACCCTTGGCCTGGTGGTTTCCTCAACACGTGGTCGAATCGTACCTCCTTAGGCTTTTCTTTCCCTTTGGCTGGGATTGGAGTGGATGCTGGTACTTGTACTGACGTCGTTTGCTGTTGTGTCTCATCAGTAGACTTTTCATACTGCCTCAAGTATGATTTTCCGGATCGGGTGCCCGTCTGTTGAGGCGCATCGGCTTGCGCTGCGCAAGCAAGCTTTTCTCCTTCTGAATCACTGAGGGAAGCCGATGTAAGATTGCCGTCGTCTGGCAGGATGGAGATGACATTGCAAGACTTGCCCTTTGAATTGGGCTGCTTTGGATCCCGCTGTACGTCTTGGACGAGGTCTGGATGTATCCACATGACTTCCCCTGTCTCCAATGTTAAGGGAACAAGACCCTTATTATGTTGAGCTATAGCTGGAGGATGCTTGACTTCCAACCGTGGCGCAGGGGCTGCATAAGTCCCGTCAGGGACTGTGACCTTCGGAGCTTTGCCGAACTCAAGAGTCACCATATTGGCGGTGACTTTCTTCTGCTTCGTCTTCAGTGTCAGGACTCCAGCATCGACCAAGGCTTGAATTCTATCCTTGAGGACATAGCACTTGTCAGTAGGATGGTGGACCATCCTGTGGTAGAGGCAGTATTTAGGGTCATTTGTGCGCTCTATCTCATTGGGACGCCGAGCCTCTGGCAGTTTCATTTTGTTCCCTTTGTGGAGCAGATGGAATATGGTGACCACCTGATCGTCTTTGAACGAGTACTGCTTCGGAGGGAACTTGGGCTCCTGATTGTTGAAGCCACTTTTCTTGGCCTTCGACTGCACATCTCCGGATAACTCCACAGACATAGTCTCTTTGCCTTTAGCTTGAGAAGATTGCGGTAGGTCGCTACGCCCCTTATTGTTCACACCCCATTTGCCTCTAGGGGCGGATGGTTCGAACTTTTTAGCCGACTTCTCGGCTATCTCAGCTTGTTCGACCAATTCTTTCCAAGTGTGGGCTTTAACAGCCCCCATGCGAACTTCCACTTGGTCTAGGAAGTTGTGTCTGCATGTCTGCAAGAGCATGGGTAATGGCATCCCTGCTGGGCACATCAAGGATAAGTTTCTAAACCGTTCAATGTAGTCACGGACAGATTCGCCCTTCCGCTGCACAGTGGAGAGGAGCTTGTCCATGGTTACTTCGGTATCGTCCTCATAGAAACGAGAGAGGAACCGAGTTTTCAGATCGATCCAGGAGTTGATATCCCGGGGGAAGACTGCGAAACCAGTCAAATGCCACCCCCTTTAAGGTGCCAATGAATAGCCTAGCCATGATGGCGTCATTGCTTATAACATTACCAGTCTGAGACCGGAAATAGTAGATGTGCTGATTTGGCGAGCTCTTTCCATCATAGGTATGCAGCGTTGGCGGTTTGAACTTCGGTGGATACGGCACCGAATCCCACTCCAGCGGATAAGGACGGACTGCCCCTACCTTCTTTAATTCATCCCTCTGAGCCAGGGATGCGATCTGAGCTTGGAGGCCCTTAAGGACTTCGGCGTCTAAGGAGGAACCCTCCTTGGATTTCTCCGGCTTTGGTTGCTCATTGCTGAAGTGTTCCTCCTCATCGTGATTGCTCCCGGCATCATTGTTATTCCGGTTACTGAGGAGTTGAGCGAGCATCTGTTGAATGTTGTCCAGAGCTTCTTGCTGGGTTTTGGAAGTTTGCTCCTGAGCTTCCAGGCGCCGACGAAGATCGTCGTTGACGTTATCAGCCATATTGACTGATGCTCTGTCTGTTCGCACCGAACTGACAGTCGTCGAGGAGGCATACCCACTGTCTTCATCTTCTCCGTCCGATGATTGGAGTGATTTCCTGGGCTCTGACGAGGCTAGGGCCGTCGAGGAGGAAGGCTGTTCGTAAGTGTAGGGTATCGCCACCCTGGATCTGGTGTTTCGGAAAACACCTTCCTCATGCACCAAGACTTCGCCTAGGCCTGGGCTGTAGTCTGGATCTGGGGACTCTTGTCCTCTTCCGGTCATGTTGACGGATGCGGAGGGTAGATCTGGCGAGATGCTCCTTTCGCGGTGCTTCACCGGGGCTTGTACCGTCAGTCGATCAAAAACTGATCGTCGTCTTGGAGGCGTGGCGGAGATTGGTCCTAGCCGGCAATGGACCGAGTGGAGTGTCAGCAATTGACATCCCACTTGTTGACAACAGGGGGAAGAGGTTTGTCTACCCGTCAATAATTTCCTCAAATCAGACCCGATTGGGTCCTTGTAATCGAGCGCAAAGGCTCTTTTGGATCGCACATAGGGCGATGTCCTGCTTCTTTTATCCTTGCAGATGAGATTAGCACTGAATAGTGCTTTGGTTCTAGCTTCGCCATTAGACGCGAACTTAGTGCTTGACGCACTGGAAAGCAGAGCATGCTGCGGTGCTTTGCCCGCTATGCTGCTGCGAGGGTAATTAGCCTCAGATAGTACTTTGGCTTCGGCTTTGCGGCTATGGACCCTGCGCGTACGCTGTGGCACGGTGGCTTCGCTCATGAGAACGAGGTCAGCGTGAGGCGTTGCTGCTCTTAAATTGGACGGCGGTATGATTGCCGTCGTAACTTTGTGATTGGAGCAGACAGGCATCTTGCCTTTTTCTTCACGGGAAAGGCGCGGTTTAGGCGTAGCTACGCCTGAAGCTTCGATCGAAAACTTCTGTTTAGGCTTCCATACCCGCCTTGGCAGAGGAGACTTAGGTTCGCAAGGAACCTGATTAGCCACACACGAGGCTGAGGGGTGTTGGCAGAATTCTGCTTCCGGTTTCTGCTTTGAAACCTTGGTCGTGGAGACCTTCCTATGCTTCCGTGCTCGAAGCATTGGGCCACCCCCAGAGAGGACTTCTTCAAATCTTCCTTGATCGAACTGAACCACCAAGTTCTCACAAGTAAAGGAATCAGATTGCAGACGTGCTTCCTTGTTGCGCCAAATAACCGCAGTAGGTTCGTAGAGAACCTTTTCAGCCTCTGCAGAGACTTTCCTTGAAGATTTAGCCAGAGGGGCTCTGGCTGCACCGGCAATTCTGAATTCAGAGTTAGACCCGAATGTCTGTTCGTCGCATTGCGACACTTGATTCTCGGCAGTAGAGAATATCTTCCCCAGCGGAGTCGCCATCTTATTTTCCATTATGTTTGCAAAGGGGGAAAACTTACAATAAAAGTTTGAGGAGCTAAATTACAAGTATTCTTAAAAAGATTACAAGTAGATCTCCTCAGAGATTCTGGAGAAGTGTGCCGATAGGAGTCTGGTCAGCGCGCGATCACTTTGTCCCTTTGACGATGCGAGCGATGAGATTCCCTTCTCGCCTGGTTCGGGGAATCAGAGAACAGAAGGTTGGTAGAATCCTCTTGCTGCTTCTCAAAATCGCCTTCAATAAGGAATTCCTTCTCGCCTGGTTCCGGAGATTCCTTGAGAAGAAGGACGATATTAGGGTATCAACACCCTGGATAGAGAAAGCAATTCTCTAAAAGGTCTCTGAATTCGAGAGAACACGGTGCGTCGTGAAGAAGTTTCTGCTTGTGGAGTCTTCTCTCGATTGATCGATCTCTATCCGTGCGTCCGTCTGCCTGTCTCTCAGAAAAGCTCCCCCTCTCCTTGTGCCCCTGGCGGGCTGTTTATAGGGAGAGCAAGGGTATAATCGTCCCTTGAAGATATGAAAACAGATTGAATCAAATCTGTTTAAATCTGGAAAGTAGCCTTGCTGCTAGGCTAAGATAGCTTCTGCGGAGCTAGAATTGGCAGGTCGGTTGATCTTCTTGACCTGTTTTGATCCTTTCCATATCGTTGGAGGATTTCCCCTGATCTTCTTACTCGTTTTAGAAGAGTCAAGAGATTGTGGCAATCAACTGCCAAATTTGATCTCTGATTTGATTTTAATTGGATTTGATCTGATTGGATCTGATCTCATTCGGAGATTTGATTGGTCAAAGGTTGACCATAGCAGATCAATAGTGGCGCTGCCCGCATTGAGCTCGTAGCAGAGCTAGAGACGGTTTCTGGCGAAGTCCGAAAGAAACCCTTTGGCGGAGCTGGAAGTCCTTTTTGGCAAAGTTGCGAGTTAGCTTCCTGGCGAGGCTTTGGATGGCTTCAAGGCGAAGTCGAGTGATATTAGCCTCTCAAACGAGGCTATCCCTTTGGGCTCATGCGATACTAAGTGTTAGCACCTTAGACCTGCTGAGGTCTGTTTAGAAACAATCCGGGTTCACTGTCTGCTTGCTGGATCAGTGGAGTCCAAGTTGCTTCTTTGTCCCTCGGAGATGGGTGAAAACTGGTCTTCAGCTCGTCTGTTACTTGTCTTTTGTAAATGTCAACAAGTTTAGACATTGTTCGGACCAACAAGAATCTTGTCTTTTTTAAGTGTCAACATGTGTATTTCATGGCAAACACACCTAAGGTAACTACTGAACCACGTGATGATGATAGTGAAATAAGTAAAGAATTGTTATTACAAGCTTTCATTTAACTTTCAGAAAGTTTTGATGCTAAAAAGGAAGATTGTTTAAAATTGAAAAAGGGAAAATGAAATGCTTAAAAATCAAATTGCTATTTGTTTAAAAGAAAAGGATGAATTATCTTCTACTCTTATTTCAACACAAAGAGATTTTGATGCCTATAGAGTTACTTGCAAAGCTAAATATCTTAAAATTGATGAAAATGAGTTTTCTATGTTAAAAACTAGAATAAATGATTTGAAAAATGTTTTAAAAGAATGTGCTTTTAACAATACTAAATTAGAAGAAATGTTTTCAAAGAAGCACATGCATACTCATGCTAAACATGATAAAACATCTCATGCCAAAACTTCACATGTTCATCATGCCAACACATCACATGCCAATCATGCTAAAACACCCCATGCTCACAAATCACATGTTCATAAACTACATGCTCATTATTCTTTTAAATATGGAAGAATTTATAAATGTACTTATTGTGGCCGGAATGATCATTTAGCCAAATTTTGTTATGATCATATAAATAGTATGAATAATCATGTTTGGGTTCGAAACACTAACGTATTAGGACCCAAGAAAATATGGGTACCAAAATCCACTCCTAGTCTATTTAATGTAGATGTGGGCTCTCACATGACGTGAGAGTTGTTGATGCCTTGAGGTGAATGCGTTCCGAGCTAAATGGTGACACTTTTGGATGCATCACTTTCAAGGAGAGTTTGGTGGGAGGACCCCTATGGTTTGGAGATATAGAGATATGCCCTCTTGGTTTTGGTAACGATCTCTAACTCCTCATTTAGTTTACATGCTTTCATATTAGTAATTTTTAGCATGTCACGTTTTAATGATTATTATGTTAAATGCCATGTTAATTAGACTTGTGACATACACGTATAGTAATTGAGATACACCATGTTCATATGGATCCATATTTTATGTTCTCACTTTATTTTAACTATTATGTATATCCTTGCTCTAAGACTTGTACATTTAGCCTAATGATCATATTGATTTATATTTTGTTTTATGATTCATGTTTTGATTAAATGTTTAAATGTAACCTTCATTAAAACTTGTGTATAACTTGTACAACTAATGAGCCACAATTGATTCTTATATGTTTGTGCTTAAATGCTCATTTGTACCCATTAGATGTACTAGTATAGCCTAGTTTTGATGATTAGTGCATTTCAACTTGTATTCCCTATTTTGTACATATTTTTCATGTATATGTTAATTTTAGTTTAAAACTTTAGATATACATGTATACCCTTGAGTCATTGACTTTTCATGCAAATTTTTATTATGGACTCATTTGTGTTTAGGGAAGTGTATGTATACCTTTAGATTTAGACAAAACATACATATGCCTTGAAGTTGGAATTATTTTGGTGAAAATTAAAGTTTCATATTTTTCATGTTTATAAAGGAATTTCATATTGAGCTTAATTGCCTATTCCCATGATTTTGTGATTACATGATTCTTATACTCACATCATTCTTATTTACTCATGATTTTTGTTTCTTGAGCATATATGTGCTTTATAGACTTTGAGTGTCAATTATTATGTGATTTTCATGTCTTTATGGTATATATGATTTGGTTTCATATTTTGAAGGATTTCTTACTAGTTTTTAAAAATATCTTTAAAACTAGTTTCTACTCTTCAAATGGTAGAGTTTTCAAACTATGCCTATTTACTTTCAAATCATAATTTTTGAAAACCCCTACCTTTTAAGGGCGGTTGGATGGGCAACCATGCCTTGTATACCCTTCTTGAATATCTTTTAAACTTGTGCATGATAAGGGTGGTAGGTTTGAGTTATACACTTAATCCTCATTATATTTCTATTGATTTCAAAATTGATATTTCATATATCTGTATACTCATATGTATTTTCTATATATGTCTCATATTTCAATTGGTATATCCATACATATATATATATGATTTGATTGTACTTGTTTCACATGTCTTTACAATTTTTTTTGAAAAAGCACAAATTATGTTTGCTAAGCTTGATTTAGTTCATCATGTCAATTATTTTTAATTAGTATCTATTACAAGCTTATGCCTTGTTTCTTTTAGTATTTCACAAAGGGGGAGAAAATTCTTGTTTTTAAATTGATTTTATGTAAAATTGGTATTGGTTGTATTTTCAATTTGTATTAGTTTTCATTTCAAATTGGTATCTTACTCCCACCATTTATGATGTAAAATACTTTGGTTTGATATATGCTAACATTTCTAATATTAGTATCAATGATCTTAAATTGGTATTATTCTCTATTTGGTATCCTTATTGCAAAATGATTTTAGTGTTTCTCTAAAAATTTGGTTTTTACCTTTAATTGGTATCAATATGTTTATCAAAAATTTTAAATTGGTATAAAAAAAACCTTAAGTTTTGATCTTTAAGATTTGATGATATGACAATTGATTATTTTTTCCTTAGCCCCTTTGTTGATGAATTGACAAAAAAGGAAAGAGATATTTGAGTTTATGTATGCATATATGCATGTTTATATCTTGTTTATACATATATTGTTTATTGGTTGTTTCCTAACCTTTTTTGATGTATGACAAAAAGGGGGAGAAGTATTAGTGGTTTCATGTTTTGGTTTCATGTTTTGTACATGTTCATGTTTTGTACATGTTTATCTCATATATGTAGATTTCATGTTTTTGTACATGTTCATATATGTATATGTTTTCATGTTTTATACTTGATAAAATAGAGCATCATTTGAGGGGGAGCTTTTACCTCCCTCCTATATTTTATTTTACAGCTTATATGTTTTGTCATCATCAAAAAGGAGGAGATTGTTGGCCCAAAGATTACAATCCCTGGGTTATGTGTTTTGATGATAACAAACCATATAAAAGCTATTTGGTACTAATAGAAGTTAAAGAATGAATTTCATGTTGATACAGGTATTGATGGTTCAAGAGTTCTCAAGCATGGGATATTAGGGTTTAGCTCAAACGTTGTTCAACATCAACTATCGAGACTCCTGCTTGTAGACTCATATAGTTTGTTTTGTTAAAAAATAGTATATACGTTTGAAGCTCAAATACACACACACAAATTTAATACGTTCGGTTTTTGGTTTAACCTGTTTTGAATTTCAAGTACATATATCGGGTTTTAGATTTGAACAACTTTTAGTTCTGCTGATCTGCTTGACACCCTTTTACATTTCTTGTCATAAATTTTTATTCTTATATTCAAATAATATGATTTAACTTGCATTTCAAATATAACTTTCAGATCTAAATTTCTTATTCAATAATCATTTTTAGATTCAAATTTTAAAGATGTCAAATATTTGGTTAAACTCTGTTCTTGTTCTGAAAACAGCTTACAGTTTCTGATTTGACACTTGTCAGTGTTTTATTGATATCTTTCTAATAAAAAATGATATTGAGTTGATTTTAGTTGTATTAAAAGAAGACTTAAATATTTACAAATTATTCCTATATACCTAATTCTAAATTAGGACGTTTACAGCCTGAAAAATGTGCTCAAAGTTGACCAATCTGTCAGATTGGCAGTAATGGCTAATTTTCTGGAGGCTGATTTTTAACATATTTTTAAAACGTGTTTAAGTTTTAAAAAAACGTGGTTAGCTGTATTAGAGGGTCAATTTCTTCCTCTTTTATTCAGGTAAAATTTTTCTATGTTTGCTCTTCTTAAATCCTATATAAAGGGGTCATTAGGGTAGAGGTTTTCACAACAACAAATTCAAAGATCAAAAGTTTTGAGTTTTCTTGAGAAAGAGCTTTGTTTAAGTTTTGGGCTATTATTTTCAAAGTTTTCTGAAAGTTTTTAGTTCTTAAAATCTCTCTTCTATTTTTATATCACTTACAAAACCTTGAGCTTCAATCTTATATATTATTCTCTAGGGTTTTTGTAAAGAAAATTTTTTCAAAAGAGAGTTTGTGGTCTTTTGATCATCATTTGATTATTGTATTTGTGGCTCCACTACCTCTGGACTAGAGGAGTATGATTGAGGAGTTGGGTACTCCCTAGTGGTTGTAATCCTTTGTGAAAATTCTAGTGGATCGAAAATCCTTTTGGGTGAAGGCGGGGACGTAGAGCTGGGTACTCGAACCTCAAACAAATCTCTGTGTTTGCGATTGGTTTACTTGTTTTATTTACTTGCTTTCCATTCATTCTTATATTGTCGATCAATACTCTCATAACAAGATTGCATTGCGCACCTCAAACTCTTATTTAGAGGAATCACGAGGAAGGAGTTCAGAGCCCTTCACGGGGTATTCGGCTTCTAATCTTTCTTTGAGTGATCATTGCATCATCTCATTTTAAATTTGTGCATTGATTAGCATTATCACCTGTTCACCCCCCTCTAGGTGATTTCAATTGGTATCAGAAGTAGGACTCTAGTTTTTGGCTTCACATCCTTAGAGAGATCCTATAAATTGCTAATCACTATTTTCATATCTTCATTCATACACTAGTAAAGATGGCCGATTGTCCAGATTTCAAGAAAATGTTCTCTTCCTCCTTGAAGCAAAAGAAGCTGTTTGAAAAGAAGGTGTACAAAGCTACTTGGGACTCGGAAAGTGAATCCGAAGATAAAGTTGACACGGCCAATGTGTATTTCATGGTAAACACACCTAAGGTAACTACCGAACCACATGATGATGATAGTGAAATAAGTAAAGAATTGTTATTACAAGCTTTCATTGAACTTTCAGAAAGTTTTGATGTTAAAAAGAAAGATTGTTTAAAATTGAAAAAAGGAAAATGAAATGCTTAAAAATCAAATTGCTATTTGTTTAAAAGAAAAGGATGAATTATCTTCTACTCTTATTTCAACACAAAGAGATTTTGATGCCTATAGAGTTACTTGCAAAGCTAAATATCCTAAAATTGATAAAAATGAGTTTTCTATGTTAAAAACTAGAATAAATGATTTGAAAAAATGTTTTAAAAGAATGTGCTTTTAACAATACTAAATTTGAAGAAATGTTTTCAAAGAAGCACATGCATACTCCTCATGCTAAACATGATAAAACATCTCATGCTAAAACTCCACATGTTCATCATGCCAACACATCACATGTCAATCATGCTAAAACACCCCATGCTCACAAATCACATGTTCATAAACCACATGCTCATTATGCTTTTAAATATGGAAGAATTTATTAATGTACTTATTGTGGCCGGAATGGTCATTTAGCCAAATTTTGTTATGATCATATAAATAGTATGAATAATCATGTTTGGGTTCGAAACACTAACGTATTAGGACCCAAGAAAATATGGGTACCAAAATCCACTCCTAGTCTATTTAATGTAAGTGTGGGCTCTCACATGACGTGAGAGTTATTGGTGCCTTGAGGTGAATGCGTTCCAAGCTAAATGGTGACACTTTTGGATGCATCACTTTCAAGGGGAGTTTGGTGAGAGGACCACCATGATTGGAGATATAGAGATATGCCCTCTTGGTTTTGGTAACGATCTTTAACTCCTCATTTAGTTTACATGCTTTCATATTAGTAATTTTTAGCATGTCACGTTTTAATGATTATTATGTTAAATGTCATGTTAATTAGACTTGTGACATACACGTATAATAATTGAGATACACCATGTTCATATGGATTCATATTTTATGTTCTCACTTTATTTTAACTATTATGTATATCCTTACTCTAAGACTTGTACATTTAGCCTAATGATCATATTGATTTATATTTTATTTTTTTGATTCATGTTTTGATTAAATGTTTAAATGTAACCTTCATTAAAACTTGTGTATATACTTGTACAACAAATGAGCCATAATTGATTCTTATATGTTTGTACTTAAATACTCATTTGTACCCATTAGATGTACTAGTATAGCCTAGTTTTGATGATTAGTGCATTTCAACTTATATTCCCTATTTTGTACATGTTTTTCATGTATATGTTAATTTTAATTTAAAACTTTAGATATACATGTATACCCTTGAGTCATTTACTTTTCATATTAATTTTTATTATGGACTCATTTGTGTTTAGGGAAGTGTATGTATACCTTTAGATTTAGACAAAACATACATATGCCTTAAAGTTGGAATTATTTTGGTGAAAATTAAAGTTTCATGTTTTTCATGTTTATAAAGGAATTTCATATTGAGCTTAATTGCCTATTCCCATGATTTTGTGATTACATGATTCTTACACTCACATTATTCTTATTTACTCATGATTTTTGTTTCTTGTGCATATATATGCTTTATAGACTTTGAGTGTCAATTATTATGTGATTTTCATGTCTTCATGGTATATATGATTTGGTTTCATATTTTGAAGGATTTCTTACTAGTTTTTAAAAATACCTTTAAAACTAGTTTCTACTCTTCAAATGGTAGAGTTTTCAAACTATGCCTATTTACTTTCAAATCATAATTTTTGAAAACCCCTACCTTTTAAGGGCGGTTGGATGGGCGACCATGCCTTGTATACCCTTCTTGAATATCTTTTAAACTTGTGCATGATAAGGGTGATAGGTTTGAGTTATACACTTAATCCTCATTATATTTCTATTGGTTTCAAAATTGATATTTCATATATCTGTATACTCATATGTATTTTCTATATATGCCTCATATTTCAATTGGTATATATATATATATATATATATATATATATATATATATATATATATATATATATATATATATATATATATATATGTATATGTATATGATTTGATTGTGCCTGTTTCACATGTCTTTACAATTTTTTTTGAAAAAGCACAAATTATATTTGCTAAGCTTGATTTAGTTCATCATGTCAGTTATTTTTAATTTGTATCTATTACAAGCTTATGCATTGTTTCTTTTAGTATTTCACAAAGGGGGAGAAAATTCTTATTTTTAAATTGATTTTATGTAAAATTGGTATTGGTTGTATTTTCAATTTGTATCAGTTTTTATTTCAAATTGGTATCTTACTCGCACCATTTATGATGTAAAATACTTTGGTTTGGTATATGCTAACATTTTCAATATTAGTATCAATGATTTTAAATTGGTATTATTCTCTATTTGGTATCCTTATTGCAAAATGATTTTAGTGTTTCTCTAAAAATTTGGTTTTTCTTTTAATTGGTATCAATATTTTTCAATTGGTATCAATATGTTTATCAAAATTTTAAATTGGTATAAAATAAAACCTTAAGCTTTGATCTTTAAGATTTGATGATATGACAATTGATTGTTTTTTCCTTAGCCCCTTTGTTGATGAATTGACAAAAAGGGAAAGAGATATTTAAGTTTATGTATGCATATATGCATGTTTATATCTTGTTTATGCATATATTGTTTATTGGTTGGTTCCTAACCTTTTTTGATGTATGACAAAAAGGGGGAGAAGTATTAGTGGTTTCATGTTTTGGTTTCATGTTTTGTACATGTTCATGTTTTGTATATGTTTATCTCATATATGTCGATTTCATGTTTTGTACATGTTCATATATGTATATGTTTTCATGTTTTATACTTGATAAAATAGAGCATCATTTGAGGGAGAGCTTTTACCTCCCTCCTATATTTTGTTTTATATCTTATATGTTTTGTCATCATCAAAAAGGGGGAGATTGTTGGCCCAAAGGTTACAATCCCCGGGTTATGTGTTTTGATGATAACAAACCATATAAAAGCTATTTGGTACTAATAGAAGTTAAAGAATGAATTTCAGGTTGATACAGGTATTGATGGCTCAAGAGTTCTCAAACATGGGATATTAGGGTTTAGCTCAAATGTTGTTCAACATCAACTATCAGAGACTCCTGCTTATAGACTCATATAGTTTGTTTTGTTAAAGAATAGTATATACGTTTAAAGCTCAAATACACACACACAAATTTAATACGTTTGGTTTTTGATTTAACCGGTTTTGAATTTCAAGTACATATAGCGGGTTTTAGATTTGAACCAGTTTTAGTTCTGCTGATCTGCTTGACACCCTTTTACATTTCTTGTCATAACTTTTTATTCTTATATTCAAATAATATGATTTAACTTGCATTTCAAATATAACTTTCAGATCTAAATTTCTTATTCAATAATCATTTTTAGATTCAAATTTTAAAGATGTCAAATATTTGGTTGAACTCTGTTCTTGTTCTGAAAACTGCTTACAGTTTCTGATTTGACACTTGTCAGTGTTTTATTGATATCTTTCTAATAAAAAATGATATTGAGTTGATTTTAGTTGCATTAAAAGAAGACTTAAATATTTACAAATTATTCCTATATACCTAATTCTGAATTCGGACGTTTACAGACTGAAAAATGTGCTCAAAGTTGACCAATCTGTCAGATTGGCAGTAATGCCTAATTTTCTGGAGGCTGATTTTTAACATGTTTTTAAAAGTGTTTAAGTTTAAAAAAAACTTGGTTAGCTGTATTAGAGGGTCAATTTCTTCCTCTTTTATTCCGGTAAAAGTTTTCTATATTTACTCTTCCTAAATCCTATATAAAGGGGTCATTAGTGTTGAGGTTTTCACAACAACAAATTCAAAGATCCAAAGTTTTGAGTTTTCTTGAGAAAGAGCTTTGTTTAAGTTTTGGGCTATTATTTTCAAAAGTTTTCTGAAAGTTTTTAGTTCTTAAAACTCTCTTCTATTTTTATATCACTTACAAAACCTTGAGCTTCAATCTTATATATTATTCTCTAGGGTTTTTGTGAAGAAAAATTTTTCAAAAGAGAGTTTGTGGTCTTTTGATCATCAAGTGATTATTGTATTTGTGGCTCCACTACCTCTGGACTAGAGGAGTGTGATTGGGGAGTTGGGTACTCCCTAGTGGTTGTAATCCTTTGTGAAAATTCTAGTGGATCGGAAATCCTTCTGGGTGAAGGCGGGGACGTAGACCTGGGTACTCGAACCTCGAAATAAATCTCTGTGTTTGCGATTGGTTTACTTGTTTTATTTACTTGCTTTCCATTCATTCTTATATTGTCGATCAATACTCTCACAACAAGATTGTATTGCGCACCTCAAACTCTTATTTAGAGGAATCACGAGGAAGGAGTTCAGAGCCCTTCACGGGGTATTCGGCTTCTAATCTTCCTTTGAGTGATCATTGCATCATCTCATTTTAAATTTGTTCATTGATTAGCATTATCACCTATTCACCCCCCTCTAGGTGATTTCAGTTATATTCGGTTGAGAGAGGAGTTGTGTACTCCCAATTGTATTTGCCCAAATTCTCTGTGGAGGTTCCCTGTGTGGGAGTCTTGTGTGGACGAGTTAGTGGAAATCCTTCTGTGTGAAGGCGGGGACGTAGAGCTATGTGCTCGAACCTCGAAACATATCTTGGTGTTTGTGTTTGATCCACTTTCTCTAACTCTCTCTTACATTTGTGCATTGATTCATATTGTCATATCATATACATGCTTGTGTTGTTTGTGTGTGCCCATACTTGTGTTTAACTAAGAGAGCTTTACATAGCACCTCAACTCTTATTCAGAGGAATCAAGAGGAGTTAGTTCAGAGTCCTTCACCGAGAATTCGGCTACACTCGTTGGTTACACTAAGTGTGTTGCATTTAATTTTTAATTCCGCATTATTGTTCATAGATTAGCCGTACACCTATTCACCCCCCTCTAGGTATACTTTCAATTGTATCAGAGCCTACGCTCCTGATATTAGGTTTAACCACCTAGGAGTGTGATCTTGGTTTTGCTAATCTATCATTTGCATTTGCACACGTATATTGTTTACACACACTCATGGATTGCTTGACACCTCCCATGTTTGATGTTTCCAACATTGACATGTGAAAATTTAAGATGAGTATGTACCTAAAAACCCTAGGCTTGCATGTTTTCCTTGCCGCTACCAAGAAATCCTATCTTGGTAATAACAAGCATATAGAGGCCAATGCACAAGCCCTTGAGACACTTAAAAGAACGCTTAACAAAGAATATCTTATGTTGGTTTCTAACTGTGATTCCGCCTTTGCAGTGTGGAACACGTTGACCTCCTCCAAGCTTCAAACGTCCAACATTGTGGAGGATGACTCTAATGGAGAATTCGAACAACATTGCTATATGGTCCAAGGGAATGACTCCCTTGAGGTATATTCGGAATCTCAATTAGATAGTGATGTTGCTAGTTCTTCTTGTGATGATTATGTTGATCCAAATGCTTTGAATGAAGAACTATCAATTGTATGTGAAAAATTGTTAGAAAAATATAATCTTTTGAAAAAGAAGAGTTTTGGACTTAACAAAGAAAATAAGGATTTGTGTTTAAGACTTGATTTGGTTTTGCAAGAAAGGGATGAGATTTCAAGTGAACGTGACTCACTTAAATCTCAACTTGATCTTGCCCTAAATGAAAACAAGATTTTGAAAAATAAAAATGATTGTGAAAATGTTTTGAAGAAAAATGAATCTTTAACTTCAAAACTTGATTTTGTTTAAATGAAAATGATTCTTTGAAAAACAAAATTATTTTTATTTCAAAAGAATTAGATTTGGTTTCTAAGAAGAATATTGTTTTGAAAAATGATATAGATACACATGTTTGCCATGCTAGTGTAGCTTCTTCATCTAGCTTATCTATTGCATGCACTACTTCTTCTATAATTGAAAATGATATATCTATACTTAAGAAGAGTGTTGATTGTTTGGGCTCCACTTTGAGCCATTGTGCTTTGAATCACTCACGGTTGGAATCTATGTTTCGAAAGAAACAAGTTCCTCTTATGAATGCACACAAACCATGGCATACACATGTTCCTTACTCACGTCATATGTTAACAAGTTCTTCTTTATTAAAGAATGAGAAAAAGAAAAGGAAAAAAATCCAGAAGTGATAGGTGAAGAAGACGATAAAATGGCGATGTTAAAATAAAAGAGAAGTGGTTTGTGAAATCAGTAAAGCAAAAGCAAGAAAGTAAAAATGAAGAAGAAAGTGAAGTGATTTAAAAAGTGATTTGGAAAACAAAATAGAAAAAAAGATAGACTTTGTGGTGAAGAAGATGAAAACAAAGGTGAACAAAAAGATGGTGAAAATAACGATAAGAAAATTGATAAAAGGGTTTTGAAATTGATTTTTAAAACAAGATAAAAAGAAAGAGGAAAACTATGAAAGAAAAATCATGGTTGCTAACTGCTAATTACTCTACTAATCATGCTAACCTCTTAGTGATAGTTGCCTCACATGGATCCTTGGCCATCACTAGTCTTGACTTCAAGAGACAATACAAAGCATGGCTCATAAGATTGTTCTTTCACATTCAAACACATCCATTCCACACAATCAAAATGCAAGTTACTATTAGATCATCAAAACCAATTAGAGGTGAGCATGAAATAAAGAAGGCATTGCAAGTTAGCTTGTTAGTGGTTAGATGTTAGAATGTTAGAATGTTAGAATCCATCATCATGAACCATCAATGGATCTTGCAAGAGTAAGGCCTTATAGATGCTATTAGATTCATGTGGATTATCAAGTATGTAGTTAGTAGTCAGTGGTTAGTAGTTATATTGTCATGAGAAGAAAAATAGTAAAGCATCATGTAAAAGATGGATAAGATTACAATAGAGAAGAAAGGAGACACATTTACATAGATTATCACTCTCTGTTACATCAATATCTCTCTCTCCCTCCAGAATCAACTCAGCCCTTATACATGAATATAAAAAAATGAAAATATAAAAGAAAAAAGAAGAAGAACTACACTAACCTACACTAAAGAGAAGAAAATCCTAGCCTACAGCCCTCCATTTTCCCATCTCAGGTCCTCTGCAGGGCTTTATATAGGTAAAAGAATACTCTAGAAGACGAGACGAGGTCACGCGTCAAAAATTGACGAGTGGCTCGCTAGGATGGCTGCGAAAACGCAGCAAAAGTCGCGTTTTCGCGGTCATACTAGGGACTTAGGGCCCTGGTTTTGGCAAGCGATCACATCTCGCTTTTAGGGCCTTCCAGGTATCTTTGGATTCAGGTGTTTGGATCTAAGTTCTTGTCAAATTCGCGCCAATGTCTAGATTCAATATATCTTCTAGAAACTCTCTAACTTGGTCTTCACGAAATTCAGATTTAATTACCCAAAAATGGGATTAATTAAGCTCTTATTACCCTTTTGCCCTTCTAATCTTGATTATCTGCAAAAGAGATCAAAATATGGGTGAGAAGCGTTATTTTCTTAATAAATTGGTAGGAAAATGTGATATAAAAATACAAAATTGTAGACTAATCAGCAAGACACTTAACGGACTGGATTGTTTTGAACGTGGCTTGTTAGCGGTTAAAGTTTTGACGTCATAAAGTTATACATAGGGGCCGTTTGTTTCGCGTAAAACTCCGTAATTCGTAAATGACTTACTACCCAGTTACAACTACGGCGTTTGTTTGGACCGTAATTCGTAAAAGACTTACGTAACTCAACTAACACTCACTTGCAACCCAGTTACCACTCACTTACAGCCCAGTTACAGTTAATTTTGTGGTCATACAAATTTGTAATATTTTTTTATATTAATATTAAAATTTTTTAATATTTAACTTTTTTAATATTTATTTGCAGTATTAAAACTTTTAAAATCACCAAATAGTTAATTTTGTGGTCAACTTTTTCACTTACGACTTATACATTACGACAACCAAACACCGTAAAGTACAATACACTTTCCCACTTTACAATTTTATATTACCAACCAAACACCGTAAAATTTACATACATGTAACTCATTTACAATTGTAAAAGACTTTACCAATTACAACTACGAATTACGGCCAGTTACGACAACCAAACAGACCCATAATATCTATTCAGTATGACTTGATTGGCCCAAGTGGGAGATTGTTAGACTTATTATGTTTAAAGTCTAATTAAATTTGGTCTAATCAAGTCAATTGGATATTTACACCCGCCCATTTTAACTTCTGTTGTTTGACCCAATAAATAATTGATCAAACCTAAATGGTTTGGTTCTAAACACATTTTCAATTACACTTAGCTATGAGTATTTGAATTAAAATGTGATACTCATTTACACGTGTGGAACTCGTGTTATTAATAAACGGCCCAAATCTATGATGAGTTGAACTAGAATTCCTTGATGTTATATATATCATGGGTAGGGTTCCCTCTCCACCACAATGACCTAATCTCTCTCTTGGAAACCTCTCATCTTCTCTAAGGATAAAAAGAGAACTTGGTAGCTAGACAGAATAATTCTCTCCTTCAACTCTGGTGTCCTCGAGATCATGCAACCTTCGACATCCCTTTCATAATGGAATTAGATATGCCTAAAACCGTCCTTCCCTTTGATCTTAATAAAGAGGTTATTTCATATATGAGATCTTATTTGAACAATTATTAGATCCAACAAAGAGTGCTTGCCTTTAATCATCACTCCCTGCACCAATCTTCTTATATTTTACCGACATTTAGTAATTGTTATTTTATTCAATGCAGAAATGAACTACATCCACAACCCTGTCGATGCCACTCAGGGTTACTTAGAGAAATGTCAAAATCAACTGGCCAACGTTCTCCCGGACTAATAGGTGGGAGTGCAGACCTAGCAAGCTGAAACAAAGTACATCTCGAAGGCTACAATGACTTCCAACAACCTGAGAGTCCATGGGGGCGTAACATTCGGTATGGAGTACGAGATCATGCCATGGGTGGAATCTCAAATGGCATTGCGTCACATGGAAGCGGTCTAATCCCGTTTGCTGCAATGTTCCTCACATTTTCAGACTATATGAAGAATGCAATGAAACTGTCGGCCTTGAACCATGCAGGAGTCATCTATATTCTTACCCATGACTTGATAGGTCTCAGTGAGGATGGGCCGACTGACCAGCCAGTTGAACAAATGGTTGGACTCCAGGCTATCACGATTATTAGTTCTCCGGCCAGCAGACAGGAATGAAACAGCTGGGGCTTACAACTCTTTGAACTGCATTTCTTTGATGAATGAAAACTTGTTCTTGTTCACTAGTGTCTACATGAATGACATCACTAAATAACGGAATTATAGACATGTTATGGAGATTTTATGGTTAAAACCTATTTTAGTATTAAGTTTAAGTAATATGAATGTGGCATGATGGTATTTATAGAGTTTATTGGAGGATATTGATATAGCTTAGACAATTATGCAAAAATGTCAAATTGTAAAGGAACGTAATGCTCACTTTCTTTCTTCTTTCTACGTGTTGGGGAGGAATAGGGGCATATTAGATGTTTTTTATAGGAATCAAACCTTAGTCTGGTTTTTCCATGAACTTTCTTTATACCCATTATACCAAGCACTTCTTTGTATCATCTCTTATTGTGAAACTAGATCATCCTATGTATTCTATGTCGCACGGTCCGTGCACCAATACGGGAACGACATGACACAACAAATGTTAAAAAACATAGAAAATAGAAGAATCACGCCTGATATGTATGTTTATGTCTGAACATGTCTGACATGATATGACTCCACATTTGAAGTGTATGTGCTACCTAGCATATATTCTTTCTTCATTATCCAATTTTGTTACTTTCGTCATGGTCCATTTTAGACCATCGGCTTCATCCATTACATACTTTGGAGTATATTCTCACTTTGGTACAAATTGTTTTATCCATTATGTTTGAAATGTACAGGTAGAAGTTTCGAACCGGCACATTCCCTGTGTCATTGCAATGTCAAGAAAAAAAGGTTGCAGCCAATTTGGAAGGTACATCATTTTCTGGAGTACAGAAGGGTGGGAATGTATCAGTGATAATTCAAGTAATGGCGTTCCAGAAATCATTTTAATGGGTACGGGTCAGAGCTAAGCCTTTCTGAGGAGAGTGCGTATGCGAGTCGTGTCGCTTGTGTGCTGGAGGCTGTTCAATCGACAACCAAGAGAATACAAGGAGTCTGTGCTGCCACCGAGCGTTTGGAGAGGGCTTAACATAGAGGCCTATTGGGTGGAGGGAGTATGTTGGGGAGAAGGGGATAGCGCATGGAGTTGATGACTTTGGGCTAGTGGGGCTTACCTGGATACTTCTGAGAAGTATGGGCTTACTGAAGAGAGAATTACTCAAATAGCAAGGTCTTTACTGAAGTAGTTTCCTGATTCCAAGTGTTGGTTTGTGTTTAAACATAGAGGACACCTTTCATAAATTTTGTAAATATGTTGTGTACATAACTAGTGTGACACATTTCATAAATTGTTACTCTTCATAGTCTGAACCTGAAATTGTTCTAGCAATTGCATCCTTTTTCTATTTAAATACCCTTTGCTCCTTTTACAGCCTGAGGTTGTTTTAGGATTAACAAACTACATCAGGTTATGATGATTTAGTTTGGTAAATAGATTGCAAGTTATGTAATCATGAAATTTCAAAAGAATCAATGAATAGAGCTCAGATACAAGAACCAAACAGCTGGGATGAGTATAGAAATCCTAGAAAATATTGAAAGCTAGACCCAAATAATTGTGTGTTTGTTCAGAAAATTCACCACCTTGCAGCTTCACAAGTTGATTCTATCTTGTTTGAATTATATAGCACACAAAGATATGGTGGAAATCTTAGCACATTGTGCTCCCTGAATCACACAAACAATGCTGAAATTTCCTGATTTAACCCTTTGGCACACAAGATTTCATGCTCATTGACAAGTTCAATGCACCAGGGAGAAAAGTAAGCAAATAAGAAAACCCAAACTAGAACACAGAGAAGTGAGAGAGACGTCTGAAATTGAAGTTTAAACCTCATTACACATAACATAGATTAAAAACATGCCACTTACAGGTTGCATACTATACTCTCCACCTTCAAGTGCTCATGAACAAAATAAAAAGATCCTTGGCTATATATCTAATTAAACAGATACAATAACAACCCTAAACGGGGACAGTCCTGCTGTTAGGACTAGCACCATCCTGCTGCTCATCTTCATTCTCTCTCGACATCTCCTCCAGCGACTTTCCCTTCGACTCTGGCACCAACAAAGTGAAGAAGAGCCCCAACAGGTTACAACCAGCGAGCATGAATAGCGAATTCCTGACCCCGATTCCGGCTGGGTACCCGTAATCCGTCTTCGTCTTGTCTTGATTCTGCGCGGCAAACAAGAACCCAAACGATCCAATGATCGCCCCGGCCTTCCCTGCAGCGGCCGATATCCCGTGGCATGTTGATCTCAGCCTCGCCGGGAAAATCTCGGCGGGGACGATGAATGTAGTACTGTTCGGACCGAAATTGGCAAAGAAGAATGTGAACGCATACATCACTACGAATCCAATGTGGTTGCCCTTTAGAGTCCAGTGGTGATAAGGAATGGCTAGCCCAAGCATGAAGACAGTCATGAAGAAGAACCCGATCATCTGAATCGTGAACCGACCAATGATGTCGATGAGCCACACGGTGAACCAGTATCCGGGGACGGTCCCGCAGAGGGCAATCAGAGTCTGAGCACGGGCAATTCGGAACACCTCTTCGATGGCGTTCATCGTCTTCGCTGGGGGGATCCATCCGATCGAGATGAAGATATCTTTCTGGAAGAGGTTCTGGCTGTAGTAGGCGATGTCGAGCAAGAACCAAGTGGTGGTTGTTCCGAGGAGATGAAGCCCGTGTCGCTTCGCAAACTCTCTGGTGAACAACCCGAAGGTGTTGGACTCGGCAGTGGCGATCTTCTCCACCTTCTCCTGCTCCTCTTCGATCTCGACCTGCAGCACCTTCGACATATCGACAGCGGCTTGTTTCGCATTCTTGGCGACGAGCGCGGTATACCGCGCAGTTTCGGGCATCTTCATCCGCCAGTAGTAAGTCATGGCCGCGGGCAGAGCCCCGAACATGAAATGATGCGCCAGACGTAGTCAGCCTCGGGCACGGTCGAGGCCAGCGCGTTTTGCTCGTACGTCGGGGCCTTGAAGTTGTTCTTGAATGCGGCGGACACAATGAGGGCTACAGCGCCGCCAGCAAGAATCCCGAACCCCTGCATCGCAAACACCGCGGCAATGAACGCACCGCGAGTCTTCTTGTTGGCGTACTCGGACATGATTGTGGCCGAGAGAGGGTAATCGCCGCCGATGGCAAAACCGAGCCAGAACCGGAAGAAGCAGAGCGTGGCCATGACGCCCTTTGCGGTGTGGCCGAAGGAGAGGCCGGAGGCGACCGAGCAGATGACCATGAGCATGAGGGTCATGCCATAGACCCTTTTCCGGCCCATCTTGTCGCCGAGCCAGCCGAAGAAGAGTTGGCCCAAGAGGGCCCCGCATAAGGCGATGCCGTTGACGGCGACCGAGACATTGGGGGGAGGACCCCCGGGGTGTCGGAGCCGTCGACGTGGTAGTAGATGCGGCCGAGGAGCTTGGTGACGAGGGAGATGCAGAAGAGGTCGTAGGCGTCGGTGAAGAAGCCCATGCCGGCGATCACGATGGCGGTGAAGTGGTACCATTGGGTCTTGGCCAAGTCCAGGGCCCTCAGCACTTTCAGCTGGTCCCCGGCCATGGCTCTCTCCTCTCTTCTCTCTGATGAAGAGAGCGATAAGATTTTTTTTTTTTTTTTAAAAATGGTAGATTAGAAGCATATTAACAGTAATACAGCGAATTAACTATAATCTTGACCCAATCAAACAGTTTATAATATAATATATATTTTTAGTTGAAAGTTCTTGAAATGATTATCCTTGACGTAGGAAATCCTTCAGATATAATTCACTTATATTGCAATTCAACATAATTAACATAATCAACAAGTTGTTTAGAACAAGAACTGAACAGGGGATTGTAAACTAGCGCGTTCTCTAAATAAAAAAAATTTTAACTGGTAAAAAAAGGTTCTTTTTTTGAGAGACGAGAACTAGTAAATTTTTTTAAAATTATATAAGAAATAAATGATATACACTGATACAGAAGTGGAAAAATCATCTTTTAACATAAGAGAAAAGAGAAGCGAGCTAGAATCCAAGAAAACTTGAGACCACTCAATCAATCATAAAGAGAAATCCCAAAGCTGCGGGCCAAGTACTTGATCTATAAAGTACAATTGGCTTTTTTAACCTTTTTTCTATGAAACAAATAAGGTACAGTTCACAATAGGATTGTTCTTATGATTTATTACTAGCAGAGCACACTATTTCTTTTTCCTACATACAAATCCTGCCAAAAAAATTCAACATCATAATTAAAACTCTCCAATTGTTTTCATCAAATATGAAGTATTTTCATACTCTACAATGTCACAGTGGCACGAAAAATGTTAACATCTGATTTCTTTTTTCTGCTAAAAAAGAGCATGTGATTGTTAATAATGCAACGCGGCAAAAGGGAAATATTGGTAAAACAATAGCAAGCATCTGGCAGAGATTCCAAATCTTATTCCTTCCTAAATCTACAACTCACCTCAAACTGAAAGAAAAAGATAAGAATTTTTTTTAATTAAGAAAAATATCCTAAATAAAGTCCACGACGTTGAGTTGACTTGACCCATGCATCCCTCAAGAGAACCAAAAGGGATGGGCCCCACGACTAATGTGAACCCAGTCGAAATCAAAGTTATTTACATGAGCGCAGCAAAAAGATAATAATGGTGATAAAAACAGTTAAAAACAAGAACAAAAAGTAATAAAATTAGACAGCCGTATATTTTTTTATTTATTTTAATATTAGAAAACACATGAAAAATCAAACCCGAGAGACAAAATACGCAAGCAATGAACCAAATTCATATATTTGTTTACATATACCCTATAAACATTTAAAAAAATACAACATGCAGAGCTCAAAGAGTTCTCTATGAACAAAAACAGATCAAACCCATGAACAAAAGTACAAGAAATCTCAAACATGCAACGCAACGTACCTGAAGAAGATGGAAAGCTCTGCAGCAACAAAGAAGAAGACCAAGAAAAACCCTAACCCTAGTTTTTTCAGAGAGAAGGGGATTAAAGTTTTAGATAGGAGAAAGTAATGCTATGTGTTATGAAGAGAAGAGGAAGGGTTGGGTGCGTATTTAAGCCCACAAACAGAGTGAGGCCAAAACGCACAACGAGACAGAATATTCCCTTACTGTTAACTAGATAATAATGGTGGATAAATCAGAATTCTACTGCTTTGAAAGATTAAAGATTATGTGAGACTAAGATTTTTGCTCTTTGGCTATGTTTATTTGTCTTTAATGAACAGAGACAAACCAAGCCATCTTTGTAGACTTTTTTCTCAAAATCAATTAGCCGCCTTATGAAATCTCTAGTCACCCTAAAAGTCTTCAATAGCCATCCTATGAAATCTCTAACCACCCTAAAAGTCATCAATAACCACCCTATAAAGATCATGGCCACCCTATGAAGATTTTAGCTACCCTAATGAAATCAATTGGGTCACCCTATGATTTTGATGTATGTGTGGGGTGAAGTGATGAAGGGTTTAAAAGTATTGCCTATAAATAGGCATCACGTTGCATGAGATTTCACGGCAAGGAAGTGAGAACTAGAGAGTTGCTAAATATTATATTATCCTCTCCTTTCTCTTACCATTTATCTTCCTTTTGTTAAACTCTAGTGAGTTGGGTTTCATTGGGCTTGGGTGAGTGAGATTAAAGTTATAATCTCTTTTATTCTCCCCTTTTGATTAGTGAATTCCTCTTGCTGTCTTCTCCCGTGGATGTAGGTCACATTGACCGAACCACGTTAATTATATGTGTGCTGTCACTTTTTGTTTCAATTAGCTTATATTGCTATCTGTTTAATCTCTCTTTATACTTATCATCTCTTGCGTTAGAAGCCCACTGTTACAACAAACTTGTATCAAAGCTAGTGTTATTTTCTTGTGAGATTTGAGATGGCTTCGAAAAAGTACAAAGTAGAGAAATTTGACGAGAGAAATAGCTTCAGTTTGTGGAGAGTTAAGATGCGGGCTCTCTTGGTGCAACAAGGCTTGTTGAAAGTTTTATCCGATAAGGACAAGTAGCCAGAATCCATGTCCGAGGACGAGAAGGAAGAACTCGAGATGAAGGCGCATAGTGTCATACAACTTTGTCTAGCTGACGAAGTTTTGCGGGAGCATGTTGATGAAAATATCGCCGCCGGTTTGTGGCTCAAATTAGAGAGCTTGTATATGACAAAGTCCCTGACCAACAAGCTCTACTTGAAGCAGCGCCTCTTCACCCTTCACATGAAGGAAGGTACGCCAATTAAAGACCACTTAGATGAGCTCAATAAAATTCTCATAGATTTAAAAAAATTGATGTTAGAATAGATGAAGAAGATCAAGCTCTCATCTTATTATGCTCATTATCTCCTTCTTTAAAAATTTTGATAATAGTATACTTTATGATAGAGATACACTTTCTTTAGAAGATGTCATATCAACCTTACATTCTAAGGAGTTAAGACAAAAAGTATCAGTTATAGGAAGTGAGGATCAAGCTGAAGGCTTGTTCATTCGTAGTCGTACAGAGAAGGGTCGAGAAAAATCTCGAGGAAAATCTAGATGTAAATCTAGATTAAGAAAAAATGTTGAGTGCCACTATTGTCATAAGTTTGGACACAATAAAAAATATTGTTTTAAGCTCAAAGAAAAAGAAAAAGATGTAAGGAAGAAATCTCAAGATGAGAAATCTTCGGTTGTTAGTGTTGCAGAAGAAGCCTCCACATCAGATGAGTTCTTTCAGTTACCGTCTTTGATGCTTGTTCATGAGATGTGCGGGTTCTTGATTCAGGTTATTCTTATCACAGATGTCCCCACAGGGACTGGTTTGTGACCTACCAGCCAATTAATGGTGATAATATCTTACTGGAAAATAACATACCCTGCAAGACAATTGGTATTGGGTCAATCAAGATTAGGATGCATGACAGTATTGTTAGAACAATGAGTAATGTTTGGCATGTGCCAAATTTGAAGAAAAATTTAATTTCTTTGGGCACCCTTGGCTCCAACGGCTATAAGTTTTCAACTGAAGGTGGAGTTTTGAGAGTTAGCAAAGGCTCTCTTATTGTGATGAAAGGAAAGAGGTGAATACCCTTTATATCCTTCAAGGTAGCACGATGACAGGTGATGTCGCTGTGTCAATGTTAGAAGACCCAGATTAAGATACCACTCATTTGTGGCATATGCGGGCATATGAGTGAAAGAGGACTACATGTGTTGAGTAAGCAAGGTTTGCTTTGTGGCCAGAAAATAGGAAAGCTTGACTTTTGTGAATATTGTGTTTTTGGTAAGCAGCACAGAGTTTTTTTAGTACAGGTGTTCACAGGATTAAAGACACCTTAGACTACATTCATTCAGATGTTTGGGGTCCCTCTCAGGTTCCATCAAAAGGTGGAGCTAGTTATATTCTGACTTTAATTGATGATTATTTTAGAAAATTTTGGGTGTATCCTCTCAAGCATAAGAGCGATATGTTTGCTACCTTCAAGCAGTGAAAGGTTATGATTGAAAAGCAAACGGAAAAGAAGGTAAGCGCCTCAAGGCCGACAATGGAATGGAGTTCTGTTCCATGGAGTTTAATCAATTCTGCAAAAATAAAGGAATTGTGCGGCATCGTACAGTTTGGTACACACTACCACAACATGGAGTTACAGAAAGGATGAATAGGACACTGTTGGAGAGAGCTTGGTGTATGCTCTCTAATATTGGTTTGTCAAAATATTTTTGGGTCGAGGCAGTAAATACAGCTTGCTATTTGGTAAATCGGTCTCCCTCTACAGCTATTGATTTTAAGTCTCCTGAAGAGGTATGGTCTGGTACCCTTGCTAATTACTCTCATTTACGAGTATTTAGTTGCCCTACTTATTTTCATGTAAATGATGGTAAGCTTGAACCTAGGGTAAAGAAAGCTATATTTCTTAGTTATGCTACTGGGGTGAAGGGATACAGGTTGTGGTGTCTTGATCCTAAGTCACCTAAATTTGTTATTAGTAGGGATATTATTTTTGATGAAAATTACATACTTCAACCGAGAAAGGAGTCTGTTGTTGATATTATAGGTTCAGGAGAGGAAGCAAGCAAACAAGTGGAGCTTGAGCAAAGTTACAGAAGAAGTATAGGAGAGCACACGCCTTAAACCGATTAATAATGCTCAAGGTTCAACTTCGGGTGATGATACACTGCAAGAGCAACAGTACAGTATTACAACCGAAAGAGAAAGAAGGCAAATTAGTCCACCTAAGCGATACGCCTATGTAAATATGGTCGCTTATACTCTAAGTATGGCAGAATCTATTGAGATTCCAGAGCCTTCCACCTACAATGAGGCTATCAGTTCGGATAAAATTGCAGCATGGACTGTTGCTATGACTGAAGAGATAGAATCTCTTCACAAGAACCAAACATGGGAGTTAGTGAAGCCGCCCAGGGGACAGAAAATTTTTGGCTGCATATGGGTCTTTAGGAAGAAAGAAAGAATTCCTGGTGCTGAGTCTATAAGATACAAAGCACGCTTGGTAGCTAAAGGCTACAGTCAGATAGAGGGTGTCGACTTCAAGGAAGTATTCTCTCCAGTTGTGAAGCACACCTCTATTCATGTATTGCTAGCCATGGTTGCTTGGTTCGATCTAGAGCTCGAGCAACTTGATGTGAAAACAGCCTTTCTTCTGCATCAAGAAGGCTTCGTTATTGAAGGCAAAGAAGATCATGTGTGGAGGGAAACTAATTCTGATTGCAAAATTGCTGGATATTCGGATTCAGATTTTGCGGGCGATTTGGATAGAAGAAGATCTCTGACAAGTTTTGCCTTCACTCTCTCAGGTAGTGCCATTAGTTGAAAGCGACTTTACAATCGACAGTTGCTTTGTCTACTACAGAGGCAGAGTATATGGCAATTATAGAGGCAGTAAAAGAAGCTATTTGGTTAAAAGGCTTAGTTGAAGATCTCGGCTCACACTAAGGAGTAATTACGGTGTTTTGTGACAGCCAGAGTGCTATACATCTGACAAAGCACCAGATGTATCATGAGAGAATCAAATATATTGATGTCAGGTATCACTTTATTTAAGAAATTAGAGTCATCAAATTAAGAAAATTAAAACTACAGATAATCCAGCAGATATGATGACATAGCCTATACCTCTTGCAAGTGCGAGTATTGTCTTGAATTGCTTGGTGTTCAAAATGGTGAAGGTTGAGCCCGTCGAGGCTAGAGAAGACAGCAAGAATCCAAAGGACGCTTGATACAGTTTAAGTAAAGGTGGAGATATTTGTTATTCATTTAAGACAAGGAGAAGATTTGTTGATATGTCTTTAATAAATAGAAAAAACCAAGGCATCTTTATAAACCTTTTTTCTCAAAATCGATTAGCCACCCTATAAAATCTCTAGCCACCCTAAAAGTCATCAATAGTCACCCTATGAAATCTCTAGCCACCCTAAAAGTCATCAGTAGCCACCTATGAAGATCATAGCCACCTATGAAGATCATAGCCACCCTAATGAAATCAATTGGGCTTCACTATGATTTTGAGGTATGTGTGGGGTGAAGTGATGAAGGAGTTTAGAAGTATTGCCTATAAATAGGCATGCATGAGATTTCAAGGTAAGAAAGTGAGAATGAAAGAGTTGCTAAATATTGTATTATCCTCTTTTTTCTCTTGACATTTATCTTTCTTTTATTAAGCTCTAGTGAGTTGGGTTTCATTGGGCTTGGGTGAGTGAGATTAGAGTTGTAATCTCTTGTATTCTCCTCTTTTGATTAGTGGATTTCTCTTGATGTCTTCTCCCGTGGATGTAGGTCACATTGACTGAATCACGTTAAATACTAGTATGCTATCGCTTTTTATTTTTATTAGCTTATATTGCTATCTGTTTAATTTCTTTTTATATTTGTCATCTCTTGCATTAGAAGCCCACTATTACAACAGGTTATTTGTTTGCTTCTATCAGTTAATTTCACATATCATCTATCTAAATTTGAACTTTGCATACTCGTATGGCACCATATTTGTTTGATGATTTTTTAGAACAACAAAATTTATGGCCAATTTATTCAAAGAAAATATTATTTTAAAAAATTTACAAATTAAATTGCATGTGAAGCATATAGCCGGTGCAATATTTGTTTCACCAGCATAGCACATAAATCTAATTATAATAACTAGATTTTCCCACGAGTAACTCTAAATTTTCTCAACTATTATTAGATTGAGATTTCAGCTTGATACATTACCAACTGGTATAAACTGTATATATTCTAATTGGTTGGTCTATTTCCTTAGGCTCTTTGCTAGATCAAATTTTAATTCCATATTCTTAAATTAGATTAGAGTTCCAAAATTAGTTGGGAAATTTCTTAGTAGCTTATTTTGTTCATGAAGAGTTAATACTGAAGAACTTCTACACGATTGAGAAGTATTACACAAAGGGCCACATTTAGAAGTCGCCTAAATTAGTTACACAAACTACCAAGACTTATACACAAATGATAACTCAATTCCCGGCTTAATAATTTACTATGGTGAGTCTTGGTAACTAATTAATTATAGCTTTTAAGAAATTGAAGTAATATAACATATCACTTAGTTTTGGTAACATGTATAGATATATCACATGTTGGATATAGCTTCCTTCAGTTTATCTGTGTGGGAGAAGAAGATGAAAATAGGGTTTTCAAACCCATTGAAAAAAAAGCAGAGGAGCAGAGCGGCCAACCGTCCAGTCGACCGCATGTGCACGCAAATGCACACTTGGAGAAGAAGGTAACAACGGTCGATCACTCGATCGCCCGCCCAAAAGACCAGTGTTTTAAACACTGCAGGGCGGTCGACCAACCCAAGGAGTCTACACAGAGGCAAATGACAAATTGGGTTAGCGATTGAATGCCCATTAGACCGCTATATGAAGCCGGTCGACTGCCCGGTCAACCATGCGTCGGGCTCTGACAGTCTGAGTTGGTTTCAGGGTTATGTTTTTTGAATCGGATTTGAATCAAAATTGGGTTTCCTTCTATTGGTTATTCCTCTGGATGCACCCTGAACAATATTGATTGAGTATCAACTTGAAGATTGGTTTTGACGGTTGTTGAATCGATTATTGGAGGCTCTAAGATTAGTTTGTTTAAGAGAATTTTACGACTAATTTGCGTAGGTTCTCAATTTGAATCTCTGGATTAATTTGTAACCCTTGCAACTCAACAGTTTACATAAGAATCTTCTCCTTTATGTCCTGAGAACATAGACACATTATCGAACCTCATTAAAATCGTTTGTTTCTTGTCTTCTCTTTTGTATTTTAGTTCATGTCATATTGTTTGAGATTGACTTGGCATTGGAATGCTGATCTCGGGTGATTGGTGTGTCGTTGGCCGATTACTCCTCCGATGGCGCAACAAGTGTTATCAGAGCTTCTCAGGTTCAACATGATATCACGTGTTGATTCCAAGAGCATCATGGTCTGTTTGACGGAGATTGTGCATCGATCTCAGAGCGGCGTTTGGACTATTCGTGGGATAGTGTGTCAACTTAGAACAACGTTTTAGATTGCTCGTGGGATCGGATTTGGTTGAGTAGATCCTTTGAAAACTCATCTAGGGTTTCACTTTGAAGTAAAAGTTTTATCTTCATCTAGTTTTGGATCTATTTCCTTTTGATTTTTCACATTGCATTTGGCATTTTTTTGGAGGAGATATAGTTGGAGTTAATCAGTTCATGGTGAAGACCATGAACATCCACCAATCAAAAAGTAATGTGGTGAAGTTTGATGGCACGAAAAATTAGAAGGGCAAGAGAGATATTAAAAAGTCCAGAACTGATGGTCGTTATGATTTGAAGAAAAATCAGTATGCTTATTGTAAAGAAGAAGGACACTGGAAGGTTGATTATACAAAGCTCAAGCCGAAAAAGGAGTCTAAATCAGAGGCCAGTATCGCACAGGCGTATAGTGGTAATGATTCTGACTCATCTACTTATTCACTTTTTATCACCCCTATTGGTTGCTGTTCAGAGGAATCTGAGTGAATTTTGGATATGGGTACTATCTATCACGTTTGTCCCAAACAGGAGTGGTTTGCTAATTTTGAAAAACTAGATACATGCTTGGGGACGTTCGACAATGGACACACATGCTAGATTGAAGAGATAAGCACAGTATGCATCAAGTTATTTGATGGGATGATCAGAGAGTTAAAAGATGTAAGGTATGTACCTCAGTTACAGAAAAATTTGATTTTAGTTAGAGTTTTGGAGGCGCAGGGCCTAAGAGAGACTTTTGGAGAAGGCGTTCTAGTGGATCATTAGTAGTTCTAAAGGGCATTGGATACAACAACTTATACTACTTGAAGGGTAGTGCCAGTTATAAGAAATTTGGCAACTTCAGGATATTTGAAAGATGGCTCTACCAGGTTATGACAGAAGAGGCTCGGACAAGTTGACTTCAATTTCTTGGAAGGGTTAGCAAAGCAAGGATTATTGGAAGGTGCATCGACCTGCAATTTAAAATCTAATAGATGTTGTGTTCTGAACAAGAAGATGAAGGTGAAATTTAGCACCGCAACTCACTGCTTAGAAGGTCTTCTTGATTGTGTTCACTTAGATGTTTGGGGTCCTACCAAGACTGCATCACTCAGAGGCCATCGATACTTTATCTCGCTTGTTGATAATTTATCTAGGCGTTGTTGGGTATACCCTATGAGACAAAGATTAAAGTCCTAGATATATTGGTGAAGTAGAAGAATATGATGGAGAAACAGGCTGGTAGGAAGATTAAGGTGCTCCAAATTGTTAAGTTTGGGGAGTACGATGATCAATTCCTACAATTAAGACAGAATAATGAGATCGATATTCACTTCAAAATTAAAAAACATAAGATCGCTAAGGAGATGAACTGTTCCTTGTTGGAGAAGGTTCAGTACTTGTTGTCTAGTGCACAATTAGACTAGACATTCTGGGTTGAGACTTTGGAATATGCCAACCATCTCATGAGTAAATTTTTGTCGACTGCGATGGGAGGTAAAACTTCATTAGGTATTTGGTCAGGTAGATCTGCTCAAGACTAAGATTTGATGGGATATTTGGATGTCCGACCTACTTTAGTATCAATGATGATAAGTTGAATCCGCGAGCAAAAAAGTTTATGTTTTTGGCTGTCAAGAGGAATATGAAAGGCTATAAGTTATGGGATCCTAAAAACAAGAAGATTGTATTGAGCAGATATGCCTCAATCACATTTGATGAGGCTTCATTGATGAAGTCTACCATCTCTCAACAGGTGGAGAGGATGAAAACCAATGATGTATCGCAGTCGGTGGAGGTTGATGCTACTCCACCATCTCCAGTTGGTTCGATATCAGTTGGGAACTCACCAAATGTGATACCGGGTGGAGAATATGTAGCCGTGTTGGATGTTGAACATATTCATTCAATTGCAGCGAAAAGAACCAAGATGAATCCACCAAAGTGGGTGAAGAAGCGTGAGTGTTAATCTGGTGAGCTAGACAAGCTTAAATTGTAGGTCGTTGTTCTCCATGACAATATTGATAAGGAGGTTCAATGACTCAGCCAGTTGGGTTTATTGCTGCAGATTTAAAAATAACTGATTTTGTTGGCTGAGCTCGGTGGAGCTCATATGGATGAACTACATATGGCTTGATCCAGTTGGGCATGGGTACATAGGAAGCCGTAATGGCGCAGCTAGTTGGTTGAGTCAAAATTGTTTAATTCATTGTGTTCGGCTCAGATTTGAGAAATCTTCACCAAGGTGAAGAATTGTGGGAGAAGAAGCTGAAAATAGGGTTTTCAAACCCATTGACAAAACAGCAGAGTGGTCGATCATTCGGCTGACTGCATCTGCAAGCAGATGCACACTTTGAGAAGAAGGCAACAGCAGTCGACCACCCGGTCGACTACCTAGAAGACCAGTGTTTTGTATACTGCAGTCAGTCAACCACCCGGTCGATCGACCCAAGAAGTCTGCACAGAGGCACAAGATGAATTGGGTTAGGAGTCGACCGCCCAGTCGACCGGGCATCGGGTTTTCACAGTCTGAGTTGGTTTTAAGTTTCTATTTTTTGAATCGAATTTGGATTCGAATTAAGTTTCCTTCTTTTTGTTATTTCTCTGCCTGTATAAGGAGGGTCTCTGCATCCCAAACAGTATCCATAAAGTATCGATTTGTAGATTAATTTTTAATCAGTTGTTGAATTGATTGTTGGAAGTTCTAAGATTAGTTTGTTTGAGAGAATTCTATGGCTAATTTGCGTAGATTCTCAATTTGGATCTTCAAATCAATTTGTAACCATTGTAACTCGATTTTTTTGAATAAGAATCTTCTCCCTTCTGTCCCGAGGACGTAGGCACATTGTTGAACCTCATTAAAATCATTTATTTCTTGTCTTCTCTTTTATATTTTGGTTCATGTCATATTGTTTAAGATTGACACAGTGTTGGAACGCTGACCTCGGGTGATTGGTGTGTCATTGGCTGATTGAGAAATCCTCTGGTGGGCGTAATAATCATTTCAACAAAGAAATGGTTATGTTACCGAAGATGAGATTGAAGGTGTTATTAAGTAGTTACCATGAGGTAAGGCGCCTGGTCCTAATGGGATACCTGTGGAGTTCTATAAGAAGTGTTGGTCAATGATCAAGGGAGATTTTGTTGAAGTTGTGTTTAATTTTTCCAAGACTTGCCATCTTCCACCGCAATGAAAGTCGATGTTCATTGCTCTTATGCCCAAAGTGAAAAGCCCTGCGATGGCTAAAGACTTCAGACCTATCAGACTCTGTAATGTCTACTACAATGTAGCATCTAAGATATTAGTTAACCATTTAAAGTTTGTGTTGCCATCCATTGTATCGCAGGAGCCGAATGCTTTTATTTCTAGGCGTATGATCATGGATAATGTCCTGCTTTCTGATCGGGGGAAAACCGTGCACAAAATATGTCGTTTTGAAATCAAGAGTTGAAGTGTGTATGCTTTGGCTTCCTCGATGCTTCCATTATAGCATAGAGGCCACTAAAACAAGTCGAATCCAAAAGGACGGAAGGCGATAGAAGCTTTACCAGTTGATTCACGTGTGTGTTAAAAGTTCTTTAATGTTTGAAGGAATGAAAAGAGAGGAAAACAAAGAATGAAAAAGAGAAGTACGGTGAAATACAAAGAAGTGAAAACATAGAAAAGAAGATATTTGTGATTTTTGATATTTCTAAAACAAATTGAAAAAGAAAGAAAACTCATGGCTACTAACTACTCATGGCTCCATTAACCATGCTAACCTCTTAGTGATAGTTGCCTCACATGTATCCTTGGCAATCACTAGTCCTTAGTTCAAGAGCATTTTAAAGCATGACTCATGCGATAACTGTTGGCCCAGAGGCCTTCCTCTCTAGTTTTGATGATGATTAACTCATATAGTTATGTTTACTAATAATCTTGTGATTTTAGTTTCAGATCATTAAGCAAGATATTAGTTGATGATTGCTTCAAAAAGAGGAGTTTGGAAGCCTTCACTTTGTGATTCCCATGCCCGAGCATCAAGATCACTCATTTGCACTCGGTGGATCACGTTTGGGATCAAGTCGACTTGAAGATGGAAGATCGTCAAGAAGACTTAGGTATCCTAGTTTTAGTTTAGTGTGTTTTAGATCCATTTGTAAAGATATGAATAGTTGATATGCTCAAGTGCACAACACATACAAGTTTTATGTTTTGAATTTGGTTTTCATGAATAGATTGATCAAAACATGTTTACTTTATTTTTATGTATATTAGATGTGCTCTATATACATACATGCTTACATGACTTATACAAACTTATTTTGACTATCCTATTCATGTATAGAAAAATCAAAGTTTGATAAAAATACAAGTTTTGGTTTTTGGTAAAATTTGCAAGACACAAAAATGATTCAATATGTTTGATATTAGTCTTGAAATTTTTATCACAAGTTTGTGTTTCAATATTAAATGTTAAAACAAGTTTTATAAAATTTTAGAAGAGATAAAAGAATTTCTGAAATATTTTTTAAACCAGTTTTTTGACCCAGACTGTGGCTGACAGGCCAGGTCGGTCGACCGCACGGGTCGACCGCACCAAAGGCCGGTCGACCCTTGCGGTCGACCGACGTGCACAGACTTGTGCACGTTTGGCAGTCTCAAGGACGGTCGGCCGGGCGGCCGACCGGACCAGAGAGCTTTGCTCTCTATATCTGGGCGGTCGGCTGGGCGGCCGACCGGATCAGAGAGTCTGCTCTCTGTATCTGGGCGGTCGGCCGTGCGATCGACCGGGTTGCCCTAACGGTCACATTTCTGACCGTTGGCGGTCGGCCGGCCGGCCGACCGCTAGGCCTGTCAGGCTGCCAGATCAGCCTAACGGCTAGTTTCTGTTTTGGCCTATATATACCCCATTTCTTGGGGGTTTTAACTAAGATTTTCTGAGCTAATTTTCCCCACTCTCTGGTTTTAAAAAGAAGTTTTTAAAAGAGTTTAAAGAGCAAAAAGATTCATCTTGCTTGTTTTTAAGTGTTTTGTTATTTTCAAGGAAAACAAGTTTTTGGGAATTGGTTTCTTGTTCTTCATTTCTATATCAATTTGGTATTTTTCCAAGAGATTTTCTCTGATCAAAACACTTTATTTTTCCACACTTGAGCTATCTTCTATCCTAATCTATTTAGGATCTTTTGTTTGTGGGAAAAGAGAGATTGTTTGTGGTTGAAAGAAACCACTAATTGTAAACACCCTTGCTTTTGTTGTATCCCTCTTTGGTAGAGATTGATCGGGTGATTGGTTTGCTCCCTCTTTGATAGAGGTTGAGATTGTGGTTTGCTCCCTCTAGTGAGAGGTGGAGTTTGGTTGTAACCCTCTTCGGTAGAGGTGTTTGTTTGTGGTTGTTTGGCTACGGGCCTACCCCTCGGTTGTGAGGAGGTGTTTGAGAGAGGAGTTCGGTACTCCCTTGTTGTAAAAATCCTCCTCGGTGGAGGTTTCCTCGGTGGGAGATAGTGGATTAGAAATCCTTCACGGTGGTGAAGGCGGGGATGTAGAGCTAGGGGTTCGAACCTCGAAATATATCTTGTTGTTAGCGTTGATCCATTGTCTCTCTAAACCTCTCTCTCTTTATTTGTGTTGTGCATAGTATTATTCATTTTGTCATATCATTCATACTTGATTGCATTTGTGCCTTGCATATTTCATATTGCTTATCATCCTTATATGCTTGGCTTGTTGTTTGTGTGTGCCTCACTTGTGCTTAACCACAAGAGCTTCATATAGCACCTCAACCCATATCTAGGGGAATCAAGAGGAGTTAGTCCAGAGCCCTTCACGGGGAATTCGGCTACACTTGTTGGTTGTATTAAGTGATTGCAATATTTGTTTTAAGCATCCGTATTTAGCGCATTTAGTTTCTAGATTAGCATTATCACCTATTTACCCCCCTCTAGGTGATTTACAATTGGTATTAGAGCCTACGCTCCTGATACTTAGGCTTAACATCCTAGGAGTGAGATCCATTTGTTTGCTAATCTATTGTTTGCATTTGCTTGTTTGCACACTCATATAGTTTACCATGGACTTCATGACCCCACCTAGTTTTGACCTTTCCAACATTGTTGTTTGGAAGTATAGGATGTCCATGTACCTAAAAACCCTAGGATTGCATGTTTTCCTTGCCGCTACCAAGAGATGTTATCTTGGTGACCGCAAGCATATAGGGGCCAATGCACAAGCCCTTGAGGCCATTAGAAGCACATTAAATAAAGAATATCTTATGCTTGCTTCTAATTTTGATTCCGCATTTGCAGTGTGGAATATGTTGACAACCACCACCTCCAAGCTTCAATTGCCAATCCAACCGGAGGAGACTAGTGGAGAATCCGATTCTCAATGCTTCATGGTCTAAGGGAATGACTCCCTTGAGGTACATTCGGAATCTCAACTAGATAGTTTTGATGCTAGTTCTTCATGCGATGATTATGTTGATCCCCATGCTTTGAATGAAGAACTATCTATTGTTTGTGAAAAATTGATTGAAAAATATAATGTTTTGAAAAAGAAAAGTCTAGGCATTAACAATGAAAAAAATTGCTATCTAGATTGACATTGTTTTGCAAGAGAAAGAGGAGATTTCTAATGAAAGGGATTCATTGAAATCTCAACTTGAACTTGCACTAAAAGAAAATGAGATCTTGAAAAATAAAAATGATTGTGAAAAAGTTTTAAAGAAAAATGAAAACTTGTCTTCAAAAATTAATTTTGTTTTAAAAGAGAATGATTCTTTAAAAATAAAAATTGCATCTATTTCTAAAGATTTAGAAATTTGTTTAAAGAAAAATGAAGTTTTGAAAAATAAGATTGATTCACATGTTTGCCATGCTAGTGTAGCTTCTTCATCTAGTCTACCTATTGCATGTACCTCTTCTTCTAGGATTAATGATGATTTTTGTTTGTTGAAGAAGAGAGTGGATTGTTTGGGCTCCACTATGAGCCAATGTGCCATGAACCATATACGTTTGGAAACTTTGTTTCGAAAAAAATAAGTTCCATCTATTATGCATGCACATCCTCCACGGCATACACATGCTCCTCACGGACACCATCACACTATGTATGCTCATGTGTACACTTGTACACATTGTGGACGTAAGGGCCACCTTGCTAAATTTTGCTATGATCGTATACATGATTGTAATTTAGCAATAAGTTTGTTTGGGTTAGAGAAGGGACTAACCCCCATGGACCCAATAAGATATGGGTACCAAAGACCACCCCTAGAGTTTTTGATGAGGTGTGGGCTCTCACATGACGTTAGAGTAGCGGTACCTTGGAGTGGATGCGTTCCGAGCTTCATGGAAATCAATTGGATGCATCACTTTTAAGGGAAGTTTGGTGGAGATGACCACCACGTTTTGAAGACAAGGAGAGTTGCTTCTTCGTTTTGGTGACAATCCTTTACTCCCGTTTTATTTACATGCTTTTCATATTCATTGTTTATAGCATGTTTCATTGTTTATTGATTATTATGTCAATGCCATGCTTATTAGATCCTTGACATACATGTATAGCCCTTTGAGACACCCATGTTTAATATGGACCATTATTTTTGTGTTCTCACCATTTGTTTAGGTATCATGCTTATCATAGGTTTAATAACATGTGGATTTTCATAATAATCATATTTATGTTTTTCATGTTGATTTATATCCCGTTTTATGCTTTATGAGTGGATTACATGTTTAGATGTTAGTTTTCATTAAAACTTGGTATATACTTGTACATATAGTGGGTCACAAATAAATCTATATATGTTTGTACTTGAATGCTTATTTGAACCCATTAGATGTACTAGTATAGTCTAGTTTTGATGATTCATGCATCTTAAACTTGTATTCCCATTTTTGGATTTGTTTTATGATCATGTGTTTTCATTTCATGTATATGTCTATTTTGCCAAACTTTAAGATATACATGTATACCCCTTGAGTCATTTGCTTTTCATGCAAATCTTTATTATGGACTCAAATTGTTTTTAGGGATATGTATGTATACTTTTTGTATTGACAAATCATACATATGCCCTAAAATGAATCTTGTTTTAATGAAAATTTAAAGTTTCATGTTTTTGTGTTTATATTTAACTTCATGTATATGTCCATTTTATCCAAATTATTATTATACATATACATCCTTTTGAGCCACGTGCCTTAATGCATATATCCTTGTGGACTCGTTGTGTTTGGATATGTATGTATACTTTAGTTTGTATAGGACATACATATACCTTGAAGATTAAATAGTTTTGATGATTTTCATGTTTTCGTATTTCAAGAAATAATAAGCTTATTATCCATCCTTCATGATTATGATCTTCACATCTTACTTGTACACTCACATTTATTGTTTACTCATGTGTTTATTTTCATGAGACATATTTATGCTTAATTGATTATGAGTGTTGACTATTTTGTGAATTTCATGTTTTCATGATTAATATTTTTATTTTATTCCTTACTTGAAGGATTTCGTACTAGTTTTCAAATTTTTCATGTAACTAGTTACGGTATTCTTCATATGGTAGAGTTTTTCAAACAAAGCTTATTTTCAAATCTATTTTTTTGAAAACCCCTACCTTTTATGGGTGGTTAGATGGGAGATCATGCTCATGTATACTTTATATTGAAAATCATTTTAAACTTGAACATGATTGGGTGTAGTTATATGATGTATACACTTGATCATTATTGTTGTTTCAATTGGTATCATTGGACTCTTTCAATTGGTATCAATATTGACATTTTTGTATACTCATATATTTTTTGTATATGTATGCTTGCACTTCAAAGAGTATTAATTTCAATTGGTATCTAATTTTCATACATATATATGTTTTTATTTGTGCTTATTATATTCATACATCTTAGAGCACAAATTTTGATCATGATAAAGCTTGTTTTATAATGACTATCTTGTTTCAATTGACTAGTTTTCAATTGGTATCTATATACAAGCTTTGTATGTTTTTATTTGGTAATTCATAAAGAGGGAGAAAAATTAATTTCATCTTTCAATTGGTATTTGATTTTCACTCCCATACTTTATGATTGAAAATTTCAATTTGGTATCATATGTTCAAAAAGAAAAATATTTACAATTGGTATCAAAATCCTTGTTTAGAAATTCAAAATTTGTTATATTTAATTTCAATTGGTATCAAAATTGTTTTCTTATAATTGGTATCAATGTTTTTATGTTTCCTTTAAATTGGTATCAAGATGCTACTTTGACATATTTTCACTTGATATCTTAATTGATAGTCACCCCTATTTGGTTTTGTTTTTGTTTTAGACAAAAAGGGGAGAACATTGTCTTTATTAACCCTTTTGTTGATTCATTGTTTCGAACAAAAAGGGTTAAATAAAATTTATTTGATTTAGTTTTGCTTTTACCCTTTATTGATTATTGTTTCTTTGTATTAAAAAGGGGGAGAAGATTTTGTTTTGTTTTGGTTTTTACCCCTTTGTTGATGATTGACAAAAAGGGGGAGAAAGATTTTGATTTATATATGCATATTTATGTTTTGCATATATTAAGTTTAATTTAGTTTAATTTTAATTGGTATCTAGAGCATGTTTTGTTTTTGAACATTTCATTGGTATCTAGAGCCTTTTATTGTTTATGCATTTCTATGCATTCATGTTTAAGAGCCTTCATTGCATATTCATTATGTTTATTTGTTTATGCATGAGTTAAGGGGGAGCTTCTTTGAAGCTTAACTTTAATCCATGCATATATAACTCCATGAGTTTTGTCATCATCAAAAAGGGGGAGATTGTTGGCCCAGAGGCCTTCCTCTCTAGTTTTCATGATGATTAACTCATGTAGTTATGTTTACTAATAATCTTGTGATTTTAGTTTCAGATCATTAAGCAAGATATTAGTTGATGATTGCTTCAAAAGAGGAGTTTGGAAGCCTTCACTTGGTGATTCCCGTGCCCGAGCATCAAGATCACTCATTTGCACTCGGTGGATCACGTTTGGGATCAAGTCGACTTGAAGATGGAAGATCGTCAAGAAGACTTAGGTATCCTAGTTTTAGTTTAGTGTGTTTTAGATCCATTTTGTAAAGATATGAATAGTTGATATGCTCAAGTGCACAACACACACAAGTTTTATGTTTTGAATTTGATTTTCATGAATAGATTGATCAAAACAAGTTTACTTTGTTTTTATGTATATTAGATGCGCTCTATATACATACATGCTTACATGACTTATACAAACTTATTTTGACTATCCTATTCATGTATAGAAAAATCAAAGTTTGATAAAAATACAAGTTTTGATTTTTGGTAAAATTTGCAAGACACAAAAATGATTCAATATGTTTGATATTAGTCTTGAAATTTTTATCACAAGTTTGTGTTTCAATATTAAATGTTAAAACAAGTTTTATGAAATTTTAGAAGAGATAAAAGAATTTCTGAAATATTTTTTAAACCAGTTTTTTGACCCAGACTGTGGCTGACAGGCCAGGTCGGTCGACCGCACCAAAGGCCGGTCGACCCTTGCGGTCGACCGACGTGCACAGACTTATGCACGTTTGGCAGTCTCAGGGACGGTCGGCCGGGCGGCCGACCGGACCAGAGAGCTTTGCTCTCTGTATCTGGGCGGTCGGCTGGGCGGCCAACCGGATCAGAGAGTCTGCTCTCTGTATCTGGGCGGTCGGCCGTGCGGTCGACCGGGTTGCCCCAACGGTCACATTTTTGACCGTTGGCGGTCGGCCGGCCGGCCGACCGCTAGGCCTGTCAGGCTGCCAGATCAGCCTAACGGCTAGTTTCTGTTTTGGCCTATATAAACCCCATTTCTTGGGGGTTTTAACTAAGATTTTCTGAGCTAATTTTTCCCCACTCTCTGGTTTTAAAAAAGAAGTTTTTAAAAGAGTTTAAAGAGCAAAAAGATTCATCTTGCTTGTTTTTAAGTGTTTTGTTATTTTCAAAGAAAACAAGTTTTTGGGAATTGGTTTCTTGTTCTTCATTTCTATATCAATTTGGTATTTTCCAAGAGATTTTCTCTGATCAAAACACTTTGTTTTTCCACACTTGAGCTATCTTCTATCCTAATCTATTTAGGATCTTTTGTTTGTGGGAAAAGAGAGATTGTTTGTGGTTAAAAGAAACCACTAGTTGTAAACACCCTTGCTTTTGTTGTATCCCTCTTTGGTAGAGGTTGATCGGGTGATTGGTTTGCTCCCTCTTTGGTAGAGGTTGAGATTGTGGTTTGCTCCCTCTAGTGAGAGGTGGAGTTTGGTTGTAACCCTCTTCGGTAGAGGTGTTTGTTTGTGGTTGTTTGGCTACGGGCCTACCCCTCGGTTGTGAGGAGGTGTTTGAGAGAGGAGTTCGGTACTCCCTTGTTGTAAAAATCCTCCTCCGTGGAGGTTCCCTCGGTGGGAGATAGTGGATTGGAAATCCTTCACGGTGGTGAAGGCGGGGATGTAGAGCTAGGGGCTCGAACCTCGAAATATATCTTGTTGTTAGCGTTTGATCCATTGTCTCTCTAACCCTCTCTCTCTTTATTTGTGTTGTGCATAGTATTATTCATTTTGCCATATCATTCATACTTGATTGCATTTGTGCCTTGCATATTTCATATTGCTTATCATCCTTATATGCTTGACTTGTTGTTTGTGTGTGCCTCACTTGTACTTAACCACAAGAGCTTCATATAGCACCTCAACCCATATTTAGGGGAATCAAGAGGAGTTAGTCCAGAGCCCTTCACGGGAAATTCGGCTACACTTGTTGGTTGTATTAAGTGATTGCAATATTTATTTTAAGCATCCGCATTTAGCGCATTTAGTTTCTAGATTAGCATTATCACCTATTCACCCCTCTCTAGGTGATTTACAATTTTCACATCCAAACTCTACAAAACAAGTGCAAACTACACTTAAACCAACAAAACTAAACAAGAGTAAGCATGGAGTAAAGTAATGTTAGCTTGTTAGAGAGTTAGGATGTTAGAGTGTTAGATCCATCATCATAAGCCTTCAATGGCTCTTGCAAAAGCAAGGCCAAGTAGAGGCTATTAGATTCATGTGGATTATCATAAAAGAGGTTAGCAAGTTAGTGGTTAGTATTTAGTTGCCATGAGAGAAAACTAGCTAAACATGTAAAAGAAGTTAAAGAGAAGAAAATAAGGAGAGGTAAAGAGAGCACCTTTCATATATTGTCACTATCTATTACAAGCACTCTTACTTTCCACTCATGTACCACTCTCTCTCCTATTACAAGATCTAAAAGAAAACGGAAAATACAAAGAGGAAGAAGAAGAACTAACCTAAACTAAACTAAACTATAACATGGAGAAGAAAAACTACACTACTCTCTGTATATCTTTCTCTTTAGAACCCTAGGGGTATATATAGGCACCAGGGGAAAGGGGGCCAGGGGGCAAACCCTGGCCCAAAGTACGGGCGCGACAGCGCCCGCCTGGTCGCGTGCGCTCGGCCGCCTGCCGCGCGCTGTCCTGTCGTCCCCCTGTCGACTGCATGTCCCGGTTTTGGGTTTTGGGTCCCTGATTTTGACAGAATCACCCTCCTAGGTCAGTGGCTATCTTTATAGGTCTTTAATCACCAATTAAATGGTGATTTTGGGTCTTCTTCTTCATTGCATACCATGGACCTAGAAACATACAAGAGAGGTATTATTAGCAGAATTTAATATTAAATAAATGTGAAATGTGGTATGAAATATGTAGTTTTAGAGACTAATCACACCCCCACACTTATCTTTTGCTCGTCCCGAGCAAAACAAAAAACTAAAGGAATTATTACACCACTTTCGCAAGTGACGCGATTACACTGAGCATGTGCAACAAGCCGTTAAACCTCTAAGCTTCCCCTATAGGAGGAGTTTTGTCTCCTGAAGATTTTTAGCGGATTACACCCATAAAATCCATAACAAAAGGAATCAAATGTTAGTATTTTAAAAATGCATTTTTGAAATAGAGAAAAGTGTTGAAATATTTTTCTAAAAATATAAGTGATTTAAGGTTAGAGGCTAACCAGAAATTGTTCTTAAACTAAGTCGAAATGCAAAATCTTGTTATAAATTAAATGTAAAAATTTAAAATTGAATTGATTTTTTGATCTTTCATAAAACTCTTAGGAAAATATGAACTTTGTGAACTGTGAAGATTTTTGGGATATCGACTCAAACTTTCATGCCATTGATTTTTGTATATATTTATTTTTTTTTCTTTTTTTCTTTTTTCTTTCCTTAGTTTCTTAGGCTTTCTTATTTACCCGGGTAGTGAGCCTTTAGCGGGTGACTCCCAAACTAGATGATCTTAGGGCACCAGATGAGAAAACATTCCTCAGACTTAAGGACTCGAGTAAATAAGGACACAAAACTAAAGGGGATTATTTTGTTTTTATCCACCATTTTTTATATGAATAATCATGCTTCCTAAGCCATAATTACCCAACTTTATAAGTAATTTTTATTATATTTTTTTAAATATATTATGGCATATTCAGTTTTGTTTCAATCCCAAAAATTGTGTAAGTGCGAAGTACATAAATCTTCGTTTAAAAATTCATAATTTTAGGTCTCCATAATTCCTAAGATAATCTTAATTTTCTTAAAAATAAATCAAAACTATTTATCTTGTTTCAAAAAGTTTTGTAAAAAGAAAAAGAAGAGAGTTTTATATATAAAAGAAAATTTTAAAAATTTCCTAAGAAGAAGTGTAAAAGAAAGAAAATGTAAAACTAACTACGTTAGTAAACCCTCCCCCCACACTTATCTCATGCATTGTCCTCAATGCATCGTGAATGTGTATATACATGAAATAAATGGGAAGGGAAGAAAAATTACCTCATGGTGGTGGCTCTGGTGGTGGTCTGACTGGGCCAAGCGTTGCTACCCAATCAAGATATCGTGGTGTCTCACGGAATCCACCTTTATTGACCTTTTTTTATTTACATATTTACAATCCCCAATTTTAATAGGATCATGCAAGATCCTATCATGAAAATTATTCCCTTTACATGACCAATCATGGAATATCAACACTGAGTCATTCTGGTCAATACCTTGGTCCGACAATAGAATATGATTTTGTGGAATGGATGATTTGAGCTTTGAAATGAAAAGTTCAGGAACCAATACTAACTCGGGAAAATCAACTTTGGGTTCGAGAGTCGGTTTAGGTTCAAGAGTCGAGTCCAAATCATAGAATTTAATTTCATATTCTGTTCCCATCAATGAAATGTGTAACGCCCCGATCCGGCGGGTACGGAGACGTTACTGCAACGTATATACGCAGGTCATAAATATCCTTACGTATATACGCTAAGCATCAGTACAGGCAAGAATCACAGTACCACAATACGTAGTATTTATACACATTCCAACATGAGGAGTACAATTTACAAAGTTATCACCGAGTGTGATATACTATTACATATATCTTATATCACAGCTGGGTACAAAAGTAAAATTTATAATATGAATACAAGATGCTCACGAGCTGAAGAAAAATCCCGCGAGCTACAAGGAAAAGTTGGGTACTAAAGGTACCGAGACTAGTCAGCCTATGCTGAGAAGAAAGCTTGATCTTCGGTGGAAGGCTCCACTTCACTCCAAGCTTCGGAACCTGAACATACAAATTCTAGGGAGTCAGAACCTCCCAAACAAATGTCCAGGTTACAGCCAAGTGGCATAAGAGGTAAGAGTATGAGAGTTGATATAGCATTATGAATAAGAAGCATGTAAAGGAGACACAATGTGCTATAACTGGCAAACTCGAAGGAATTGTTATTAGCACTTTTAACTGCTAAATCTTATTACTCATCTTACTCATATGTCTAGGTATGTGCCATAGCGTTCTACTTCACATACATCCACATCTGAGTAAGTTGAGGCTGTTATTGGAAACCAGCGGGGTATCAACGAACAATGTTTAAGTGGGTCCCGTACATGCCCGGGACCACGGTCCAGGACGTTCCATTGCTGGTATATGGAACCGGCCGCAAGGCCTACAGGAGGGTCTTATAGAATGCCCTTATCAAGATGGTACCAGGAAGGAGGGAGCCAGCACTCCCCTCGGTCGCCTGGAGGCCCACAGGTCAGACCGGAAGTTTTAGTTGCACAACATGCCTAATACCACTGTAAACACGAACATGGATTGATAGCCGCGAGTTTCCCCCGACCCGATGCTAGTTGTTCCTTTTTATAATTTATTATGTATTTATCAGATTCTGAGAATGAGCAGAACAAGTCAGGAATACATGTATCTCAGGAGTACAGTATGTACTATAATATATTAAGTAGAAATCATGATGTCAGGTCATCATTCCCGTGGTCGTGATAATTATAAGAGTCAAGTGTATCATGCCGGGTGTCAAGTGATAGCATGACAAGAGGGTGATATTCGTCCAGTGACAAGTCATGTAGGGTCTGTTTGGATTTAAGGAATTGGTGTGAAGTGAGGAAGTAGGAAGTAAGATTTATTTCCTTTAGGAAAAAGGGAAATGAGTAGTAAGTTTTCTGGTGTTTGGATGATTGTTGGGAAGTGTGGTTTGGAAAATGTTTTGTCGTTTCCGGTGTTTGGATGGTAATGAAAAGTGAAAGTGGAAAAGTTGACCACAAAGTTGACCGCAAAATAATATTAAAATAAAAATTAATTAAGAAAAATAAAAAATAGATTGTAATTAGAATGCAAGTGAGATTTACATGACCAAAAAATTAACTGTTTTATGTTATAACTTATTATAAATGAGATTTACGTGACCACAAAATTAACTGTAGCACTCTGGAAGTGAGAAAATGGTTGTGTAAAAGAGAGATGAAAAAGGGAAATGAGAGTTTTCTTATTTTCCTTTTCCGGTGTTTGGATAGATAGGGAAATGAGCAATTATACTTCCCCACTTCCTCACTTCACACCAATTCCTTACATCCAAACACGCCCGTAGTAACAAGGGGCAATTATCAGGTAGTAGTATGTCGGGTGTTAGGTGATAACATATCGGTTGATAAGTGATACAACCAAGTGGAGCTGAGTATGCTGGAGGCACAGGTAGCGAACAGTGTTTAGACATTAATACACTTGGCGAGGTTACCGGGACGACTCATTTTTAGAATACGAGTGGAAGGTCCGGTAGCAACTTGCCTGGACGGATTTAGTGAATAAAGCGCTGAGCGCTAAGTATGCTAACCAGATGGAGCTGAGAAACCTGACGGTCCCAATCACCTCTCTTTCGAGATAGTGAGAGACCGGAGGCTGAACTGAGAAACATGACGGTCCCAATCACCTCTCTTTCAAGATGGTGAGAGACCGGAGGCTGAATGGTCGCACGAGTTGTTCTATCCTGTTACAAGCATTACAGTATATCAGTCCGGGACATATTCACAGATTACAACACACACACCTGTACAACCACATCGCACTGCTACCAAGGATAACATAATAATGATTTTAATACAAGTCTATTTTCTGGAGAGGAAAATCACTCGCCTAAAACGCTACTTTTGAAGCTTTGCGCGTCTGATTCCCCGGGAGAGGAAAATACCAAGTGAGTAAAGGAAAGGGGGCTTGGCCTTTGGGTGGCCGCCGGCCCTAGGGTGGTACGCCACCCCTTGGTGGTGGCCTAGGGAGTGGCCGGCCCCAAGGAGAGGGAGGAGGAGAGGAAAGGGAAGGTGATTTTGTTGGTGGTGGTGGTATTTGGTAAAAAGATGGATTTTTGTGGAGTAATAAAAGAAAGTAAAGGAAGTAGTGGAGATGAAAGTGGTGTTGTGATGGTGAACTTGATGGTGGAAGTGAAGATGGTGGTGAAATTAGTAGAGATGATGGTGATGAAAAAGGTTATAAAGAGATAGTGGCGGTGTTGTTAGTGTTGTCGTTGTAATCGTCACCGGAATGATTACCGGAATAATCGTAAACGATTACCGGAATGATCACCGGATATGTTACCGACGAAGAAGAGCTCGGCCCCAATCCAAAGGAGGTGGCGGGCCCTTAGAGAAGATGATGGGGTGGTGGTTTGTGGAGAGGTTTTGTTGTAGTGGTAGTTTTGGAAAAGGTAAAGGAGAAGGTGGAGATTTTGGTGGAGTTTTTGGAGTTGTGGTAGTTTAAATGGAGATGGAGGAGGAAGAAGATGAAGGTAGGAAGTTAGAGAAGTTGTAGTGGTGGTGGTTGTGGTGGAGATGAAGGAGGAGTTGATGGTGGTTAAGGTGTTGGTGAAGAGAAAAAATGAAGTGAAATGAAGAAGGAAAGGTTTATATAGGAATTGGATTTGTGAAGGTGATGTAAAAGAGTTTAGGGGGGGTTTTGTAAAAATGGAGAGGTGAGGTGTCTCTTGGCCGGCCATGGTGATGGGAGAGGGATTTGAGTGGTTTGGGATATTTTGGAGAAGATATTTTTGGTGGAAGGAGAAGATATTTTTGGTGGAAAGTTGTAGAAAGTATTGGAAGAATGGAGAATTTGGTGGAAGGAAAAGGAAAGAAGGAAAAAGGAAAAAGGAAAAGAAAATGAAAAAAGAAGATATTCTCTTGGAAGAAAAAGTGAAAATAATTAGAGTGGCGGATTCCCGGGATTCGGTTGCGGATGCGGAAAACTTTTGGAAAAATACCGAAATCGTCCGAAAATCAAGTATCTCGGAACGACCCGCAAAAATTCTAAAAAATCAAGAATATTATTCTAAGAATCATTGTGAAATTTGTTTTGAGAAATTATTTATATTTTTTAAATTAAAAATCCTGGAATTGGCCACTAATATCAGTCGACGCCAAATTCGGCAGAAATCTGTTAAATTTTAAAAATTCCCAAAAAAAGAATTAAGGTAGTAAATATTATTCTAAGTAGATATGTGAAAGCGGTTTCTCAAAATTTGACCCCAGTTGTAAATTAAAAATTTAGGAATAAACCAGCGGTACCGATTAATCCCGATTTTTAGGGTATTAAAAAATAATTCAGAAAAAATCTGAAAAATCATGAAAAATCTAGAATATTGGGAAATAGTGTTTAAAACTAAAATTGACCCAATCGGATTACCAGAGAGATCAAATAATGTAGTATTACCATTGTACGAGAAATAAATAAGAGAAAATAATAAATAAAAATAACAAAGTGTTTAACAAATCAGGATACGCATCTGAGTACGTATTCTGAGGATGGGGTGTTACAATCCATCCACCTTGCAAAAATTTCGTCCTCGAAATTTCAGGAAGGGGAATATGACGGTAGAGAAGAATAGGAAGAAAGAATTTTACCAACTAAGATGTAAATAGTTGAGGGTAACGCTCACGAATAACATCCTCTCGTTCCCACGTGGCCTCCCCTGGAACATGCCTATTCCAAGAAACCAATACTAACGGTATTGCCTTATTCTTCAGAGTCTTGATACTTTTGTCCAGAATGGCCATCGGTTGTTCTTTATAGGACAGATCTGGTTGTAGTTCCAATTCAGAGTGATTTAGAATATGACTTTCATCCTTGACATACTTCCGTAGCTGTGATATATGAAAGACATTATGAATTCCTTCCAATGACGGTGGTAATGCCAATCGGTAAGCTACATCTCCCACGCGATCCAAAATCTCGAATGGGCCGATATATCTCGGACTAAGTTTCCCGCGAGTACCGAATCGGATTACCCCTTTTGTTGGTGATATCTTTAAAAATACATGATCACTTGTTCTGAATTCCAATGGTCTTCTATTAATGTCTGCCCAACTCTTCTGCCGGTTCTGCGCTGCACGGAGATGATCCCTGATAATTCTGACTTTATCTGTTGTCTGAACTAGTATATCTGGCCCCAAAAGTCTTCTCTCACCGACTTGTCCCAACATAACGGTGACCTACATTTTCTGCCATACAAAGCTTCAAATGGAGCCATCTTGATACTGGCCTGATAGCTGTTATTATAAGAGAATTCGGCCAAATGAAGATAGTCTTCCCATGACCCTTTGAATTCAATCATGCAGGCTCGCAGCATGTCTTCAAGAATTTGGATAGTTCGTTCAGATTGTCCGTCTGTCTGAGGGTGATATGAAGTACTGAATTTCAGACGAGTTCCTAGGCTTTCTTGGAGGCTTTCTCAGAAATGCGATCGGAATCTTGTGTCTCTATCCGATACGATGCTAACCGGAACTCCATGCAGACGAACTATTTCCTTCATATATTTATCTGCCAGAACTTCTGTTGTTTGGCCTACTCTGAATGGTATGAAGTGAGCTGATTTTGTGAGGCGATCGATGATTACCCATATTGCATTATTACCCTTAGGACTACGGGGTAGAGCCGTAACAAAATCCATGGTGATATATTCCCATTTCCATTCGGGTATCGGTAAGGGTTGTAGAAGGCCAGCCGTTCTCTGGTGTTCTATCTTTATCTGTTGGCAAACCAAGCACTTGGCCACATACTGGGCTATCTCCCTCTTCATAGCATTCCACCAAAACTGCTGCTTTATGTCTTGATACATTTTATTTCCCCCTGTGTGTATGGAATAAGCCGAACTGTGTGCCTCTGCCAGAATTTTCTGTCGAACTTCTCCTTGGGGAACACAAATTCTGTTACCAAAATAAAGTGCATCATCTGAATGAATACGGATATCAGTTCTTAATCCCGCCTCTACTTGAGCTCTGAATTTCTGTAATCGGGGGTCTTCCTTTTGAGCTTCTTTAATCTCATTCATCAGGGTTGATTGAATCTGAAAAGTCATTAACTGTCCTGTTTTATCAGTTCCTCGTACTAGTATTAAGTCCAATTTTGTGATGTCCCGAATCAACTCCTTCTGTTGAGTGAGTTGTACTAGCATTTTATTTTCTGGCTTCCTGCTCAATGCATCTGGTACTGTATTGACCTTGCCAGGATGATATTGTAAGTCTATATCATAGTCCGCCATCAATTCAAGCCACTGTCTCTGTCTCATGTTTAATTCTTTCTGCGTGAAAATATACTTAAGACTGTTGTGATCAGTATAGATTAACACCTTGTCTCCCAGAAGATAATGCCTCCAGATCTTCAATGCGAATATTACTGCTGCCAGCTCTAAGTCATGAGTTGGGTAATTTCTCTCATGTGGTTTCAATTGCCTGGATGCATAAGCTATGACATGATCATATTGCATTAATACACACCCCAGGCCTTTTCCGGATGCATCACTGTATATAACCATTCCTCCTCTTCCTGAGGGAGTCCTCAAGACTGGAGCTGTAATGAGCCTTTTCTTTAATTGTTCAAATGCTGCAGTACATTCCTCTGTCCATATATACTTTTCTCCTTTTCGGGTGAGCTTTGTGTAGGCTGTCTAAAAATCACAAAGACAAGCCACCAAAACGCAGAGATTCAAGATCAAGGCGCGTTGGTTCAACGCCCGCGTCTCCGCATCAAGGCGCGTTGGCTCAACGCCCGCGTCTCCGCATCAAGGCGCGTTGGCTCAACGCCCGCGTCTCCACATCAAGGCGCGTTGGCTCAACGCCCGCGTCTCAGCATCAAGGCGCGTTGGCTCAACGCCCGCGTCTCCGCATTAAGGCGCGTTGGCTCAACACCCGCGTCTCAGCAACAAGGTGCCCCCACCTTAGTTGTAACCACCCGGATTGCGGGGCCATCCACCATGTAGCGGGGAAGTGGCCCCTCATTGTGGAGCGTTTTCAGGAGGCACGATCACCCCCTAAAAACCCTATAAATAGTCCCGTCACTATTGAAGACGGGGGCGACAATTATCGGACAAGGAAGAGATTCTGAGAAGGAAAAAAAAAGGAGAGATCATCGACAGAGAGAGAGAGAAGACTCTTCAGCAAGCTTACTGAGTACTAGCTGCTCTTTGCCTAGCTCCTCTTCTAGAGTTTTGGTGGACAGAGCCGAGTTACTCTCTCTACCGACCGAAGAGAAGATCCCCGACGGTCCAAACAGTCATCTGGTCAACGGAGAACAAGATTCACTCTCCACCGCCACCCGAAGAACCCAGCACTAAACAAAGGGGGAATTCAAGATTCAATATTCTCCCTCCCTTGTAACCGGAAGATTAAGCCGGCTGTAATTTTTCATCTGATTCAAGGAAATTTTACACCAGCCACCCTTTTCCGCGTCAAACAAGAGATGGCGACTCCGCTGGGGACTCTGTTTGTTACTGACGAACAAGCTGTGGCGCAGGATGATGTTCTCCGTAAGGGGAAGATGGTCGAAATGCTCGTTGTCGAGTTCGACCAGGCGAAGTATGAAGAGTTCCTCTCTTCTGGCTCCAAGAGCCCAAAGACCCGCGTCTGCCGCAGGGTCTCAACTGAAAAGCTACCCAAAGCCCAATCTGAGGCTCTGCCGGGTGCCGATGCCCACTGTGCCAAGACAAGTTCACGCGCCAACGCCTCCCAGAAGGCCCGCGTGACCTCAGGCACTGCTGTTGCGATCAACCGCGTCGCACAGAACACACGCGCCAACGCCTCCCAGAAGGCCCGCGTGGTCCCAGGCACCACTGCTGCTACGATCAACTGCGTCGCGCAGAATACCCGCGTCAACGTCTCTCAGGAGACCCGCGTGGTGAACACTCTTGGTTCTGTAAACCAGGAGGTTGTTGGTTTCTCCCCTCCTCCACGACGCAATCGGAATGCTGAGCGTCGACAGAAGAGACGCGCGCGTCAACTCCAAGTCAGAACCGTTGGTTGTCTGACTGGGGGTGGACGCGGCGTACAATCTGATGCCTTGCCCGCACCTCGTCCAGTGCGTGAGATCCGCGTTTGGCAACCCAAACGCGAGACTCCTCAAGTTGAGTCCTCTGAGGACCAACTCATCAAACGCCAGGGTGAAACCTCCGCGTCTTTTCAAACGCAGGAAGTACGCACTCGTAGGCGTGGGGCCCAGCAGCCCGCTCTCTCTCAAGCAACTCTACCCAAACGCATCAGGCAGCAACGCGAGACTCGCGTGCGCGTCATACAGCCGCGTCATGAGAATCGCGTCCCTGAAGTCTGCGTCCAGGCTGAACAGCACATGACTGTCTCCCGTCTTCGACGTTGCGAGACCAGTCTCTTTAATCCCCCTCCCACGGATTTGAGGGATTATTTGACAAGGAAAAGAAGTGCCAATCAAGCCACTTCGTCATGCTGCTGTCAACAGCTCATCCATATGCTCTCTGGATGCCATTATGGATCAGGCATGCACCAGCAGTCCTTAATCAGACAGCTGACCCTGATTCCCCCGTCACCAAGAAGAATGGGAAGATCCGGATCTGCATCGACTTCCGTGATCTAAACGAGGCCTGCCCCAAAGACGAATTCCCATTGCCAATCACAGATGTCATGATTGACAATACTTGTGGATTCGAGCGAATGTCCTTTATGGACGGGTTCTCAGGATACAATCAAATCAAGATGTATCCCGATGACGAAAAGCATACCTCCTTCAGGACTCCTCTAGGGGTATATTGCTATACTGTCATGCCTTTTGGACTGAAAAATGCAGGGGCAACATACCAAAGGGCCATGAACGCCATTTTCCATCAGCAAATGCGAAAAACGGTGGAATGCTATGTCGATGACATCGCGGTGAAAAGTCGCACTAAAGGTGATCACATAGCAGACCTGAAGGTGGTCTTCGACATCATGCGGGCTCATCAATTGAAGATGAACCCCACCAAATCCTTCCTGGGGGTAGCCAGTGGCAAATTCCTAGGATTTGTTGTGACTTCCACAGGAATCCATTTGGATCCAGAGAAAGTCCGCGCTATCCAAGAGATGCAACCCCCCAGAAGCCTCAAGGAGCTCAGGGATTACAAGGACGATTGGCGTACATCCGCAGGTTCATATCAAACCTTTCCGGGAGATGCAACCCTTCGCCAAGCTGATGAAAAAGGGTGTTTCATTCATTTGGGATGACGCTTGTCAAAAAACATTTGAGGAGATCAAACACTACCTCACCCAACCACCAGTTCTTGCAGCTCCGGTGACCGGAAAGCCTTTCTTGGTATATGTTCGAGCAATGGATCATTCCCTGGGAGCTCTACTAGCTCAGAATGATGAAGAAGGACGAGAACAGGCAATCTACTATCTGAGTAGAACAATGATTGGAGCCGAACATCGGTACAACCCGATCGAGAAGGAATGTTTGGCACTAGTGTTCGCCATTCAGAAAATGCGACACTATCTGGTAGGCCAGACTATAAATGTCATATCAAAAGTCAATCCTTTGAGGTTACTTATGACAAAGCCTTCTTCACTAAATGGCCGGCTGGCAAAATGGGCCATATTGCTATCACAATATGAGATGCATTTTCTGCCACAAAAGGCTATTAAGGGACAAGCGGTGGCGGACTTCTTAGCTGAACACCCAGATCCGAGGGCAGCCAAACTCTATGAGGATCTCCCAGACGAGGTCGCCGAAGTCTGCCTGACTCAGACATTGTTCGAAGGGCAAGTGTGGCAACTTTTCTTCGATGGAGCATCAAGAACAAGCCCAAAGGGACACTCAGTAGTGGGGGTGGGAGTAGTACTCGTCTCCCCACAAAATTATGTGATTCCCCGAGCTATCTCGTTAACTAAGCCCTGCTCCAACAATGTGGCGGAATACAACGCTCTTTTGATTGGGATGCAATTCGCTGATGAGATTGGCGTTAAAAATCTCGAGGCGTACGGTGATTCTAAACTCATCGTCAGCCAAGTTCGCGGAGAGTATGAGGTCAGACATGAAGATCTAGTACCCTATTACAATGCGACAATCCACATGGCCGAGAGGTTTTCAAACTTCTACATCGACCATGTACCACGCAGGCAAAATGCGCATGCAGATGCACTTGCATCCCTTGCTGCCTCCTTAGCCCTTCCAGCTGGAGTAATGGAGAAAGTATTCGTCTATAGCCACGACCTGTACTGTCCAAAAATTTCACTCGGAGACTGCCCAGGGTCAACGGGAGATCATCACGACAAGGAAACACTTGAAGTGTCAACCGGTCTAGAGCTTAAAGACTGGTGATTCCCCTACATCGACTATGTCTTGTACGGCATCCTGCCTGAGGACACCAAGGAAGCGGCTGCCATCCGAAGGAAAGCCCCAAATTTTACTATAATGCGATTTCGCGAACATTGTATCGTCGATCGCATGACGGGATCCTGCTCCGATGCCTCTCATCAAAAGAAGCCCAAGGAGTATTGAAAGAAGCCCACGATGGTACTTGTGGAGCTCATCAACCTGGCCCGAAATTGGCACATCGACTCCAAAGGTTGGGTTACTATTGGCCAAAAATGATCGCCGATGCTGTCGCTTATGCTAAGAGATGTCACGCCTGTCAAATACACGACGATTTCATCCATCAAGCACCAGGGTACCTCCACTCTACGACCTCTACCTGGCCGTTTGAAATGTGGGGGATGGACGTGGTTGGCCCTATCAGCCCACAATCATCGAAAGGACATCGGTTCATCCTAGCGATAACCGATTACTTCTCAAAGTGGGCCGAAGCTATCCCTTTGAAAGAGGTAAAATCTTCTAACGTGATCAAGTTCGTGAAACATCACGTTATTTACCGCTTCGGTGTGCCTCGGCGTATCATCCATGACAATGGACCCCAGTTCATCAGCCAGGCTTTCCAGAGATTCTGCGCTAAGTTCAGAATCCAGAGTGTGTCCTCAACGGCATACTATCCTGCTGCTAACGGTCTTGCAGAAGCCTTCAACAAGACTATTGGCAAGCTTCTCAAGAAATTTCTCTCGAAAAGTCAACGGGACTGGGACGACAAGCTGGGTGAATGCTTATGGGCCTACCGCACAACGGTGCGAACCCCAACTAAAGCCACGCCATTTTCCTTGGTATACGGATGCGAAGCCGTCCTTCCACTGGAAATTCAAATTCCCTCTCTACGCGTCGCCTTGACAGCGGAAATGACAACTGAGGAGAAGCATCAGCAGCGACTCCAGGAGTTGGAAGCCTTAGACGACAAGCGTTTGCAGGCCCAACAACAAATCGAGCTTTACCAAGCTCGTATCATCACCAGAGCCTTCAACAAGAAAGTTAAAATGCGAACTTTCAAGAAAGGCGACCTTGTCTTAGCCGTCCGAAGACCTATGGTCATGACGCACAAGACAAAAGGAAAATTTCAACCCAAATGGGAAGGACCATTTGTGGTAGAGTCAGTCTACTCAAATGGGTCATATCGCCTCATAACTTCAAATGGCGATACACTCATGATGCCAATCAATGGCAAATTCTTGAAGAAATACTATCCTTAATAGTACTCTTCCTCTGATCAAGTTAAAAGTACACCTCTGATCAAACATCCGACGCACTTGACGGCTAAGGATAGAGGAAAATGTTGGCCTTTAAGCCCGACATAAATCCTCGACAACTCATCATGCTGAGGGGAATAGCATGACTAGCCAGCTCAAACGGTAGTTGGTAAAGGCATGTCAAACCCGTTGACAGCTGAGGATTTGCTAAAAATCCTAAGGGACACGTTCCCATTTGATCCGACGCCCTCGACGGCTAAGGATAGAGGAAAATGTTGGCCTTTAAGCCCGACATAAATCCTCGACAACTCATCATGCTGAGGGGAATAGCATGACTAGCCCAGCTTAAACGGTAGTTAGTAAAGGCATGTCAAACCCGTTGACAGCTGAGGATTTGCTAAAAATCCTAAGGGACACGTTCCCATTTGATCCGACGCCCTCGACGGCTAAGGATAGAGGAAAATGTTGGCCTTTAAGGCCAACATAAATCCTCGACAACTCATCATGCTGAGGTGAATAGCATGACTAGCCCATCTTAAACGGTAGTTGGTAAAGGCATGTCAAACCCGTTGACAGCTGAGGATTTGCTAAAAATCCTAAGGGACACGTTCCCATTTGATCCGACGCCCTCGACGGCTAAGGATAGAGGAAAATGTTGGCCTTTAAGCCCAACATAAGTCTTCGACAACTCATCATGTTGAGGGGAATAGCATGGCTAGCCCAACTCAAACGGTAGTTGGTAAAGGCATGTCAAACCCGTTGATAGCTGAGGGTTTGCTAAAAATCCTAAGTGGACTTGAGTCCACTCTTTCCTCCAAAATCCCTTACCAATTCTCATCCATAGAATGGTAGGACCACAAAATGCAATCATTACTATGTTAACACTATACCTCTGGTAATGAATACTCTTTGTCGAGTATAAACTTTGCTTGTTAACTTTGCATAGAGTAACAAACTCTCAAATTTGCCAAGTTAACACTATACCTCTAGCATTTCAAATTCCACTTGTCAATTCTCATCAATAGAATGACAGGTCCTCAAATTGCTCTTATCACGAGCCAATTCTTGTCAAGTTAACATTACACCTCTGACAAACTACTGTTTGAGTTAACATTACACCTCTAAGCAGTACATCGAGTGCCTGTCAAGCTAATATCACACCTCTGATAGTCACCTTTCTTCAGTCTTCCATATCGAAGCTGAAATGCATGATGCCAAGTTAACAATACACCTCTAGCATCTGAGTCATCACTAAGTTCAACAATACACCTATGGCCATGACCTTTCCTCGACTTCCTTGTTCAAGCCGAGATGAATGATGCCAAGTTAACACTACACCTCTAGCATCCGAGTCATCGCTAAGTTCAACAATACACCTATGGCCATGACCGTTCCTCGACTTCCTCGTCTAAGTCGAGATGACCAATGCTAAGTTCAACATCACACCTCTAGCATTACCTCACTGTTAAGTTAAACATTACACCTATGACAGTGACATTCTGAGTTAAGTTAATATCACACCTCTGACTCACATCCTTGTCGAGTTAACACCACACTTCTGACAAGACTATCTCCAACCCGTTAAGTTAATATCACACCTCTAACGGTAAAAGCTTTACTAGATTCCTCGCGGGCCTAGTTTCACTTGTTATTCTCTTCAACAGAATAACAGGTCCACCTAAAGACATTGTTAGGTTAACATTACACCGCTGACAATGTTTTATCAAATTCCCCAGCTGACCTTGAATCAAGTCAATCCCAGACACTTGACAAAAGTTCACCTTCTCTGGGAGTACGCATTCCCCCTGTCACTTTCTTTATAAAGTGGCGGGTCCACCAAAATCATTCTTTTGCTTCTAAAACAAAACATTCAAGACAACAGAAAGAGGCAAAAAGAAAAGTGTCACTTTTATTGATATTCAAGCATATGAAAGTGATACAAAACGCTCTCTTATACAATAAGATTGAGTGTTACAATTAAGGAGTACAAAGAAGTCCCTCTCTCTCTTAGAGGCCGTACTTACTCCTTGAAGCCGCATCTGATTCCAAATACATGATGTCCGGGAAAATGCCCGACTGTGACGACAATTGGAGTCGGTTGCACCATGGCAACAACGCCAAACTCTGAAAGCGCCCTAGCTGACTAAGCTAAGAGCAATGGTGTTCTTGAGGTCCGGTGGCAGCAGAAAGTCCTGCAACCCTTCATTCATCACCATCCCTTCCCCAGCAGGCCATCCAACGGAGTGTCCTTGATGTCACTTCTGGAGTAGGGAGAGGAAGAGGATCTTTCCGCCACCGCAACCGCCGGAACCTCCTCGCCGTCATACTTGACCTGACCATCTCTTGCCATCAGACATGGTTGGTGCAGAAGATCTGAAGAGACCTTGGCGAGATTTGGGTCCTCGTCAGAGACATAATATATTCTCTCATAGGTGACGAGGACCATAATATATTCTCTCATAGGTGAACATTGAACAAGCTCGCCGGTTGAAGCATTCTTCCAGGGGACCAGCGAACCTGCAAAGAACAAATAAGAGAATCAGAAAATCTGGAACTTAGTATACTTTAACAAAAGAAAACTAAGTGACAGACGCGGCAGTCATTGAAGACTTCAGACGCGGGAACAACCCGCACGGTCAAACCACCGCGTCGGCAGAAACAGACGCGAGTCAAAACTGTGCCACGCACAGGATTCAAACGCGGCCTCAGTTTGCACCCGCGCTTAATGCACAAGACGCGAAAAACTTCAGAACGCCGAAAATTACCTTCTCTCTGTTGGGTGAACAGGAGTTGCAAGATTCAGGTCTGAAACGCGCCAAGGCAATAGCCATGAGCAAAGCCAGCGTCAAGAGCCCGCGTTCAGAAAAGTTCAAGTCACCAGCACAAATTCCAGAATAGGAATGCACCAGGATTTCATTCAGATGGCTATGCCAAAATACAGGCTATGGACATCATCGGGGTGACATACAGCAGAGACCTCTGTCCAGAGTTGGCCTCTCTGCATCCAAACGCGGGCGCGCAAGATGATCCGAGGGAGGATTCCTTCTGAAGAGACCAAACAGAAGCATGAGAGCTCTGGGTCATCTTCATCCACGGGGTCATCTTCACCCATGAAGACGGTTCTCTGAAAGATAACTCAAGGCGAGACTTCTCTCGGAGCAAAACAAATGAAAACAGTCTAAGTTGGATTGTTGAAGAAGGAGAGGGTGCACTCTATTTATAGGCAGTCCCTAATAACTGTCATTAATGGGGCATCAATCGGAACCGTCGCGCACGACTGTCAAAGCCCAATCAAAAACGGACGCGTGGAATGCTGCTTTGGAAACCGTCGAAGTAAGTCGGTTTTTCAACCGCCAGCGTCGGTTCTGCATGCAAGAGCATTAACGCCTAAATCCATTGAGAGGCCGACGCGTGGATAACTGCCTTGGGAAGCAACGAACGACCCAGAATCCCAATCGACAGCGAAGACTTGACGTTCAAAGATCTCCTAAAATCTTTTAAGTCAGGTTGCATTAAACGCAGATGGAAAAGCCGCGTCCCTTCAGCAGACAAGGCTGCGTCTCTTGCGCCTGCCCGATCTGCGCGAAACATATTTGCGTTATTCAGAGCCGCGTCTCACCTTGAGATTGACGCTGCGTCTCACTCCATGGACTGACGGCCGCGTCTCACTTTATGGATCAATACCGCGTCTCATCTTTTGATTGACGCTGCGTCTCATCAAGAAGACCGCGTATCAATCTGTGATTGACGCCGCGCCTCATCAAAAGGACTTAGTGAAATCTAAGTTCCTAGTGAATGATGACCGCGTCTCACTCTGTGATTGACGCTGCGTCTCATCAAAAGGACTTAGTGAAATCTAAGTTCAGGTGGACTGACGCCGCGTCTCATTAAAAGAACTTAGTCCTATCTAAGTTTAGTATTCACAGCCAGTGATCAAGGAGTTGGGTTCATCCGCAGCTAAGCAAAGAAGGTAGAGCCAAAAACTTCGAAACTTTTATATCAAAAGAATGGTAAAAGTGGATACAAACACTCTTGATAAATAGAGTGTCCTTTTCTTTACAAAAAGAAAAAGAAAAGAAGGCTAAATGTCCTGGTTCGCCAAGGAACGGATTTGTTCCTTGAGGCGGTGAATCTCGTGTTGGCGCGTCCTTTCAGCTTCCATAATAACCCGGTCCCGCTGCTCCTCTTCAGATAAGAAATTTCTTGCGGCCAGCTGCGTTCGCAGAGATTCCACCCTGGAAAAATGTAGAGACAGACTCTCTTCAGCTCGCGCCTTAGCAGCTTGTTACTCCTCAAGCTCCTCTTTAATGGTAACGAGCTTCTTCTCATTGAACGCAAGCACAGCTTCCGCCTTGGCTATGGTGTCCCGAGCCTTGGCAATGGTGTCACGAGCACTGATGATGACTTGCTCAGTGCTCTGCATGGTAAGCTCGGATTCCCTTGAATTGGCGGTTAGTCTTTGACATTCAGCCTGGGAATATTCGAGGCTGCGGGCCTCTGCAGCAATTTGTGCCTCCGCCTCCTGTCGCTCTTGTTCTTGAGCAGCTAGGAGCCTAGTCAAGGTGGCCTGGGCCTCATCAAAGGAGCCAGCATTTTCCAAAGACTCCAGCTCGTGCAGGTCATCTCCCAGTTGCTTCACCACCCGCAGACACGCCTTGGCAAGTGAGGGGCCTCCGGTTAATTCGACGTTCACAGCCAGATTTTTAAGAAGCGTCTGGGCAAACTGGAAGGTACTGTTTCCACGTAAGATGAGATCAATACATGATCCCATCGAAGCGAAGAATTGTTGCACCATCTGACGTGCCAGTTCCCCCATGTCTTCACCACCTTGGAAGCTTCCCGACCCCTTTTCTGTCACGGGATAAGGGATATAGAGCGGATCCTCTCGCACCAGAGCCATGCTGGCCGTCGATACGGCAAGAGCAAGATTGGCCAATGGCGCTTCCGGAGGTACTACCTCTGCAGGAGCCTCCACGACCAATGAGGGAGTAGTAAGCACGACCTCCTCAGAAACCTCCACCGAGACTTGAGCTGTATGGCCTTCTGGAAGGGTACCAACCATCGGACTCTCCACCTGAGCCCCCTCAGTCCTCTCTGCAAGTTATCGCAGCGTCAGCCACAATGATGGAAAAGCGAAACATTTAAAACGTCAGAGCTGCCTTACCAAGTTGGAGGTCCAGAGGTGTCGAATCCTGCGGGGTAGAATTCTCCCCGGCTTCAGCAGTAACCTCCTCGCCCGGCAGAGTGAGAACCTCCTCAGCCTCAGTGGTTGCTTCCTCTTCTGGCAGAGTGGAAGGCTCCCCAGTTTCAACAGCTGCCCCCTTTGAGGGTATCTCAGCAGCCGAGACCTCAATCCCCTTGGGCCGGGTCAACTCTATCACCATCTCCTCAATATGCGAGGAGGTTGTAGCCTCAGCATCTTCGGCCGACCCTGCAACATAAGAGAAGAATGTTAGAACACCCTCTTCAAATATGTAAAGAGAAATTAAGACGGAAGATGGAAAGAGTACCTTCAGCAGGGATAATCGCTAGCGGTGATACAGTCGATGGCTCACCCTCATATTGTTCCTCCTCCGAGATGTGGAAGAATTTGCTCTGATCAGGAAGAGCGGGTTCATCGCCATAGTCGATCTCGTCTTCAAAGGCGCTTTCCCCCGATAACGAAGAAGACGACAGTGCAACGTGAGGAAGCTCCGCAATAGGAGCCTTGCCTCCGATCACCCCAGTGGTAGGACTAGGGTCAACTGCCCTAGGACTAGAAATGAAGACTCTAGGAGACCCCGGCTGCCGTGCCTCACCTCTCCCTTCATGAGCAGAAGGAAGCTCGGGCTGAGCTGAGAATCCCGGAATCTCAACATCCTCTTCACCCATTATGTCGACCTCAAGCCGCTCATCATCATCACCAGCGGTGAGTTCGTCAACAAGCTCCCCCTCCTCCACGGTCTTGCGGTGTGACCTAGGGGCACGGACTAGGGTGGGGAAATCTTCATCTTCCGACGGTTCCTCGACTCTAACAGGGACGTCTTCAGGAGGAGCCTCAACTCCAGCAGAGATGTCTCCGGATTGAGAGACTTCAGCCGTTAAGTCCCTCCGAGCCTTCTTTGGGGCAGGCTCAGCAATAGAAGCAGAGCGTCGACGACGCTTGCTCGCCAACTGCTTAGACCTCCTTGCCCGCGGCTCCTCCCTCGTGGCTGGTGGCTCCGCCCTTGTCGCTGGTGGCTCTGCCCTTGCCGGTCGCGGCTCCGCCCTCACTGCTGGGGGCTCCCTCCTCGATCTTCGTCCGACCTCCTTTTGGGCCTTCAGGTACTGTTCTACGAGTTTCGTCGGTTTACTAGAATCAGTCCTTGCCTCGAGACTTGCATTGATGCTCTCAATGCATGAAGACGCCGGAAAAAAGTCTGGCGTTTGGATGGCTTGGGAGTACCAAGTACAGAAGCTGAAACTCGTACGGCACTTGGGCCCCTCGAGAGGTAGACGGAAAGATACTCTCGTCCCTCCAGCCACACTATAGTACCAGACCCGAGCACCCTCGAACAGGTTCCCTTCGAAGGCGAGTCTAGCATTGGGGTTCCCGACATAGAGCTGATCATAGCCGAACTGTCGAGCGAAGCGACTCGGCATGTACGGCTCAATGGTACATGACGTCCCTTGCCGGAAAAGCACATATCCGGGCCGGATATTTAGCAACCACCAGAAGGCTCCCGCGGATAACCTCGTGAAGTCATCTGGGCCAACAGAATCAACAAGTAGATCCCCGAAAGATGCATCAGGGATCTGGAGGAGGCAGCGATTGAGCTGGTAGTTTGCAGGGTCTGAAAGGCACTTCCGGACGTAATATATATATAAGGATCACGCCATTTTGAACCCTCCAACCGCTGTACAAAAGGGACAGAACTCTCCCTCTAACGCGCTGCCGTCATCAAAGAAGGGCAATGCATCACGTACCAAGCAATAAGGTACGTGTAAGGCAGCTCGACACGAGGGTTGGGACGCTTCACCGTCGGACTCCCCTCTGAGTCAACATACGGCTTTCCCTCGGAGTCTGCAGTTTTTGGTGGCTCGCAGAAACTCTTAGTGAGCGCCCGCAGCCCGCTCTGAATACCAGCCGCCACGGCCGGGAGAAGGGCTATGAGGTTACCATGAGCCAGGAGCACCGCCGGGTACACCACGTCAGCAACAATGACTTCATGCGGCAGCGTGGGCACCACACAGCGCTTCAGCCACAGCATCAGAAAGCCCGCCAACAGCGCCCGATCGGAGATAGGGGTCCAGGCTTGATGGTGAAAGCTCTCAAAAACCAAGTCAGGGTCAAAACCGTCCTCATTCGACTCCGTGGTGTAGAAACTGTCAGGAGCCTGGTCGATCCTGTCTTCAATCTCCCTATCAGAGCTGGGATCCAATCGGGTTATCCGATGGTCTTTGGTGTTGACATTATTGAACAAGTAACTGGCCCAAGACAGTTGCTTGAGTCCCTGCGACCGCCATTTGGTTATCTGGCCGCAAATGTGGAAGTGACATAGCACTTCCCAGTAGGTCTCATATATGAGGGGAAACTCCTCCTTCACATAGCGAAGCTCCACAGCGGTCGGGACATATTCCTCATAGGGAATATCCCCTGTCGACAGCCCCGAGACCTCATGCAGCTCGTGCAGAGCAAGGCCCATCTCCCCGACCGGAGTGAAGAACGTCCCCGTCAAAGAATTATAGCGCTCTAGAATCCCGAAGAAATTCTGAGAGCTTTGAGGGATCCCCCACTGCACGGCTCTGACCGCTGGGTACAGTCCCACACGCTTTAACAGATCCCCGAGCTCGGTGAGGACAAAGCCGACCATCCTGCCCCACCAATAGTTCTCCGTGGAACGGACCCACCCCGGTGCACGGAACCCAACGGGATAATCACCCTCCGCTTCCATGAATGCGTTGAGGAAGGTAGTACCAAGTTGTGGTATCTCCCCAGCCGGAACATCGGACTTGCGCGACCCAGGGAAAGGCCGATAACTGACCTGTCATGGCTGTCATGACGGTACACTTTGTGGGAGCCCAAATCACCGAGAGTAATCTCAGGGACATATCGAGAGAGGTCCCATTCCATCTTCCGAGGGACGGACATGTGCTGGAAGTAGGACAGCGGGAACATCCTCTCCATGTTCGGAAGAAAGAATCTTCCATCCCTTATTTGACGGAGCCATTTGTAAGTCCCGTCATATACGCGATAGCCGCCATCGTGGATACGATCTCCGAAGAAGAAGGCAGGCTTCTCCAGTTTGATGCCAGCATCAGTTGCAAATGCTGCATCAGTCATGAGCACCCGAAGAGTCCTCATGTCAATATTTAAGAGCCTCTCCCCACGAGCCTGCGACTTGTCAGCTGTCACAGGAACAGTCCTTTGTAACACAAAGGTCAAGTCCCGGTCAGCACCCCCTGCATGTCCAAAGTGGCGCTTCTTGGCGAGTGAAGTAGCAGGGCGTGGCGCTGCAAAAAGAAAAGGACACTTAGTTAGATACTCTATCAAAAGCATAGAAAAAATGCTAAGTGTTCATAATCCGAACGCAGAAGAGACACTGGACGCAGGAATTATCAAATCCGCGTCCAGACCTGCGCATCCACGCAGAAGAGACACTGGACGCAGGAATTATCAAATCCGCGTCCAGACCTGCGCATCCACGCAGAAGAGGCACTGGACGCAGGAATTATCAATCCGCGTCCAGACCTACGGGATCGGCGTCTCCACAACATTCTCCTTGATGTCACTTCTGAGGTGCGAAAAGAAGAGAGTTATCCACCTTAACCCTTCCACCACCATGATCGCCAGAAGTTAAGGAGGGTAACTCCCTTCCTTTCACATCCCCAGATGTCAAAGTGCTTGGACTTGGGTGCCAGATGAAACAGAACGCAAGGATCAAATCCGCGTTCTGTAAACTAAGTCCGCGTCTGAACCCTTCACAATTAGAAAATATTCTAAGTGAAGAATCTGAAGCGCAGGACCCAATGGCGCGAGGATCCAAACCCGCGTCATGGTTATCAACCCAAAGACTGCGTCTGGGAATCAAACACGATCTAAATTCGTGTGTTAAGGATTCTAAAAGGTTCTTGGAACTTCCTTTAATGGCGAAACTTCCGCCTAAAAGGCATTTACCTTGAAGACCTTGAAGAACAACATCCTGCGCAGAGGAGGAACTGCCCCTCCGGGCATCGGCACGGTCGCCTTTGAGGACGATGCAGTTGGCTTAGTCTTGGGTGCCATTGATGTTCAGAAATCTGAGCAAGGAGATGAACAAGTTCGAAGATGAACAGAGAAAGAAATTCTTTTTCTCAGCGAGTGCGTTCGGAGAAGAAGATGCATCTCTCCAACTGTTGCCTTTTATAGGCACAGGGATTCGCGAAGATACGCTGCGTGTGGCCCGGTAGACGCTGCAGCGAGTCGCCGCTTGACGCGTGTAACAAAATCATTTCTGAACGGAGAAGATCATGCGTCGCAACCCCGCCACGAGTCAGCAGTCGACACGTGGAGCAGTTCATTTAATGAACCAGGAAATCCGCGCGCCAAAAGGCGAAATTTCGCCGGTTCCCTAGGCCAGCTGGCGGCGTAATCATGACATGGCACAGAATTCGCGCCCAAAGAACGCACCTCCTCGATGGACATGCCACGTCAGCCTCTCCATGAATGCATTCGGAAGGTCGCGTCTCTCTAAGAAATTCGCGTCCTTCCAGTCTGGCCAAATATCGCGTCTGCCTTATGAAGATCAGTCGCGTCTCCATTGCCAAAGGACGCACGTTACAGAAATCGCGCCTTTACAGCAGTACCATCTCTGCTTTTTGAAAAAGAACCTGCGTTTGGCCTCTTGCTTCTGCAAAATCAGTTCAACAGTACACTGACGCAAGCAGACGACCAACCACTCCTGACTTAAAGCGCGCCAGTGACAGACTAAAAGCAATCGGGGAAGTTTAGGCTGTGCATCTAGACACTCAACATGATCAACTCTGGGGGCTTCAAGAGTTTAGCAGTACACTCACGAAGACCAACTCCAGATAAGATTAAACCCGGAGCATCAACAGTCTAGTCATGAAGGCGAACTCAGCTAGAGTCCAAAGTATTTCGAAATCCGTCCCATTTAACTGCGGAATGTCGAAAACTTTGGAGGGGGTTCTGTAGGCTGTCTAAAAATCACAAAGACAAGCCACCAAAACGCAGAGATTCAAGATCAAGGCGCGTTGGTTCAACGCCCGCGTCTCCACATCAAGGCGCGTTGACTCAACGCCCGCGTCTCAGCATCAAGGCGCGTTGGTTCAACACCCGCGTCTCCACATCAAGGCGCGTTGGCTCAACGCCCGCGTCTCAGCATCAAGGCGCGTTGGTTCAACGCCCGCGTCTCCACATCAAGGCGCGTTGGCTCAACGCCCGCGTCTCAGCATCAAGGCGCGTTGGCTCAACGCCCGCGTCTCCGCATTAAGGCGCGTTGGCTCAACACCCGCGTCTCAGCAACAAGGTGCCCCCACCTTAGTTGTAACCACCCGGATTGCGGGGCCATCCACCATGTAGCGGGGAAGTGGCCCCTCATTGTGGAGCGTTTTCAGGAGGCACGATCACCCCCTAAAAACCCTATAAATAGTCCCGTCACTATTGAAGACGGGGGCGACAATTATCGGGCAAGGAAGAGATTCCGAGAAGGAAAAAAAAAGGAGAGATCATCGACAGAGAGAGAGAGAAGACTCTTCAGCAAGCTTACTGAGTACTAGCTGCTCTTTGCCTAGCTCCTCTTCTAGAGTTTTGGTGGACAGAGCCGAGTTACTCTCTCTACCGACCGAAGAGAAGATCCCCGACGGTCCAAACAGTCATCTAGTCAACGGAGAACAAGATTCACTCTCCACCGCCACCCGAAGAGCCCAGCACTAAACAAAGGGGGAATTCAAGATTCAATATTCTCCCTCCCTTGTAACCGGAAGATTAAGCCGGCTGTAATTTTTCATCTGATTCAAGGAAATTTTACACCAGCCACCCTTTTCCGCGTCAAACACTTTGTTAACGGGGCTGCGATCTTAGAGAAATCTTGGACAAAACGCCGGTAATATCCAGCTAATCCAATAAAACTCTTAATATCTGTTACTGTTTTTGGAATTGGCCAGTCCTTTACTGCCTGGATTTTGCTGGGGTCAACTGAAATTCCTTCTTCTGAAATCATATGTCCAAGGAAAGCTATACAATCTAACCAGAATTCACACTTGCTCCGCTTAGCATGAAGTTGTTCCTGCTGGAGAGTCTGTAATACTATCCTCAAGTGTTCTGCATGCTCCCTGTCATTCTTGGAATAGATTAAGATATCATCTATAAATACAACGACAAATTGATCCAAATATGGTGAGAACACTCTGTTCATCAAATCCATAAAGACTGCAGGGGCATTAGTGACTCCGAAGGTATGACTAGAAACTCGTAATGGCCATAACGAGTCCTGAATGCTGTCTTTGGAATATCTTCTTTCTTTACTTTTAGCTGATGATAACCCGATTGTAAATCTAATTTAGAAAATACTCGGGCTCCATGCAGTTGGTCAAAAAGATCATCAATTCTTGGTAAGGGATACTTATTCTTGATGGTAACTTTGTTCAATTCTCTATAGTCTATACATAACCGTTTACCACCATCCTTTTTGTTTGCCAATAGCACTGGAGCTCCCATGGTGAAGTACTCGACCTAATCAACCCCTTATCAGAGTATTCTTGTAGCTGTTTCTTTAGAATCTCTAACTCAATGGGTGCCATTCTGTACGGAGCTTTGGATATTGGAACTGTGCATGGAATAGTATCAATGGAGAACTCAACCATTCTGTCAGGTGGGAGTCCTGAGATTTCAGCAAACACTTCTGGGAATTCATCCCAAACCGGTACTTCCTTCTTCTGGATCTCGGTAGCAGTCATCTGAATCTTTCTCTTGACAGACTTAAGTTCCCCGTCAAATTGAAATTCAGGCTGAAGTGGAATTCTGAAATTAATTTTCTTATTTCGACAATCAATAACAGCATAGTATTTGCTGAGCCAGGTCATGCCTAAGATTACGTCGTACCCTTTGGTATCTAGTACGAGCATATCTATGGCCAATGTTTTGTTACATATTTCTACAGGGAATTGATACAAATTTTAGAGGAGATGACTACTCCATTCCCTGTGCTAATCTCCCATTGGTGGTCTAAAGATTTAACAGGTATACAATGCAAGGCAATGAAATGATCTGATATGTAACAATGAGAAGCACCCGAATCAAAGAGGGTTAAAACAGGTTTTGAGTGTACCCTGATCTTACCTGTTACCACCTCTTCAGAAGTCTCGGCCTCTTCCGCCGTCAAGTTGTAAGCTTGTCCCCTTCCGCGACCAGCTGTAGTCCTAACTCCCCTTTGGACTGGGCGGATCACTTGCTGTCGGGGAGGGGGAGGGGCCCTTCTAGCCATTGGTCCCTGGTTCCTCTGTCCATTTGGTATTGGAGGTACTGGCAAGGCTTGGTTCACTATTCCTGTCCTTTTATGGGACAGCCTTCTATTGTATGGTTACTGGAACCACATACCAGGCATAATCCATTTGCCCTACGGCACTCCTGCTGCGTGTGGCCTGTCCTCTGGCAATAAGCACATATAGGAAGTGGTTGAGTTATCTGAAGAGGGGCTGATCGAAATGGTCGTCTCATTGTCGGAACTTTTGTAGCTCTGAATGGACCTCCTCTCCCCATTTGTGGAAGTGGCCTCTTCATGGCCTGATTCCTTATCAGGTTAAGTTTCTTTTTCTCCAGTCCTCGCTCCACCTCCCTAGCTATAGTGAGGACCTGGGCATATGTTTTCAGCTGTTGAGGAATCAAAAGGACTTGAATATCCATTTGTAAGCCTTGTTGGAATCTATTTGCCCGCTTCTCTTCATCTGTCACCATATATGAAGCAAATCGGCTAAGCCTTAAGAACTCAGCGGCATACTCATCCACAGACCGGTTCCATTGCTGAAGTCGGATGAACTGTTCTTCCATCTCTCTTTGAGCTGTGGTAGGGAAGAATCTATTATAAAAGCTCTTAGAAAACTGGTCCCAAGTGATGGGTTTCTCTAGTCTTGCTTCTTCAGCTAGCCACCAGGTCCTGGCCACATCTTTTAGTTGAATCTTGGCAACCTCTACCTGATTTTCTTTTGGGACCCGAGCTGCGTTCAAGAGATCTGTGGTGTCGATCAGCCATTGTTCGGCATCTAGTGGTCTCTCTCCTCCTGTGAATATTGCCGGCTGCAACCGCCTGAAATCTGATACATTCCCCGGCCTTTGTTCCTTAGGAGTTGTTAATCCTTACCGAAGGAGTTCTGTCTGTTGTTGTTGATTTTTCATCATATTCTGGATAACCCTCAGAATATCAGCATTCTCTCCCGTGGGTCCATTTGGTAATTGTCCGGAGCTGTTACGACCCGTCCTTCTATCCATCGTTATGTTGGTAAAAGATGACTGGAAACTGGAAAGAAAGAAGGATTTTAGGACATAGAGGAAGGAGTCAAGAAGGAATAGATAACTTCGTACATTGTAGCTGGATTGTATAACCGAGACTCATGCATAGCAATTGCAAATTAATATTCCGTTAATTTGCTGCTTGATTGTACTGTAGGTGTGAGAGCCTAGGCTCTGATACCAACCTGTAACGCCCCGATCGGCGGGTACGGAGACGTTACTGCAACGTATATACGCAGGTCATAAATACCCTTACGTATATACGCTAAGCATCAGTACAGGCAAGAATCACAGAACAACAATACGTAGTATTTATACACATTCCAACATGAGGAGTACAATTTACAAAGTTATCACCGAGTGTGATATACTATTACATATATCTTATATCACAGCTGGGTACAAAAGTAAAATTTACTATATGAATACAAGATGCTCACGAGCTGAAGGAAAATCCCGCGAGCTACAAGGAAAAGTTGGGTACTAAAGGTACCGAGACTAGTCAGCCTATGCTGAGAAGAAAGCTTGATCTTCGGTGGAAGGCTCCACTTCACTCCAAGCTTCGGAACCTGAACATACAAATTCAAGGGAGTCAGAACCTCCCAAACAAATGTCCAGGTTACAGCCAAGTGGCATAAGAGGTAAGAGTATGAGAGTTGATATAGCATTATGAATAAGAAGCATGTAAAGGAGACACAATGTGCTATAACTGGCAAACTCGAAGGAATTGTTATTAGCACTTTTAACTGCTAAATCTTATTACTCATCTTACTCATATGTCTAGGTATGTGCCATAGCGTCCTACTTCACATACATCCACATCTGAGTAAGTTGAGGCTGTTATTGGAAACCAGCGGGGGTATCAACGAACAATGTTTACAGTGGGTCCCGTACATGCCTGGGACCACGGTCCAGGACGTTCCATTGCTGGTATATGGAACCGGCCGCAAGGCCTACAGGAGGGTCTTATAGAATGCCCTTATCAAGATGGTACCAGGAAGGAGGGAGCCAGCACTCCCCTCGGTCGCCTGGAGGCCCACAGGTCAGACCGGAAGTTTTAGTTGCACAACATGCCTAATACCACTGTAAACACAAACATGGATTGATAGCCGCGAGTTTCTCCCGACCCGATGCAAGTTGTTCCTTTTTATAATTTATTATGTATTTATCAGATTCCGAGAATGAGCAGAACAAGTCAGGAATACATGTATCTCAGGAGTACAGTATGTACTATAATATATTAAGTAGAATCAAGATGTCAGGTCATCATTCCCGTGGTCGTGATAATTATAAGAGTCAAGTGTATCATGCCGGGTGTCAAGTGATAGCATGACAAGAGGGTGATATTCGTCCAGTGACAAGTCATGTAGTAACAAGGGGCAATTATCAGGTAGTAGTATGTCGGGTGTCAGGTGATAACATATCGGTTGATAAGTGATACAACCAAGTGGAGCTGAGTATGCTGGAGGCACAGGTAGCGAACAGATTTTAGACATTAATACGCTTGGCGAGGTTACCAGGACGACTCGTTTTTAGAATACGAGTGGAAGGTCCGGTAGCAACTTGCCTGGACGGATTTAGTAAATAAAGCGCTGAGCGCTAAGTATGCTAACCAGATGGAGCTGAGAAACCTGACGGTCCCAATCACCTCTCTTTCGAGATAGTGAGAGACCGGAGGCTGAACTGAGAAACCTGACGGTCCCAATCACCTCTCTTTCAAGATGGTGAGAGACCGGAGGCTGAATGGTCGCACGAGTTGTTCTATCCTGTTACAAGCATTACAGTATATCAGTCCGGGACATATTCACAGATTACAACACACACACCTGTACAACCACATCGCACTGCTACCAAGGACAACATAATAATGATTTTAATACAAGTCTATTTTCTGGCGAGGAAAATCACTCGCCAAAACGCTACTTTTGAAGCTTTGAGCGTCTGATTCCCCGGGAGAGGAAAATACCAAGTGAGTAAAGGAAAGGGGGCTTGGCCTTTGGGTGGCCGCCGGCCCTAGGGTGGTGCGCCACCCTTGGTGGTGGCCTAGGGAGTGGCCGGCCCCAAGGAGAGGGAGGAGGAGAGGAAAGGGAAGGTGATTTTGTTGGTGGTGGTGGTATTTGGTAAAAAGATGGATTTTTGTGGAGTAATAAAAGAAAGTAAAGGAAGTAGTGGAGATGAAAGTGGTGTTGTGATGGTGAACTTGATGGTGGAAGTGAAGATGGTGGTGAAATTAGTAGAGATGATGGTGATGAAAAAGGTTATAAAGAGATAGTGGCGGTGTCGTTAGTGTTGTCGTTGTAATCGTCACCGGAATGATTACCGGAATAATCGTAAACGATTACCAGAATAATCACCGGAGATGTTACCGACGAAGAAGAGCTCGGCCCCAATCCAAAGGAGGTGGCCGGCCTTAGAGAAGATGATGGGGTGGTGGTTTGTGGAGAGGTTTTGTTGTAGTGGTAGTTTTGGAAAAGGAAAAGGAGAAGGTGGAGACTTTGGTGGAGTTTTGGAGTTGTGGTAGTTTAAATGGAGATGGAGGAGGAAGAAGATGAAGGTAAGAAGTTAGAGAAGTTGTAGTGGTGGTGGTTGTGGTGGAGATGAAGGAGGAGTTGATGGTGGTTAAGGTGTTGGTGAAGAGAAAAAATGAAGTGAAATGAAGAAGGAAAGGTTTATATAGAATTGGATTTGTGAAGGTGATGTAAAAGAGTTTAGGGAGGGGATTTTTCGTAAAAATGGAGAGGTGAGGTGTCTCTTGGCCGGCCATGGTGATGGGAGAGGGATTTGAGTGGTTTGGGATATTTTGGAGAAGATATTTTTGGTGGAAGGAGAAGATATTTTGGTGGAAAGTTGTAGAAAGTATTGGAAGAATGGAGAATTTGGTGGAAGGAAAAGGAAAGAAGGAAAAAGGAAAAGAAAATAAAAAAAGGAAGATATTCTCTTGAAAGAAAAAGTGAAAATAATTAGAGTGGCGGATTCCCGGGATTCGGTTGCGGATGCGGAAAACTTTTGGAAAAATACCGAAATCGTCCGAAAATCAAGTATCTCGGAACGACCCGCAAAAATTCTCAAAAATAAGAATATTATTCTAAGAATCATGGTGAAATTCGTTTCGAGAAATTATTTATAATTTTTAAATTAAAATTCTGGAATTGGCCACTAATATCGGTCGACGCCAAATTCGGCAGAAATCTGTTAAATTTTGAAAATTCCCAAAAAAGAATTAAGGTAGTAAATATTATTCTAAGTAGATATGTGAAAGCGGTTTCTCAAAATTTGACCCCAGTTGTAAATTAAAATTCAGGAATAAACCAGCGGTACCGATTAATCCCGATTTTTAGGGTATTAAAAAAATAATTCAGAAAAAATCTGAAAAATCATGAAAAATCTAGAATATTGGGAAATAGTGTTTAAAACTAAAATTGACCCAATCGAATTACCAGAGAGATCAAATAATGTAGTATTACCATTGTACGAGAAATAAAATAAGAAAAATAATAAATAAAAATAACAAAGTGTTAGCAAATCAGGATACGCATCTGAGTACGTATTCTGAGGATGGGGTGTTACAAAATGTGACTATCTAAAAGAAGTAGTTCAATTTCAAAATCCATAGATACAGGAATCAATGTTGGCTCGAATAATAGGTCCAACTTAGGTAAGGATACCAAAGTAAACATAGATTCAAAAATTGGAATTGAATCACAAAGTTGTGGGTCGGATTCACATTCATATTCAAGTTCAATTTCATTGAAATGAAAACTTGCCAATTTGTCAATGGGTTGATATTGGTCAAGTTCAAGGTTTGTGGTAAAATTGAATCTTGGTCAAAGTATTCAAGATTCAATGATTTTGGTTTTCATCAATATGATTAGAAGTATAAGGAATAGTCAAAGATTGGGTATGGAGAGTTTCCTTATTCCTACACATATTTTTCAATCGACTAAGTCTAGCTTCTATCATATTAAAAGGATCGCTTTGGAACTGAACCATGGATTCCGTACTCTTTTCAAGTTGTATGTTCTTCTTGTTGTGGGACATAGAAAATAGAGTAAGGATCTGGATTTGAAAACTTTGATGGGATTTTGACTCCTCTAGATTTTGAATTTGTCGCTCGAATTCCTCTAAGGCTTCCATCCTCTTTTCCCAGTCAATCGGTTCTTCTAATGGTTGTTCGGGGGAAGGCGTATATGAAGCTGGATTGTGGTAAGGTGGTTGACCATAATACTCGGGGGAATATATCCCCATTGACTCGGTGAAGAGTGGTGATGATTATTCCAGTTTTGTTCATAATATTGGGACTGGGGCACATATTGAGTCGGATAATCCCAATTCGGCATATAAGGTTGGTCATGTCGTACATAGTCGGGTCGGAATTATCCGACTCAAATAAGATCGGGGTTTAATATGGATTCATATTTGAATGCAAAAAATTGTTGTTGTTGAAATCCATATCACAATTTACAAAAAAAAGAAAACAAACAAATAAACAAACAAACAAATAAAGAAAAGGAATAAAAAACAAGCCTATGCTAAGGTTGACTTAGACCTAGATGACTCTTAACTGGTTAGACTGTCCACAGGGGATACATTGTCAGAAGCGGACCACAAGTTAATCGCCCAGGTAGGAGCAACATCAGTGGGATGTATCCGTGCCAGAGCAACGGGCCTAATTATGTCAAACCACTGTTTTTCGAGGTTTCGCCTCTCAATCCCCAATCTTAGATAACGATTTGACAAGAGTCAACTTCTAACAACTTTCCCCTTAGGTCTGTTTTCCATTATGTTTGCAAAGGGGGAAAACTTACAAATAAAAGTTTGAGGAGCTAAATTACAAGTATTCTCAAAAGATTACAAGTAGATCTCCTCAGAGATTCTGGGAAAATGTGCGATAGGAGTCTGGTCAGCGCGCGACCACTTTGTCCCTTTGACGATGCGAGCGATGAGATTCCCTTCTCGCCTGGTTCAGGGAATCAGAGAACAGAAGGTTGGTAGAACCCTCTTGCTGCTTCTCAAAATCGCCTTCAATAAGGAATTCCTTCTCGCCTGGTTCCGGAGATTCCCTGAGAAGAAGGACGACGTTAGGGTATCAACACCCTGATTAGAGAAAGCAATTCTCTAAAAGGTCTCTGAATTTGAGAACGCGCGGTGCCTTGTGAAGAAGCCTCTGCTTGTGGAGTCCTCCCGTATGCATGCGTCTCTCCTTGATTCCTCTCCTTCTGTATTCGTCCCTTCTCCTTGTACCCTTGATGGGCTATTTATAGGGAGAGCAAGGGTATAATCGTCCCCTTGAAGATATGGAAACAGATTGAACCGAATCTGTTTAAATCTGGAAAGTAGCCTTGCTGCGAGGCTAGGATAGCTTCTGCGGAGCTAGAAAATGGCAGGTCGGTTGATCTTTCTGATTTGTTTGATCCTTTCCATATCGTTGGGAGATTCTCCTTGATCCTCTTACTTGTTTCAAAAGAGTCAAGAGATTGCGGCAATCACCTGCCATATTTGAATCCCGATTGGATTTGATTAGATTGAATCCGATCTCATCAGGAGATTTTGATTGGTCAAAGGTTGACAACGGAGCTGCCCGCTTTGAAGCTCATAGCGGAGCTAGAGGTAACTCTTGGCGAGGTCCGAAAAGAGGCTTTTCGGTGAAGCTATCAGTTAGCTTCCTGGCGATGCTCTGGATGATGCTAGCCTCTCAAACGAGGCTATCTCCTTGGGCTAATGTAATGCTAAATGCTAGCATCTTAGACCTGCTGAGGTCTGTTTAGAAATAATCCGGGTTCACTGTTCTGCTTGCTGGATCAGTGGAGTCCAAACCGCTTCCTTGTCCCTTGGAGGTGGGTGAAAACTGGTCTTCAGCTCGTCTGTCCCTTGTCTTTTGTAAATGTCAACAAGTTTAGACATCGTTCGGACCAATGAGAATCTTGTCTTTTTAAGTGTCAACAAGACCCCCTTCAAAGTTTTCGAAAGTCTGCAATAGCTCAGACTTCGAAATACTTTGAACCGCTGTAATGGTGGTGTGGAGTATGAACGTCGCCATGATGGTTGAGTTCAGCTTCGCCTTCAATCCTGCTTTGGGATGAATTCGCTGAAGAATTGCACTGGTTCGCGAGTAGCTTCGCGTCGGGGTAGTTCCGCGCCTGGGCTTCCAAGAAATAAGTTCGCTTTGGAACTCCTGTTGCCTTTTCAAAGCCAACTGTCGTGGGGCGGTTACGAGGAGGATCATTCCTTCTTTGCGCCAATCGAGAGAGATGTTCTCCGATTTGCACGTTTCCAAGGGAGGATATTCCCTTTATTCAAGGCGTCATAAGTGCCTTTTATGAGGGAGACGTTTTCTCCCTTTGCACGGTTCCAAGGGAAAACCGTCCCTTCCATCAGGGCGCAATAAATGCCTTGAATGCGCTCGTGCTTTCACGCTTGACGTGAGAGTGCTCAGGCCATGGGGCCTATAAATAGGACACTTGAGGTCCTCTGAAGAGAAATGCCTTGCCTTCTTCTTCTCTTCTCTTGGTTGTGAGAGATACTCAGATCTCTGAATTAGTGAGAAAACCCACTCTGGTTGTCTAACCGGCCAAGGACCAGTAAGTCTTGATCATTCGAAGACTTCACTGCTTTTAAGGAACTCATTTCCCTTGATTTAGCTTTGGCAGCTCGCTTTAGGGATTAACTTCCCTTGTTCTTCATCTTGCAATTGGCTGCTGCAGAGAAGGATCTCATCATAGCTTTGTGAAGCTACCATCTTGGCTTGATCAGTGAAAGATCGTTGCTTGTTAAGTCCGCTGTGCAGGCAGGACTTGGGACTTGGCTTCTTCAATAGTTGAGCCAGTCTTGCCATATTGGTGAATGTTGAGACTGTTTCTCATAAGATCAGTCTGACTTTGCCGTATAGGCGAGGCTAGGACTTGGCGTTTGCTGAACCAGCCCATGGTTGCCGTGCAGGCGAGGCTTATCCTCTGCTTTGACTGAAGTTGGATTACTTTGCCGCCGAAGAATCTGACTTAGTATTTTTGCAGCTCTTTCTGTGTTTGACTGCTAACTTGCTCCAATTTGCCTTGCAGCGAGCTATGCTTGCCAGTCTGGTAACTTGATGGAAGAAGCCATAAAATTGCCTTATGCTTCCCCGGTTGAAGCTTTACTTTTAAGCAGGAGGAACAATTCGGGGCAGCGAATGCGCGTCCCAGGGGCTGTTGGTAGCCTCTTATCCGAGATGATTCGTTCTGAGGTGAGGCTGGTCGCCGCTTCGTCGGAGGTGATCAGTGAGATCACTGACATCGTTGCCGACTTTCAACTTTGGTGGCCTTCGTCGGAGACGATCCACTTCAGGGGAGTGGGCCTCACACCCGTCAGATCCGTGGCATCAAAACTAGTTCCCATTATAGGTGATCTGACGTGTTGGCGGCGATAGGTTTTTATTGCCAGGCTTCAACAAAAAATGGCCTGGCAAGACCTGCCATTTTGTGGAGAAAAATGACCGTGTCCTTGTGGCACCACTGATTACAGCCTTATGCAGGAGGAAGGCCCTTCCTGTCCCGTTGGTCTGGCCTGGGAGCAGATAAAACCGCTTGTATGCCTCAAATGATCTTGTTGGGCAACTGAATGTGTTTGTATGAAACACAACTTTGATGTAATATCAATGTACCCTTGCTTTTGAATCAATGAAAGTTCATCGTCTGATCATCTGATTTTTGTTTACTTTCACTGAGAATTTGGCCATAGCGGGGCTAAACTGCATGCGGAGTTAAGGACATGGTCCTTTCTTTGAGTGATCTTCGCGAGACTGGCATGTCAGCGCCTTTTTAGAGGGCTAAAGTAAGCCTTTCGGCTAAGTTCTTGAAGGATTGTGCGAAGTCCGCACTTTAAGCCAGGGCGAAGTTAACCCTTAGCGGAATCGAAGCAGCGCTTCTCGGGAAGGCGCTTTGGGCGGCGTTTCGAATTAATTCGAAACGGCGGCATACGCCCTTTTCGAGGCCTCGTTTCAGGCGCTGATTGGCCTATAAAAGCCCGATCGGGCTGAGCACGAAAAGATCTCCTTTTTCAGAGAAATTTCTATCTCTTCCTCTCCTTCTTCTTCCTTCTTTGCTTCAGAGTTCTTTGAGAACCCTTACATTTCTTTGATGGCGCCCAAAAGACGAGCAGGGAAAGAAGTGGCGACTTCTGCGGCGGAGGGCGCTCCTCCTCCGGTCATCGAGCGACCGATCACCGGTAAGGAATTTTCCTGTCTGATTAGAGAATGGTCTCCATCTTTTGGAGCCGATACTCGGCTATTAGGACGATCAAATATGATCTGTCCTTATTAGGGAACTCGTTTCCCTTCAACTTCCCTATTTTGCTTGCACCAGGGAAGTAAGAACTGAACAGTTCTTCTTTGGGCTTTCGCACGAAGCCATAACTTGGGCCATCTCCGTACTGTTTGAGGAAAAGGACTTGAATAAGTCCTCTCAGTCATGATGACTTTTGACCATAATGCCCCTTTGATGACGTCAGCCCTTAGGGCTATACTACTTCCTGCTTTAAGCGAAGTCGGCGTTTTGGATATTTTCTGCAAAGATGTAGTCTTATCCATGAAGTGAAGCTTTTTCAAAGCTATCGCCTTGCAGGCCCTGCTTGCTGGGCGAGGCTATGCCTTAGTGAATTTTTAAGCTTTCGCATCCACTTGATTGGTGAACTAATCATAGCTCATTTCTGTTTTTGCAGTTCATTACGCCTCCGGCCTCCAGAACAGTCTGTTCGGTGTAGCCAGTCGAGCAGGCGGAAGCATCAGCTTGCAGTTCTATGGGCAGGCTTCATTGTTCAGTGAGCCGAGCTCCCTTGTACGGGATACGCTCATCCAGGAGGGTCGTCCGCAGGCCATGCGGAGCATCTTGACTACGGCTCCTCTTGAAGATATCGACCGTCAGGCTTACAGAAAGCCTGACTTCATGTTCGGGGATGCTGCACCAGATCCCGATCGCCAGCTACAGGCCGGTGAAGGCCAGTGGATCTTCCAGTTGGACGGCGAGAGATTCTATCTCCCGTTCGCTAAGCGGCATTTTGCTTTGTCTTCCTTTGCGAGCGTAACTCAGGCTCGGAAGATGGTGTGGGGCGTGAGCCTAAATGCCGAGTCTGTAAGTGTCAGGAGGTTGACATTCCAGTCTGGCTATTCGAGGGCTGGCCCTCCTCGTAGCATAATGGGGCTATACCCTGGGAAGGTATCGCGGGACCTTCCAGTAGGAGAGAACCCAGCTGCGGCGCCGACCTTTGGCACTCAGTTCTGCGAAGTTGACGGGAACTACCCCGCCAACGATTTCAGGACTCCCGGTTGGGTCCACCCTCCTAGATCGTGGTGGGCGGAGTTGACCAACTATATCCTCACTCATTTTGAGGGGGACTTAGAGAGGTTAAACCTCCATGAGGCCGTCAGGCGACCTGCTACGGCATTGAGATGAAGGTGGCGTGCTTCTACGCCATCCTTGAGTTGTATTGCCCGGCCTCGGGGACTTTCTTCACCCCAGTTGGTGAGTTGGGCATGGCCCTGCATGAGATGCGGGAGATCTCTGCTTTGCCCTTCGGGTCTCTTCCATACGAGGAGTACTTTCCCTGTGAGGCGGAGTTGGCTATTCTGGAAAAGCAGGAGCCTGCTCTGCTCGAGACATATCGGGAATTGATGTGCCATTTGCACATTTGCTCCAGCATCCACACTGGTGGCAAGGGTAGCTCGAAGAGCTTGAAGAGCTGGGGGAACTACTTGTTCCCGGATATGACTAGTGCGCCTGAGGCAGCTCATTACGGAGTTGCTGAAGAAGACATCTTGGCAAGGATGGAGGTGCATGCTGAAAAGGACATCGTCGTGGCAGAAGAAGATGGTCCTCTCGGGAAGGGTGACGTTCTTCGGAGCTTTCATCATCAGGCCCGTCGGCCTATGTCTCGGAAGGCGTTGCTGGCCGGCTTCTTAACCATCTGGTTAAAGAAATGTGTCGTGCCTTCTTCTTCGGGTGACATCGTCCATCCGACTGTGCTGCTTCCTGCCGTTCGCTTGGTTCATGGCCACCGTCTGGGTCTTCTCCCGGCCATGGTGTGTTGTATTCAGAGGGGCCTTCGTGCACTGACGGAGGCTTTCTGCAGGCCAATGGCGTCAAGGCGAGGGAAGGGTGCCGTCCTGCCTTGTGACGGACCCAATCCTAGGGTAGGTTTACCGTACACCTATTTGATGGCGTGGTTCGCCTTGCACTGTCCCAGTTTGCTTGGAGCTGGGGAAGACCCTCCGCAGGGTGTTCAAACGGCGCTTCTCCGTCGCTTTGAAGGCCATTCGTGGCAGAAAACTTATGTGGCCGAGGCCCGTAAGTTAGTGCGTCGTTATGACGCTTATAGCCTGTTCCGTTGTTTTCCTCGCCTGCGGGGTGCAGGATACAACGAGGAATTCCGTGATGTGGAATCAGGTCGGTCTCCCATGAGTCGGGGTGTTTTCGAGTGGCTGGTCTGTATCCGGCCCTCGCATTTGCTGTACAGGAGTGGGGATACCTGCTACCTGGAGCCCTACGTCCCGAGCCGGTTTGCCCGCCAATTTGGGTATGACCAGTTGTATGTGGGCAACCCCAATCCGGACCTGGCTTTCATGGGGAGCCTCATTGATGGGGCTCGTGCTTGGTGGTTCTTTACCGCGGATGGCACTGGGGCGTGGCTACGCACGCCGCTGAGGGATCCCGGCCTTTGGACGACCCTGTGTTTCTGTCAATGGTATGCGGCTTCGAACTCCACACCTGCTAGGTTTAATGCCAACCGTTCGGGTGTGAAGTTAATTTCTCATCGGATGAGGCAGAAGGCTTCCGATAGGATGGAGGGCAAACGGGTCCGTGTTCCTGGCATAGAGGAGTTCATCGCTGTAGATGACAGCGGGGCTTCTGATGCGGGGAGCCCTTGCTTCGAGGTGGGGATGAGGGTTGATGCCCATGAAGCTGATGCTCGTGAAGCCGGATCTGGTGTAGTGGGGACAGCTCCCTCACAACATGTGGAGGAAGTGGAGGAAGAGGACTCTGATGTCCACTTCAAAAGGAAGCGTGGGAGTGGATCCCGTAGGAAGTCGTCGGCGAAGAGGCCCCGTCGCCAGACTCCTATCATCGTGGTAGAGGGTGAGCCTTCTGCTGCGCCTCCTTCTGCTGCTCCATTAGTGGCTGAGCCGTCGGTTGCTGAACCGACTACTGGTAAGATTGGCCTCCATATAATATGCCTTCAGCGCACTTTAAATAACTCATCATTTGCTTTTTGTTGCAGGAGCTGAGAAGCATGGGGAGCAAGGGGACCAGTATGATCCTCTATTTGCTTATGGAGCTGCAGCTGGTTCCTTTGCTCGCTCGGAGGAGTCTGGAGGTGATGCGGCCGACTTTGGCCTTTCAGGCGCTGGGACTTCTAAAGGAGGTCCTATGGCCTCCAGCTCTATCGGGTGGTCTGCGGAGGAATCGGCGAGCGGGCCGGCTATCCGCGTTGAGTCTGGTAAGAACTTTCCGATGGGACCCCTGGATTCTGATGCGGCTGACGAGGTGACATCGGCCTTCGGTAAGACTATGATCTCTTGGTCCTCGCCTGTTTGCTGCGTCTCCTTTTTGACCTTGGTTTTGTTGCAGGTATTCGTCCCCAAGGTGCATCAGCTTCGAAAGAAGCGGCGGGTTTCCCTGAAGGGTCAAGGGGCGATATGAGCGCTTCGACCGGGGCAGACGCTGCTGTGTTGGATGCGCTGTATGGCGACTTGCCTTCTTATCAGCCCACGTCAGCTGAAAGGCGAGAGGCTGAAGGGGCGGCAGTCCCGGAGGTATCCTCACTCCCAATCACATCACCGAGTGAGGTGCCGGTCATTTTGCCCAGTGCGGGGCTGAGGGTGATCGTGGACCCTAGTTCCCCGACTTTGATTGTCGAGCCTGCTGTTCAGGAGGTGGTTGCCAGTCCTACCTCCGCGGTGGCTGGCGTGCTGGTGTCGCTGAGGACTCCGCCGAGGTCACCTTTGGCTTGCCCTGCTGCTGTCGATGTTCCCGCTTCTTCTTCTGCGGCGGTGTCGACTGGGATGGTAAACTGCTCCGAGGTTGTCTCAAGGGTTGATGAAGCTGAGAATGACTTCATCGGTAATCTGGTCGACAGCTTCTATAACAGCTTGGAACAGACTATCGGTCTCGTCTTGAAGGGCTCGCCTGTGCCGTTCTCGAAGCTGAAGATGGTCCTCTCCCGTGGCATTGAGTGTATCCGGGACTTTGAGGGGTACCATCAAACTGCTGCTTTAGAGCTCCTGGTAGATGACCTTGAGAAGGACGTGGAGGAATGGCGCCATTTCCATCGTTCCGACGCAGCGTCTTTGGCTGATGAACGGCTCACACGTCTTGTCGCCCAGAGGCGCGAGGCTCAGCTCGCCGCTCAAGAGGCTGCTGAGGCTATCTCCTCTGACTTGAGGTCCTTAGAGACAGAGGAGGCAGAGGTTGGGAGTGCAATTGACGCTTCCAACAGTGCTCTTCTTGATGCTGAAGATAAGGTTAAGAGGGCTGAAGAGATGATCCGGAAGGCAAATCTCCTCTTATCCAAGGCTACACAGATGCGTCGTGAAGAGGCTGCGCGGCTTGAGCAGCTCAGGGCTCGGAGTGAGGAACTAGCGCGGCAGAAGTCGTCAGAGAGGGCGACTTTGGCGGAGGTCGAGGCTCGTCTGGCTCAAGCGGTGGACTTCGATGAGGCTGAGCTAAGATCACAGGCGCTGGCCCAGGCTGCTGATGACAGGAGGACGAGGCTAGCTTCGCTCGGAGATCGGATCCGATCTTATCATGTACGCCTATAGGCTCCTCCATGTATCCCATCCTTTTGGAATTTAATAAAAATTCTTTCTTTTGTCGTCTTTGTTTGTTTGGATAATGAGGCATGGCTGTCTGTTGGTTCAGAGGTCGCGATGACATAACCAATTGAGATGTTGCCAGTCTCGAGGTTAGCCCATTGCGGGGCTAAAAGGGGAGATACTTGCCTTTTGTAAATGTCAGCAAGCATCGAGATTGAGACTTAGCTGTCTGCTGGTTCAGAGGTCGCAATGACATAACCAATTGAGGCGCCGCTAAGTTCAATGGTGGATGAGACTTGGCTATCTGCCAGTTCAGAGGTCGCAATGACATAACTGGTGAGAAGCCACCAAGCTCAACAATGAGTGATACTCGTCTTTTGTAAATGTCAACGAATATCGAGACCTGTCTTTTGTAAATGTCAACAGGACTCGGGATTGAGACTTAGCTGTCTGCTGGTTCAGAGGTCGCGATGACGTAACCAATTGAGACGTCGCTAAGTTCAATGGTAGATGAAGCTTGGCTATCTGTCAGTTCAGAGGTCGCAATGACATAACTGGTTGAGAAGCCACCAAGCTTCAAAATAGGTGATACTCGTCTTTTATAAATGTCAACGAGTATCGAGACCTGTCTTTTGTAAATGTCAACAGGGCTCGGGGTTGAGACTTGTCTTTTGTAAATGTCAACAAGCTCAAAATAGGTGATACTTATCTTTTGTAAATGTCAATAAGTATCGAGACCTGTCTTTTGTAAATGTCAACAGGGCTCAAGATTGAGACTTAGCTGTCTGCTGGTTCAGAGGTCGCGATGACGTAACCAATTGAGACGCCGCTAAGTTCAAAATAACAATGGAGTTTGGAAAAAGTCTCGTTTTCACGGGGAGAAACGAGGGAATCACTGTCATAGGTTTAATGTTAACGTAACAGCGAGATATATGTGGTCCTACCATTCTATGGATGAGAATTGGTAAGTGATTTTGGAGGTCTCATTATCTCGGGGAGAAACGAGGAGATTGCTGTCATAGGTTTAATGTTAACATAACAGCGGAATATATGTGGTCCTACCATTCTATGGATGAGAATTGGTAGGTGATTCTGGAGAGGGAATCAAGTGGGAGCAGGTCCCTTGGGATTTTAAGCAAACCCCCAGCTATCAACAGGTTGATATGCTTGGAGAAAGAGAGGGGCTCTCTTTGTGCGCATTCCGGACGCGCGGATCTCGATCAGAGGTGTAATGTTAACTTGATCGAGAGCAAGATCCTTGATTAAGGATAGTACTTCTTTAAGAACTTGCCATTGATCGGCATCATGAGGAGGTCGCCGTCTGCAGTTGTAAGGCGGTATGCTCCGTTTGAATAGACTGTCTCTATCACAAACGGTCCTTCCCATTTAGGCTGAAATTTGCCTTTGATCTTGTGCGTCATAATCATCGGTCGTCTGACGGCTAAGACTAGGTCCCCTTTGTGGAAGACTCTCTGCTTGACCTTCTTATTGAAGGCTTTTGACATCCGGGCCTGATATAGCTCGATGTGTTCTGAGCTTGCAGCCGCTTCTCGTCCAGGGCTTCGAGCTCTTGAAGACGCAAGCGATCATTGTCTTCTGATGTCATCTTAGTAGTCAGGGCTACCCGCAATGATGGCACCTGGATTTCCAATGGGATGACCGCTTCGCACCCATATACCAGGGAGAAAGGCGTATTGCCTGTCGGTGTCCGAACCGTAGTCCGGTAGGCCCAAAGGCATTCACCGAGCTTTTCGTCCCAATCTCGCTTGTTCGAGGAGACAAACTTCTTGAGCAGCTTGATGATTGTCTTGTTAAATGCCTCTACCAAGCCGTTGGCGGCAGGATTGTAGGCGGTTGAAGCCACATTCTGAATTCGGTATTTATCGCAGAACCGATAGAACCCTTGGCTTACGAACTGGAGACCATTGTCATGGATGATCCGTCTGGGTACGCCAAATCGATGGATGACCTGGTGTTTGATGAAGCTAACCAGATTGGAGGTTTTAACTTCGGCCAACAGTATGGCCTCTGCCCATTTTGAGAAGTAATCGGTTATTGCCAGGATAAACCGGTGACCTCTTGCCGAAGAGGGACTGATTGGCCCTACGACATCGACTCCCCATGCTTCAAATGGCCATGAAGCAACAGTAGGGTGGAGTAACTCCGAAGGTTGGTGTATGAAGTCTGCATGGACCTGGCACGCCTTATACCTTCGTGCATATTGGGTGGCATCGGCCATCATGGTCGGCCAGTAGTACCCAAGTCTGTGCAGCCTGTCTTTAAGCTTTGGACCCGGCTGGTGAGCTCCGCAAATGCCATCATGTGCTTCTTTAAGCACTTCCTGTGCCTCTGAATGAGAGAGACAACGGAGGAGGACACCGTCATATGAACGACGGTAGAGTGTCTTCAAAGTGGGATCATAGTAGAAACGGAGCGACCTTCGTCTGATGGACGCCGCTTCTTTGGGATCGTCTGGAAGCAGACCGTGCAGAGCGTAGTCAATGAGAGGGAAGCGCCAATCCCTCGGCTCAAGACCCACGGAGATATTATGGACCTCTTGAATCTTTAGCATATGCTTGGAGCATACGAGATGCCGGGTTGCGACTGTGAGGTGATACTCGGTGTCGGCCGGTAAGGCTAGCGTTGTCGCTAATGCAGCGAGAGCATCCGCCTTGGTATTTGAGATCGGGACACATGCCCGATGTAGAAGCCTTCAAATAAGCTAGCCAATTCGATGGCTGTATGATAATAAGGCACCAAGTCCTCATGGCGGACTTCATATTCGCCTTTTACCTGGCTAATGATCAGCTTTGAATCGCCATAAGCTTCAAGGTAGCGTACCCCCATTCCATGGGCGAGCTGGAGACCGATGAGCAGAGCATTGTATTCCGCTACATTATTAGAGCATGATTCTGTCAAGGAGAATGCTCTGGGAAGGATATGATCCTGTGGGGAGATGAACACAAACCCCACCCCGGCAATAATTTTCCCTTTGGGGCCCATCCGCGATGCTCCGTCGAAGAACATCTGCCACACTTCCTCTGCTGAGGTTGCATTAGACTCGAAGACTTCATCAGGGATGTCTTCGTGAAGTTTGAATGTTCTGGAACTGGGTGAGCAGCTAAGAACTCTGCAAGGGCCTGGCCTTTAACTGCCTTCTGAGGAGTAAAGGTCATGTCGTATTGAGACAACAGGAGTGCCCATTAGCCAACCTTGAATTCAGCGACCCTGGCTTCGTCATGAGAAGACGTAAAGGGTTCACCCTGGAGATGATATGTATGGTTTGGCCAACCAAATAATGTCGCGTCTTCTGGACAGCGAAGACGAGAGCTAAACACTCTTTCTCAATAGGATTGTAGCGAGATTCCGCTCCTATGAGAGTCCTGCTCAGATAATAAATGGCCTGCTCATGGCCATTGTCGTCCTTTTGAGCGAGGAGGGCGCCGAGGGAATAATCTAGAGCTTTTACATAAAGCAAGAATGGTTTCCCTGATGTAGGGGCCACTAAGACCGGAGGTTTTGTGAGATACCTCTTAATGTCTTCATAAGCTTCTTGACAAGCTTGGTCCCATATGAAGGCAGCACCCTTTTTCATGAGACGGGTAAAGGGCTGGCAACGGCCTGAAAGATTTGCTATGAATCTTCTGATGTAGGCTAATCTGCCTTGCAAGCCTCGGAGCTCTTTGAGGTTCCTCGGTGGATGCATGTCCTATATGGCTTTGACTTTGTCTGGGTCCAGATGGATCCCTTTTGATGTGACAATGAACCCAAGGAATTTGCCGCTGGACACTCCAAGAAGGATTTCGTCGGGAACTGTGACCTTCTGAGCAGTGCCGAACTCAAGAGTCACCATATTGGCAGTGACTTTCTTCTGTTCCGTCTTCAAAGTGAGGACTCCAGCATCGACCAAGGCTTGAATTCTATCCTTGAGAACATAGCACTTGTCAGTAGGATGGTGGATCATCCTGTGGTAGAGGCAGTATTTAGGGTCGTTTGTATGCCCTATCTCATTGGGACGGCGAGCGTCCGGTAGCTTCATTTTGTTCCCTTTGTGGAGCAGATGGAATATCGTGACCACCTGGTCATCTCTGAAGGAGTACTGCTTCGGAGGAAACTTGGGCTCTTGGCTGTTGACGCCGCTCTTCTTGGCCTTTGACTGCATGTCCCCGGTCAGCTCGACGAACATAATCTCCTTCCCTTTAGCTTGGGAAGACTGCGGGAGATCGCTACGCCCTTTGTTGTTCGCGCCCCATTTGCTCCTAGGGCGGATGGCTCGAACTTCTTAGCCGATTTCTCGGCTATCTCAGCTTGTTCGACCAATTCCTTCCAAGTATGGGCTTTGACAGCCCCCATGCGGACTTCTACTTGATCCAAGAAGTTGTGCCTGCATGTCTGTAAGAGCATGGGTAATGGCATCCCTGCTGGGCACATCAGAGATAGATTTCTGAACCGCTCAATGTATTCACGGACAGATTCGCCTTTCCTCTGCACAGTGGAAAGGAGCTTGTTCATGGTCACTTCGGTGTCATCCTCATAGAAGCGAGAGAGGAACGAGTTTCCAGGTCGACCCAGGAATTGATAGAGTCCTGAGGAAGGCTTCGGAACCAGTCGAATGCCACCCCTTTCAAGGTGCCGATGAACAACCTAGCCATGATGGCGTCGTTGTTTAGAACATTACCGGTCTGGGACCGGAAATAGTAGATGTGCTGATTGGGCGAGCTCTTACCATCATACGTGTGCAACGTTGGTGGTTTGAACTTTGGCGGATATGGCACCGAATCCCACTCCAGCGGATAAGGACGGACTGCCCCTACCTTCTTTAATTCATCCCTCTGAGCTAGGGATGCGATTTGAGCTTGAAGGCCTTTAAGGACTTCAGCATCCAGGGAAGAGCCTCCCTTAGATTTCTCCGTCTTGGGCGGATCGTTGCTGAGGTGTCCCTCCTCATCATGATTGCTCCCGGTATCATCATTCCGGTTGCTGAGGAGCTGAGCGAGCATCTGTTGAATATTGTCCAGGGCCTCTTGCTGAGTTCTAGAGGTCTGCTCCTGAGCTTCCAAACGCTGACGAAGATCGTCATTGGCGTTATCGGCCATATTAACCGATGCTTTGTCCGTTCGCACAGAACTGACTGTTGCTGAAGAGGCATACCCGCTGTCTTCATCTTCTCCATCAGATGATTGGGGTGATCGGCTGGACTGTGGCGAGATTAGGGCCTTTGAGGAAGAAGGCTGCTCATAATTATAGGGTATCGCTACCCTGGATCTGGTGTTTCGGAAAACACCTTCTTCGCGCACCAAGACTTCACCTAAGCCCGGGCTATAATCTGGATCTGGGGAGCCGAAAGGGGTATCATCAGATGTATGACCTTCCCTGTGTCGCTCTCGTCCTCTTCCGGTCATGTTGACGGACGCGAAGGCTAGGCCTCGCGAAGCGCTCCTTTCATGATGTTTCTTTATGGCATGTGCGGATAACCGGTCAAACACCGATTGACGGTGCGGAGGTGCCACCTTGATTGGATATTGCCGACAATGAGCTGAATGGATTGTCACAAGTCGGCATCCTCTTTGACAACACGGGGAAGTGGTTTGGAGAGACTCCAATTCCCGCTTGTTCGTCAAGAATTGTCGAAGGTTAGGCTCAACAGAGCCTGAACAACCCCGTAGAGAGGCCTTTTGGAGCGTACAAGGGATGATGCTCCGTTCTTCTTATCCCTGCAGAAGGGATTAGTACTGAATAGTACTTTGGCGCTAGCTTCACCGACAGGTGTGAGCTTAGTGCCTGATGAATTGGGGAGCGGAGCACGCTGTGGTGCTTTGCCCGCTATTCTGCTGCGAAGGGGATCAACCTCAGATAACACTGCGGTCCTAGCCTTGCGGCGCGCGAACCCAGTGAGTTCGTTGTGGTACAATAGCTTCGCTTGTACGAGCGAGGCTGACATGAGGCTTTGCTGCCTTTGATTCAAGTGACGGTATGATTGCCGTCGTGACTTCATGGCTGGCAGCATCGTCAGGGCAGATGGGCATCTTACCCTTTTCTTCGCGGGAGAGGCGCAGTCTCGGCATGACTACTCCGGGAGCTTTGGTTGAAGACTCCTGTTTAGGCTTCCATATCAGCCTTGACAGGGGACGCCTAGGTTCGCAAGGAACCTGAATAGCCACAAGCGGGGCTGTAGGGTGCTGGCAAGATTCTGCCTCTGGTTTCTGATTTGAAACCTTGGCCATGAAGACCTTCCTGTGCTTCCGTGCTCGAAGCGTCAGGCCACCCCCAGAGAGGACTTCTTCAAATCTTCCTTGATCGATCTGGATAACCAGGTTCTCAAAAGTGCAGGATCTGGGCTGCGGGCATGTTTCCTTATTGCGCCAGAGAACTGCGGCAGGTTTGCAGAGAACCTTTTCCGTCTCCGCAGAGACTTTGCTTGAAGATTTAGCCAGAGAAGATCTGGCTGCACCGGCTTTTCTGAATTCAGAGATAGACACGAAGGTCTGTTCGTCGCATTGCGACACTTGATTCTCAGCAGAGGAGAATACAATCCCCAGCGGAGTCGCCATCTTGTTTTCCATTATGTTTGCAAAGGGGGAAAACTTACAAATAAAAGTTTGAGGAGCTAAATTACAAGTATTCTCAAAAGATTACAAGTAGATCTCCTCAGAGGTTCTGGGAAAATGTGCCGATAGGAGTCTGGTCAGCGCGCGACCACTTTGTCCCTTTGACGATGCGAGCGATGAGATTCCCTTCTCGCCTGGTTCAGGGAATCAGAGAACAGAAGGTTGGTAGAACCCTCTTGCTGCTTCTCAAAATCGCCTTCAATAAGGAATTCCTTCTCGCCTGGTTCCGAAGATTCCCTGAGAAGAAGGACGACGTTAGGGTATCAACACCTGATTAGAGAAAGCAATTCTCTAAAAGGTCTCTGAATTTGAGAACGCGCGGTGCCTTGTGAAGAAGCCTCTGCTTGTGGAGTCCTCCCGTATGCATGCGTCTCTCCTTGATTCCTCTCCTTCTGTATTCGTCCCTTTCTCCTTGTACCCTTGATGGGCTATTTATAGGGAGAGCAAGGGTATAATCGTCCCCTTGAAGATATGGAAACAGATTGAACCGAATCTGTTTAAATCTGGAAAGTAGCCTTGCTGCGAGGCTAGGATAGCTTCTGCGGAGCTAGAAAATGGCAGGTCGGTTGATCTTTCTGATTTGTTTTGATCCTTTCCATATCGTTGGGAGATTCTCCTTGATCCTCTTACTTGTTTCAAGAGAGTCAAGAGATTGCGGCAATCACCTGCCATATTTGAATCCCGATTGGATTTGATTAGATTGAATCCGATCTCATCAGGAGATTTTGATTGGTCAAAGGTTGACAACGGAGCTGCCCGCTTTGAAGCTCATAGCGGAGCTAGAGGTAACTCTTGGCAAGGTCCGAAAAGAGGCTTTTCGGCGAAGCTATCAGTTAGCTTCCTGGCGATGCTCTGGATGATGCTAGCCTCTCAAACGAGGCTATCTCCTTGGGCTAATGTAATGCTAAATGCTAGCATCTTAGACCTGCTGAGGTCTGTTTAGAAACAATCCGGGTTCACTGTTCTGCTTGCTGGATCAGTGGAGTCCAAACCGCTTCCTTGTCCCTTAGAGGTGGGTGAAAACTGGTCTTCAGCTCGTCTGTCCCTTATCTTTTGTAAATGTCAACAAGTTTAGACATCGTTCGGACCAATGAGAATCTTGTCTTTTTTAAGTGTCAACAAGGTCAATCTCCTAAATGAGTCCGAGATGTCCCTAGGGGCCAACGTCTAGCAAATTTTATTTAGGCTTGGGTTGTGTGAATGGGAGGTGATTTTTTGGCTAAGGGAGGGTAATGACTTTCCCACCTTATGTTGTATCGAGTGTTGTCTTTAAGTTCAATTCTTGCAAGTGTGCAATATAGATGATAATGAACACACAAAGAGAGTTAATCACCAACGTGTTTGTCCTAACTATATGCTATGCAATATCTACACCTCCGTCAAGATCACAACAACACAAGAACAAAACACAGTATATTGGAATGAAAAATGACACGTGCCTAAATGCAAATGTCTAAACCGTTTTAAAACATCCAATTACCATATTTTAGATCTTAAAATTATTACAATGAACAGGTAATATAAAAAAAAAACTAGCAGCAAAATATAAGAATGTATAAGAAATTACCCAACCACACAAGAGAAAGTGTGGACTTCTACAATGCTAAAGAATTGACCTGCACACCAAAAAATAAAGAAGAAAAGTTATCAAAAACGTGAAATCAAACCGTTTCCATCCCCAGCAACGGCGCCAAAATTTAATCGGGGGAAAACTGTGCACAAAATATGTCATTTTGAAATAAAGAGTTGAAGTGTGTGTGCTTTGGCTTCCTCGATATTTCCGTTATAGCATAGAGGCTAAAACGAGTCGAATCCATAAGGACGGGAGGCAATAGAAGCTTTATTGGTTAATTTACGTGTGTGTTAAAAGTTCTTCAATACTTGAAAGAATGAAAAGAAAGGAAAACAAAGAATGAAAAAGAGAAGTACGGTGAAACACGAAGAAGTGGGAAAAATAGAAAAGAAGATATTTGTGATTTTTGATATTTCTAAAACAAAGTGAAAAAGAAAAAAAACTCATGGCTACTAACTACTAATGGCTCCACAAACCATGCTAACCTCTTAGTGATAGTTGCCTCACATGTATCCTTGGCAATCACCAGTCCTTGGTTCAAAAGCGTTTCAAAGCATGACTCATGCGATAACTTTCATATCCAAACTCAATAAAACAAGTGCAAGCTACACTTAAATCATCAAAACTAAATAAGAGTAAGCATGGAGTAAAATAATGTTAGCTTGTTAGAGAGTTAGGATGTTAGAGTGTTAGATCCATCATCATGAGCCATCAATGGCTCTTGCAAGAGTAAGGCCAAGTAGAGGCTATTAGATTCATGTGAATTATCATAAAAGAAGTTAGCAAGTTAGTGCTTAGTAGTTAGTTTTCATGAGAGAAAATTAGCTAAACATATAAAAGAAGTTAACGAGAAAAAAACAAGGAGAGGTAAGGAGAGCACCTTTCATAGATTGTCACCTTCTATTACAAGCACTCTTGCTTTTCACTTATGTACCACTCTCTCTCCTATTACAAGATCTAAAAGAAAATGGAAAATATAAAGAGGAAGAAGAAGAACTAACCTAAAGTAAACTAAACTACAATATAGAGAAGAAAAACTACACTACTCTCTGTATATCTTTCTCTTCAGAACCCCAGGGGGTATATATAGGCACCAGGGGAAAGGGGGCCAGGGGGCAAACCCTGGCCCAAAGTACGGGCATGGCCTCGCCCGTATGGCCGCAGAAACGCGGTCATAGTACGGTCGCGCGCGCTGCAGGTGCATGTCCCAGTTTTAGGTTTTGGGTCCCTGGTTTTGACAGAATCACCCTCCTAGGTCAATGGCTATCTTTATAGGCCTTTAATCACCCACTAAATGGTGATTTTGGGTCTTCTTCTTCCTTGCACACCATGGATCTAGAAACATACAAGAGAGGTATTATTAGCAGAATTTAATATTAAATAAATGTGAATATGTGGTATGAAATATGCAGTTTTAGAAACTAATCACTTTCCCAAGAGATCTTACACTTAATGGGGAATAAGAGTGAAGGAAGGAAGTTAATGCCACTCAAACTAAACATGGAGAGAGCCTATGATAGAATGAGGTATGTGAAAATATATCTAGAGGGGGTGAATAGGTGTATGACTAATCTAATGAAAATGATGCGTAATTAAAAATTATTTATGCAAACTAAAACTATTAAGCTAAACACACAACGTATAACACAAGAGTGTAGCCGAATTTCCGGTGAAGAGCTCTGGACTATATCCTCAACCTTCCTCTAGATTAAGAGTTGAGGTGCCACTATGGCTCTCTTGGTTGAATACAAGTGTGAGCAAACAATCCCAAGCATATATTCAATTAAGCACAAAATTTATCAAGCATATAAGTGATATGAACAATAAGCATAAGCAAGATGTAGAACACAAGTGAGAGAGAGAGAAATCGCACACACGGGAGAACTATTTCGAGGTTCGAGCACCCTTGCTCTACGTCCCCGCCTTCAACACTATGAACAATTTCCACTAGAATCGATCCCACTGGATCACTTAGTGCCGCAACACCTACAACGTGTTCACACTAGAACTCTTGGACTCACTAGTCCCCTCACTTGTTCCTGCAAGAATAACACACGCAAGCACACTAGCGTGCCGAGGCCGCACTTCTACACCGAGCTCCCACAAGAACTTGAAACAACACGAACCCGCAAGTTCGCCTCCTCAAATACAAGATGAACACTTGGTGATCTCAACATTTTGATCACCACAAACACTCTCACAACAAAGATCCCTAGAGGATTGATATAGCAATGGAAACTCAAGTACGTATGAGAAAAATAAGATAGAGTAGTGGAGGAAAAACTCAAGAAATCTCTTTTGAAAATCACTCTTGAAAACTCTCATTTTGATATAAAAGTATTAGCCCTAAAACAAATGGAGAAAACCTCTAATAGAGATGGGAAAACTGGCTTTAAAACTCTCCAAAAATCTTATATAAACAGCCCAAGAGATGGTTTATGTATAACCTCTCAAAATATAGTCGTTGGGGTCAAAGTCAGCAGCAGATCCTGCTGTCGGTCGACCGGCCGGTCGACCGGCCAACGATCATATTTTTGACCATTGCAGCCTGCCGGTCGACCGTGCCTGGGCTTTGACCGCCTGGTCGACCGAGGCCAGATCTAGAGAGCAAAGCTCTCTGGACGGTCGACCGGGGCCTTAGCGGTCGACCGCCCAGTCGACCGGCCCTCAAACTAAAATGGCTGTGCACGTTCTGTGTACATCGGTCGACTGCCCGGTCGACCGACTTCTGTCCCGATCGACCGGCAGAAAGCCAGGTCTGACATTTTTGGGATTAAAAACTTGGTCTTTTTAACTTTAATAAAATCCCATAAAATCACATAAAATCTACAAAAATAAGTTCATTAATATACTTTGAAGTACAAATATGTGTGATCAAAATTCAACACATATTACAAATATTTTGAACCATCTTTGTGATATAGAAATTTTGCCTTAAAAAAACCCGTATTTTCAAAAACAACCTTCAAATTGAAAAATGATTTTTTCAAAACTTATCCAAATACAAAAACAAGATGTTTTAAACACTTTTGAAGCTTAGTCTGTATGGATATTATCCAATACACATATAATATAAAATATCTATGTTTTTGACAATAAGCTCTAAAATAAGTTTTGATAAATACAAAACTCAAATACATGATATAGAAACACCAAATAAGTTTTTCTAATCTTTTAAATCAACAGTGTGCATGGATGAAATCCAAAACACATATAGATCATATAAACTTGTTTTGATGAACTCTATTCATGAAATATAAAGATATATACTTTGAACCTCAAAAACTAAAACGGTATTTTCTAGAATCAAAACTGTTTTAAGAAAACACATATAAATTTTTTTTTTGTGTGTATATGAGCTTGAGAAATCCACAACTAATCTATCCTTTATATTTTATCTAAAAACAAATCTTAACACTTACAAACACGACACAAGTCTTCACGAAAATCTTCTCTTGAAAATCTTCTTCTCCTTCTAAACTTGGTCCAAACCTTGATCCAATGAGTTAGATTTCTCTTGAGTACTTGATGCGATCTTGATGCGTTAGCTCTTGAATCAACACATGCTAGCTTCAAAACTTGACCTCGAATCCTTTGTTGAAGCTAAACATCTACTAAGATCTTGATCAAATATCTAAGACTAAATAAATATAAGATCATTAGTACTATAACTAAATGAGTTAATCATCATCAAAATTAGAGCGATGGGCCTTTGGGCCAACAGTAGGATTTTCTTGAAGTTCTTATGAAAAAGTTTGGATTTGCTGAGGAGTTTGTAAAGCTGGTGTTGGGGTGCATATGCGAGCCTTCATTTGTAGTCCTAGTTAATGGGTCTCCGTAGACATGGTTTAAATCTTTGATGGGGCTACATCAAGGTAATCCGCTATCACCATATTTGTTCATTTTAGGGGTTGAGGTGCTGACAAGGATGATCAAGAGAGAGCAAAGAAAAGGTAAGCTTTTTGGTTATCCTCTTGGTGGGGGGTAGGGCCGTTTGGGGCATTTGCTGTATGTGGATGACTGTTTGCTGGTGGTATGGGCGTCGATTGAGGAGGTAGGAGTGGTGAGTGATGTGTTGAAGGAATACTACTATATGAGTGGTCAGTGGTGTAAGTACACCTAGAGGGGGGGTGAATAGGTGTACCGCTAATCTAATGAACTAAATGCGGAAATTAAAACTAATTTGCAACTATACTTAGTGCAACCAACGAGTGTAGCCGAATTCCCCGTGAAGGGCTCTGGACTAACTCCTCTTGATTCCTCTGAATAAGAATTGAGGCGCTATATGAAGCTCTCACGGTTAGGCACAAGTGAGGCACACAAGCAAACACAACCAAGCATATAGATATAGGCAATATGAATCAATGCAAGGCACAACACAAGCATATAAATGATATGACAATATGAATGATGCAATGCACAATACAAAGTAAAGAGAGAGAGTTAAGAGTCAATGGATAAAACGCAAACAATAAGATGTGTTTCGAGGTTCGAGCACCGAGCTCTACGTCCCCGCCTTCACCGAGAAGGATTTCCAATCCACTAGGAGTACCGAACTCCTCTCTCAACCAATACAACCTCCACCGAGGCAATACAAATGGTCTACCGAAGATCGGAGTACCAAACTCCACAAACCAACCAATACAACCTCCACCGAGGCACAAACACCACAATCCACCTCTACCGAAGAGGGATACAAATCCACCACCAACTCCACCTCACCAAGAGGGAGTAAACAACAACCTCAACCTCAACCAAAGAGGGAGCAACCAACAACCCAAATCCACCTCTACCAAAGAGGGATACAACAATGAAGGGGTTTACAACTTGGTGGTATGTCTCAACCACAAACACTTTCCTTTTCCCACAAATAAATGATCCTATAGAATAGGATAGAGTGATATAGCTCAAGTGTGGAGAAAACCAAGAGTTTGGAAATCAAAAACTCAAAGAAAAACTCTAGGAAAAACTCTAGATAAAATAGATAATTAAGATCAAAACAATTCCCTAAGAATTTCCTTTTCAAAATGATTTTCCAACTCTTTTTAAAACAAAGCAAAGATCAAATCTTTTTAGCTCTAAAAACTCTTTTGAATCTTGAAACAAAACACTAGAAGGTAGGAAAATTTGGCTTATGAAAACTTAACCAAAAACCCAAAGAAATGAGGCTTAAATAGGCCTCCAACCAAAACTAGCCGTTAGGCTGACTTTTCAGCCTAGGCGGCTGGCGGTCGACCGCCAACGGTCAAAAAAATGACCGTTGGAAGCCAGCGGTCGACCGGCCGGTCGACCGTAAAAATCCAGAGAGCAAAGCTCTCTGGCCGGTCGACCGCACGGTCGACCGCCCAAGTGCCTGGCCAACGTGCACAGGTGTGTGCACGTCGGTCGACCGGTCCCGGTCGACCGACTCTGGGTCCGGTCGACCGCCAGAACCTGGCAGGCTGGGTTCTGGGTCAGAAAACTGAGTTAAAAATTATTCTAAAAATTCCCATAAATCTTCTAAAAATCCACAAAAATAGTTTCTAACATTATATATGATATACAAACATGTGTTGAAAATTTCAACACAAATATCAAACATATTGAACCATTTTTGTGTTATGAAAAAATTACCGAAAACTAAAACCTGTATTTTTCCAAACTTAGACTTTTCAAATAAACTTTGTCCAAAACATATCCAAATACAAAAACATGATACTTAATCATTTTAAAACATGTTGCATATAGACATAGGTCCAATATAATGAAACATATACATATCATTGTTTTTGTCTTTTATTTCTAAAAATATGTTTGTTAAAAACACAAAACACCAAACCTCATGAATAGGCATCTCAACATAAGTTTGTCTTAGGAAATTAAGCTTACATGTATATAGAATATATCTAATATACACTTAAACAAAGTAAACTTGTATTGATACTATCTATTCATGAAAATCAATATCGGTTAAACCAAAAAACGAAAAACGAATCCAAAACATGAAACGTGTGTGTATTGTGAACTTGAATATATCACACTATCTAATCTTTACACATGGATCTAAAACACAAACTAAACTAGGATACCTAAGTCTTCTTGACTATCTCCATCTTCAAGTCGACTCGATCCAAACCGTGATCCACCGAGCTTGACTCCAACGAGTGCTATGTATGATCTTGATGCTCGGGCTCTGGAATCACCATGTGAAAGCTTCCAAATCATCTTGTTGAAGCAATCACCAACTAATATCTTGATTAAATGATCTGAAACTAAACATCACAAGATAATTAGTAAACATAACTACATGAGTTAATCATCATCAAAACTAGAGTGGAAGGCCACTGGGCCAACAATCTCCCCCTTTTTGATGATGACAAAACTCATGGAGTTATATATGCATGGATTAAAGTTAAGCTTCAAAGAAGCTCCCCTTAACTCATGCATAGGAAGAAACATAATAAATATGCAATGAAGGTTCATGAACATGTATGCAAATGCATGGAGATAAACATGAAACACATCAAAAAAAATTTCTCCTATTTGCAAACACAAAACATATATGCATAAACATAACTCCTTTTTTCAAAAACATGCATATATATACCAGATACTTCTCCCCCTTTTTGTCAATCATCAACAAGGGGTCAAAGTAAAAAAACAAATCAATAAATTCTTCTCCCCCTTTTGTTCGAAACAAAGAATTAACTAAGGGGTCAAACAAACAAATCAATAAATAGATATATGCGATATACATTCATGAAGAGGAAGACGCTAAGTTAACTTTCCTACATATATGCATTACATGAAGAAAGGATGACAAGCCCTAATTCACATAACACATAATATGCAATGCATAAGAGGAGATATGAAGCTCCCCCTACACACGTGTACCACATAAAGAAGAGTTGTCAAGCTCCTCAATATAGGATACACACAACATGAATCTATATGCAGAAGAGATGTTAAGCTCCCCTTGCATATAGGCAATATAAATCAAAACATTTTTCATATTTCTTATTAAAACATTTCGAATTTTCTCAATAAAATAAATTTGATACCGATTAAAAATGTGTCAAAGTAGTACATTTAGATACCAAATGAAAGTAAATAAGGCATTGATACTAATTTTGAGAAAACAAATAAAATCTTGATACCAATTTAAAGTATTCAAATAAGCATCTTGATACAAAAAGATACCAGTTGTAAGTATTTGTCATTTAGAGCATATGATATCAAAATAAAATCAATTTTCAACATAAAGTGTGGGAGTAGAAATCAACGATTAAACAAAATACCAATTGAAAGATAAAAATACAAATTTTCTCCCCCTTTATGAAATACCAAATAAAACGATGCATAAGCTTGTATTGAATACCAATTGAAAACTAATCAATTGAATCATGATAGGCATTAAAAATTCAAGCTTTAGCATAAACATATATATGTATGAAAAATTAGATACCAATCGAAATTGATACAATTTGAAGTGAAAGCATACATACATAAAAATATGAGTATACAAGAAATGTCAATATTGATATCAATTGAAAGAATCTAATGATACCAATTGAAACAATAATAATATCAAGAGTATATCTCATATTTCCTACCACCCAATCATGCTCAAGTTTAAAATGATTTTCAATAAAAGCATACAATGCATGGACTCCCATCCAACCGCCCGTGGAAGGTAGGGGTTTTCAAAAATAGATTTGAAAATATAGTATGTTTGAAAAACTCTACCAAAATGAAGAATACGAACTAGTTAAATGGAAAAACTTGTAAACTAGTACGAAATCCTTCAAGTAAGGAATAAAACAAAAGTATTTTTCATAAAATACATATAAATCACATGGCACTAAACACTCGAAATCGATAAGGCGCATATCATATTCATAAAACAAAATCATGAGAAACCATTAAATAAAGTGAGTGCAAAGTGTAATGTGAAACATGGCATCATGAAAATATTCAATTAAGCTCATGTGAAATTCCTTTAAACATGAAAACATGAAACACTAAATTTTCATTAGAAACAATTTATACTTCAAAGCATATGTATGTTTTGACAAAACGAGAAGTATACATACATATCCCTAAACATAATTTGAGTCCATAATAAAGATTTGCATGAAAATCAAATGACTCAAGGGTTATACATGTATATCTTAAAGTTTGGCAAAATAAACATATACATGAAGTGAAAACACATAATCATAAAAACATGTTCAAAATGGGGAATACAAGTTAAAATGCATGAATCATCAAAACTAGACTATACTAGCACATCTAATGGGTTCAAATAAGCGTTAAAGCACAAACATATAATGATTGTTGGAACTTGTTTTGATAAAGATATTTGTGAAGCAAATCATTTGGAGCTCTAACACAAGCCAATTCAAGAGTTCTTCATGATCAAGACTTCCCAAGGAGAGTTGCTAATGATATGTATTGTAATGGTCAATAGCATGTTAAAAGCCTTGATGCACACACACTTATCATAGCCTATTAGTAGACTTGATCACCTATTAGTAGACTTGAACCTTCCTATTAGTAGACTTGACCCTTACTATTAGCAGACTTGACTTTTCCTATTAGCAGACTAATAGAGTTATTAGTCGACTTATCAAAATTATTAGTCGACTAATACATGTCATTAGTCGACTTATAAAAAATAATAGTCGACTAATACATGGTATAGTCGACTTATAGGTTTCTTTAGTCGACTATATTTTGTCCTGGAAGATCCCAACTCTCTGTTTGTCACTGTTAGTCGACTTAACAGTTTATATAGTCGACTAATAGATGTTGTAGTTGACTTATACCCAAGATTAGTCGACTAACCCAGTATAAATTGCCCAACTTAGTCGACTAACCCATATGTCAAGTCGACTATAGGCAGTTTCTGACTGTTGGATAGTTTCTGTATTCTGGTATTTTGTGCAACGTTTTCCAACGTTTCAATCATTCAAAAGGCACATATAACTACCCTAACTTACCCTAGAGTGCAGCTATATAAAGAGTTGTTATTTTAAAGGCCAATTACCAATCCTAATCTTCAGTTTTCTAAGATCAAAAATTCTGTCAATCCTGAAAACAGTTCCCACTTCAGTTCTTCACCAAATTCTGATTCTCTAGTAAAGTTCTATGAAGTTTCTCCTATACTAGACCTTGTTCACGTTCACATACAGTACCAAGGCTTATAGGAAAGTGTTGTAATACTCAAAGCAATCATTGTACATGGGTGGCTTCTTGGTGTAGAGGCAGTTGTACAAGGTGAAGTTTATTCTCTTGGTGGAAGAGAAGGTGTTCTCTTGGTGGAAGAGAAGGTGTACACATTTGACAAAGGGGATTTGTCAAGTGGTGTGCATGGTTGTGATTTTGGGTGTACAAAATCAAGGATAAAGGAAAATCTCAAACGGGTGGCTTGGGGACTGGATGTAGGTCACGAGGACCGAATCAGGATAAATCTCTCGTGTTTGCATTGTCTAAACTTTTCTGAGATTTGATTTCCTTTATTGTAAGTTATTTATTTGTTTAACGTTAATCCTTCTTTGTTTAGTATTTGTGTTGACTTCGTGTTTTAGATCCATAAGTGCCAACGGAGAAAGTTCCGCATTTGGCATCATCTCGGGACCAACATTTGGTATCAGAGCGGGTACAAGTCAACAACAAAGATGGCAACGGAGTTCTCATCATCCCAATTCAAAGAAGGACATTCTACACAACGTCCACCGCTATATGACGGATCAAACTACAACTATTGGAAGTGTAGAATGAAGATCTACTTGCAATCGCTGAACTACGACCTTTGGAACATCGTAGAAGCATCGTACACCAAGCCAACAACCAACTATAACGCTTGGAGTGAAGATCAAAAGAAGAACGCGAATCTTGACGCCAAAGCAATGAATGCCTTGTTCTGTGCCTTAACCAAAGAAGAGTTCAACCGTGTGTCAACAGCCACTTCTGCACATCAAATATGGCATACTCTTCAGGTAACACACGAAGGCACAAATAAAGTTAAGGAATCTAAAATATCTGTTCTTGTCCACAGGTTTGAATTATTCAAAATGGAGGAGAATGAAACCATATTCGAAATGGTTACAAGATTCACCGACATTACCAATTCATTAGCATCTCTTGGAAAGGACTACACCCAGGTTGAAAGAGTTCGTAAGATCCTTCGTGCACTCACACCAGAATGGGAGAAGAAGACAACAGCAATTGAAGAAGCCAATGATCTCTCAACTTTGTCGTTAGAAAAGCTAATCGGTAATCTAATGGCATATGAAGTGCAATTAGAAGAAAGAAAGGAGGAACGACAACACCACTCAAAGAAGAAAGAAATTGCCTTCCATGCATCTTCCGACACGGATGATTCCAATGACGTTGAAAAGGAGATGGCAATGCTTTCAAAGAAATTCAGGAGATTTCTAAAACAAGGTAAATTCAAATGCTTTAATTGTAATAAACCAGGTCATATGAAGATGGATTGCCCTTTGCTCAAGAAAAAAGAAAAATACAAGAGCAAAAAGTTCAGAAAGAAGAAAAACTACGAAGCATCATCAGAATACAGTGATTCATCTTCCTCGGATGAAGAAGAAACCACTGAACGTGTCAACCTATGTTACATGGCACTAGAAGATGATGAGGTATCATTTACTGAACTTTCTGATGCATTTCATGAATTGTTTAATGATCTGAAAAATGAAAAACTGAAAAATAAAGTTTTATCAAAAGAAAATGAAAAACTTTTAAAGGAAAATTCATGTTATGCTTTACAAGTTTCTTGTATAAACTCTCAAAAAGATGAATTTGAAAAAGTAATATCATCTTTGAAAAATGATAATGAGAAGTTTATCAAAGAAAATATTTTTCTTCAAAAAGAAACTATGTCTTTGAATGAAAGGATTTCTATATTGGATAAAGACATGTTAGTTTTCAAAAGGAAATATGAAGATATTTTGGAAAATGTGACTAAGTTCAATCAAGGAAAAGAAAAATTGAATGATTTGTTATCTTTTCAAAAATTGTCACATAATCATTTTAGTATTGGATATATTGAAAAATCTTCATATGTTAGTAATCCATATGTTTCTTTTGTGAAAAAAAAGTCTAAGAAAAATAAGTTTATATGGATTTCTAAGAATTTAAGCATTAATGATAAAAATACATATATTGCATCATACATTCATGATATATGTAATTCATGCAATTATGTGTATATTAACAGGTGGAAACCAAATTCAAAATGGATTTGGACTCCTAAAGGTTAAATGTGTTCTTTTATGATTTCTACCATCTAACGTTTATCTTTCAGGTACCATACAAGAAGTCAAGAACAATACTTTATATATATACATAATGTGATATATTTGTTACAGGGGGAGAATAAAGTATTTCTATATCTGTTATAACCCATTTTCTGCAGGGAGGAAAATATAACTTATTTTCTGCAGGGGAGCATTTGTGCACACAAAGTATCATCATCAAAAAGGGGGAGAATGTTGGAACTTGTTTTGATGAAGATATTTGTGAAGCAAATCATTTGGAGCTCTAACACAAGCCAATTCAAGAGTTCTTCATGATCAAGACTTCCCAAGGAGAGTTGCTAATGATATGTATTGTAATGGTCAATAGCATGTTAAAAGCCTTGATGCACACACATATCATAGCCTATTAGTAGACTTGATCACCTATTAGTAGACTTGACCCTTCCTATTAGTAGCTTGACCCTTGCTATTAGTAGACTTGACTTTTCCTATTAGCAGACTAATAGGGTTATTAGTCGACTTATCCAAATTATTAGTCGACTAATACATGTCATTAGTCGACTTATAAAAAATAATAGTCGACTAATACATGGTATAGTCGACTTATAGGTTTCTTTAGTCGACTATATTTTGTCCTGGAAGATCCCAACTCTCTGTTTGTCACTATTAGTCGACTTAACAGTTTATATAGTCGACTAATAGATGTTGTAGTCGACTTATACCCAAGATTAGTCGACTAACCCAGTATAAATTGCCCAACTTAGTCGACTAACCATATGTCAAGTCGACTATAGGCAGTTTCTGACTGTTGGACAGTTTCTGTATTCTGGTATTTTGTGCAACGTTTTTCAACGTTTCAATCATTCAAAAGGCACCTATAACTACCCTAACTTACCCTAGAGTGCAGCTATATAAAGGGTTGTTATTCTAAAGGCCAATTACCAATCCTAATCTTCAGTTTTCTAAGATCAAAAATTCTGTCAATCCTGAAAACAGTTCCCACTTCAGTTCTTCACCAAATTCTGATTCTCTAGTGAAGTTCTATGAAGTTTCTCCTATACTAGACCTTGTCCACGTTCACATACAGTACCAAGGCTTATAGGAAAGTGTTGTAATACTCAAAGCAATCATTGTACACGGGTGGTTTCTTGGTGTAGAGGCAGTTGTACAAGGTGAAGTTTATTCTCTTGGTGGAAGAGAAGGTGTTCTCTTGGTGGAAGAGAAGGTGTACACATTTGGTAAAGGGGATTTGTCAAGTGGTGTGCATGGTTGTGATTTTGGGTGTACAAAATCAAGGATAAAGAAAATCTCAAGCAGGTGGCTTGGGGACTGGATGTAGGTCACGAGGACCGAACCAGGATAAATCTCTCGTGTTTGCATTGTCTAAACTTTTCTGAGATTTGATTTCCTTTATTGCAAGTTATTTATTTGTTTAACGTTAATCCTTCTTTGTTTAGTATTTGTGTTGACTTCGTGTTTTAGATCCATAAGTGCCAACAGAGAAAGTTCCGCATTTGGCATCATCTCGGGACCAACAATGATTTATTTGTGACCCACTATATGTACAAGTATATATCCTAGTTTTAATGAAAATTAACATTTAAACAAGTAATCAAATCATGAAGTATAAACTGAGACATAAATCAACATGATAATCATAAAAACGATCATTATGTAAATCCACATGCTATTAGAACTATGATATACATTATAGCTAAACAATGGTGAGAACACAACATATGGGTCCATATAAATATGGGTGATCTCAAATGCTATATATGCATGTTAAAGGTCTAATAATCATGGCATTATCATAATAATCTATAAACATCAAAACATGCTATAAACAATGATATGAAAGCATGCAAATATAAACGAGAGTTAGATATCGATACCAAAACCGATAAGGGCACCTCTCTAGTTCTCCAAACCAAGGTGGTCCTCCCACCAAACTTCCCTTGAAAGTGATGCATCCAAATAGTAATCATGAAGCTCGGAACGCATCCACCTCAAGGTACCATCGCTCTCACGTCATGCGAGAGCTCACACCTACATCAAATACAATAGGGGTGGTCTTTGGTACCCATACTCTTTTGGGTCCATGGGGGTTAGTACCTTTCCTAACCCAAACAAATTTATTTGCTAAATTACAATCATGTATACGATCATAGCAAAATTTTACAAGGTGGCCCTTACGTCCATAATGTGTACATGTGTACACATGAGCATACATGTGATGGTTATGACCGTGAGTAGCATGTGTATGCCGTGGAGGGTGTGCATGCAAAGATGGAACTTGTTTCTTTCGAAACAAAGATTCCAAACGTGTATGACTCAAAACACATTGGCTCAAAGTGGAGCCCAAACAATCCATATTCTTCTTTAGCATAGATATATCATTTTTAATTAAAGAAGAAGTGTGACATGCAATAGGTGAGCTAGATGAAACTACACTAGCATGGCAAACATGTGTATCAATATTATTTTGCAAAGATTCATTTTTCTTTAAACAAACTTTCAAGTCCTTTGAAATGGAAGCAATTTTCATTTTTAAAGAATCATTTTCTTTTAAAATAAAATTAACTTTTGAAGACAAGTTTTCATTTTTCTTCAAAATTATTTCACAATCATTTTTAGATTTTAACAATTCATTTTCTTTTAGAGCAAGATCAAGTCTAGATTTTAATGAATCCCTTTCATTAGAAATCTCCTCTTTCTCTTGCAAAACCAAACCAAGTTTAGAAGACAAATTTTCATTTTTTTTATTTAATGCAAAAGTCTTCTTTTTCAAAAGATTATACTTTTCTAATAATTTTTCACACACAATAGAAAGTTCTTCATTCAAGGCATTGGCATCAATATTCTCATCACATGAAGAACTAGCATCATCACTATCTAATTGAGTTTCCGAGTATACCTCAAGGGAGTCATTCCCTTGGACCATATAGCATTGTGGCTCGGATTCTCCACTAGATTCATCCTCCGGTTGAATTTGCAATTGAAACTTGGAGGTGGTCAACTTGTTCCACACTGCAAAGGCGGAATCAAAGTTAGAAACAAGCATAAGATATTCTTTGTTAAGCGTGCTTCTAATAGCCTCGAGGGCAAGTGTATTGTCCCCTATATGATTGCGGTTACCAAGATAGCATTTCTTGGTAGCGGCAAGAAAAACATGCAATCCTAGGGTTTCAAATACATGGACATCCTAAATTTTCATATGTCAATGTTGGAAACATCAAACATGGAAGGTGACAACCAATCCATGAGTGTGTGCAAACAAATAATGTGCAAATGCAAATGATGGATTAGCAAACTAAGATCACACACCTAGGTGGTTAAACCAAATATCAGGAGCGTAGGCTCTGATACCAATTGTAAGTACACCTAGAGGGGGGGTGAATAGGTGTACCGCTAATCTAATGAACTAAATGCGAAAATTAAAACTAATTTGCAACTATACTTAGTGCAACCAACGAGTGTAGCCGAATTCCCCGTGAATGGCTCTGGACTAACTCCTCTTGATTCCTCTGAATAAGAGTTGAGGCGCTATATGAAGCTCTCGCGGTTAGGCACAAGTGAGGCACACAAGCAAACACAACCAAGCATATAGATATAGGCAATATGAATCAATGCAAGGCACAACACAAGCATATAAATGATATGACAATATGAATGATGCAATACACAACACAAAGTAAAGAGAGAGAGTTAAGAGTCAATGGAACAAACGCAAACAACAAGATGTGTTTTCAGATTCGAGCACCGAGCTCTACGTCCCCGCCTTCACCGAGAAGGATTTCCAATCCACTAGGAGTACCGAACTCCTCTCTCAACCAATACAACCTCCACCGAGGCAATACAAATGGTCTACCGAAGATCAGAATACCAAACTCCACAAACCAACCAATACAACCTCCACCAAGGCCACAAACACCACAATCCACCTCTACCGAAGAGGGATACAAATCCACCACCAACTCCACCTCACCAAGAGGGAGTAAACAACAACCTAAACCTCTACCAAAGAGAGAGCAACCAACAACCCAAATCCACCTCTACCAAAGAGGGATACAACAATGAAGGGTTTACAACTTGGTGGTATGTCTCAACCACAAACACTTTCCTTTTCCCACAAATAAATGATCCTATAGAATAGGATAGAGTGATATAGCTCAAGTGTGGAGAAAACCAAGAGTTTGGAAATCAAAAACTAAAAGAAAAACTCTAGGAAAAACTCTAGATAAAATAGATAATTAAGATCAAAACAATTCCCTAAGAATTTCCTTTTCAAAATGATTTTCCAATTCTTTTTAAAACAAAGCAAAGATCAAATCTTTTTAGCTCTAAAAACTTTTTTGAATCTTGAAACAAAACACTAGAAGGTAGGAAAATTTTGGCTTATGAAAACTTAACCAAAAACCAAAGAAATGAGGCTTAAATAGGCCTCCAACCAAAACTAGCCGTTAGGCTGACTTTTCAGCCTAGGCGGCTGGCGGTCGACCGCCAACGGTCAAAAAAATGACCGTTGGAAGCCAGCGGTCGACCGGCCGGTCGACCGTAAAAATCCAGAAAGCAAAGCTCTCTGGCCGGTCGACCGCACGGTCGACCGCCCAAGTGCCTGGCCAACGTGCACAGGTGTGTGCACGTCGGTCGACCGTCCTGGTCGACCGACTCTGAGTCCGGTCGACCGCCCGGTCGTGGCAGGCTGGGTTCTGGGTCAGAAAACTGAGTTAAAAATTATTCTAAAAATTCCCATAAATCTTCTAAAAATCCAAAAAAATAGTTTCTAACATTATATATGATATACAAACATGTGTTAAAAATTTCAACACAAATATCAAACATATTGAACCATTTTTGTGTTATGAAAAAATTACCGAAAACCAAAACCTGTATTTTTCCAAACTTAGACTTTTCAAATAAACTTTGTCCAAAACATATCCAAATACAAAAACATGATACTTAATCATTTTAAAACATGTTGCATATGGACATAGGTCTAATATACATGAAACATATACATATCATTGTTTTTGTCTTTTATTTCTAAAAATATGTTTTGTTAAAAACACAAAACACCAAACCTCATGAATAGGAATCTCAACATAAGTTTGTCTTAGGAAATTAAGCTTACATGTATATAGAATATATCTAATATACACTTAAACAAAGTAAACTTGTATTGATACTATCTATTCATGAAAACCAATATCGGTTAAACCAAAAACCGAAAAACGAATCCAAAACATGAAACGTGTGTGTATTGTGAACTTGAGTATATCACACTATCTAATCTTTACACATGGATCTAAAACACAAACTAAACTAGGATACCTAAGTCTTCTTGACGATCTCCATCTTCAAGTTGACTCGATCCAAACCGTGATCCACCGAGCTTGACTCCAACGAGTGCTATGTATGATCTTGATGCTCGGGCTCTGGAATCACCATGTGAAAGCTTCCAAACCATCTTGTTGAAGTAATCACCAACTAATATCTTGATTAAATGATCTGAAATTAAACATCACAAGATAATTAGTAAACATAACTACATGAGTTAATCATCATTAAAACTAGAGTGGAAGGCCACTGGGCTAACAAGTGGGTCAATAAGAGTAAATCTTACGTGGTGTTTGGTGTGGGTGTCCCTCCTCGGCATTGCAGACTTATCAACAGGGATCTGAGTATGGTGGAAGCTCATTGCCCTACAATTATCTTGGTGTGGTTCTTGGTATGAAGCGTCTCCCACTCTCAGCGTTCAATCCTTTGCTGGAAAGGATCAAATCTAAGCTTGCAGCATGGAAGTCTAAAGCATTGAACTTTGCTGGTAAGTCAACCTTTGTGCAAACTGTGTTGCCATCAATTCCATTCTATTTGCTGTCAAGTGGCTGGGTTCCTAAGTCGTTATTGGAGAAGGTTGATGCGCACTACAGGAAATTTCTATGGAGCACTTATGGGGAAGGTCATGGTTTGGCACTTGCTAGTTGGGAAGAGCTTTGCATGACCAAGGCGGATGGTGGATTAGGGTTCAGACTGAAGAAGCCTTTTCATGAGGCGTTCATGGGCAAACAATTGGCTAAGTTCTTTGATAAGCCTTTGTAGCTGTGGTCTCGTGTTATTAAGCCCAAGTATAAGTCTCCTGCTAATGTTTGGGAGCTTCAACCACAATTGCTATTCGCAAGCTTGGCGAGCTTTGTTGGGAGGTAGGGAGGTCCTTCGGCAAGGATTGAAGTGGGAGAATGGGAATGGAGTTACTACTAGTTTTTTTACTGATCCATGGGTAGATTCCTCTCCCTTGAAATGTTGGCCTTGTGCTAGGCATTTGAGCACCTCAAACGATGGCACTCTGGTCAAATAGTTTATCTCTGGTAAGGGGCAATGGGATCGAGAGCGCTTTGTGGATTCAGTAGGAGAGGAAGCTGCGTAGGTTATATATAGAGTGCCTTTGCCTTTTAACCCAGTGGATGATCGACTTAGATTCCTTGATGCTGACTTAGGTAAGTTCTCAGTTCACAAGGCTTATAATCTTATCACTGCTAGTCCTGGCTTGATCGGGGGAAACTGCGCACAAAAATGTATGTTTTGAAATCAAGATTTAAAATATGTGTGCTTTGGCTTCCTTGATACTTCCGTTATAGCATAGAGGCTAAAACTAGTCGAATCCATAAGGACGGGAGGTGATAGAAGCTTACACGGTATGTTCACATGTATGTTAAAAGTTCTTCAATGTTTGAAAGAATGAAAAGAAAATAAAATAAAGAATGAAAAGAGAAGTACAGTGAAACACAAAGAAGTGGGAAACATAGAAGAATATATTTGTGAACATTTCTAAAATAAAGTAAAAAAAGAAAGAAAACTCATAACTACTAACTACTAATGGCTCCACTAACTTTACTAATCTCTTAGTAATAGTTACCTCACATGTATCATTGGCCTTCACTAGTCCTTAGTTCAAGAGCGTTTCAAAGCATAACCCATATGATAACTTTCACATCAAAACTCAACATAACAAGTGCAAGCTACACTTAAACCATCAAAACTAAATAAGAGTAAACATGGAGTAAAGTAATGTTAATTTGTTAGAGAGTTAGGATGTTAGAATGTTAGAATCTATCATCATGAGCCACTAATGGCTCTTGCAAGAGAAAGACCAAGTAGAGGCTATTAGATTCATGTGGATTTCAAGTAAGAAGTTAGCAAGTTAATGATTAGTAGTTAGTTGCCATGAGAGAAAATTAGCTAAACATGTAAAATGAGTTAGAAAGAAGAAAATAAAGAGAGGTAAAGAGAGAACCTTTCATAACTTGTTACCTTCTATTACAAGCACTCTTACTTTCTAACCATGTATCGCTATCTCTCCAATTACAAGATCTATAAGAAATGAAAAATACAAAGGAGGAAGAAGAAAAAGAACTAAACTAAACTACTCTATACTACAACAAAGGAAAAACCCTAAAAACTAATCTAAAAACATTCAAAACTCCTCTCCACTTTCTCTCTCTGAGCTCTGGAAAGCCCCAAGTATTTATAGGCAAAACTAGGCACTAGGGACAGTGTATGGAGCCGCGTGACAAATCCTGGCGCGCGACTCCAAATCAGAGCCGCGAAAAGGCGGCCTGGCTCCACACCAGAGTCGCAAAAACGCGGCCCAGGCTGCGTTTCTGTGGCTGTACCTGGGTGGTGCGCGCAGCGCTGCCTGCTGAGCTCTGCCCGCTTGTCCCTCTATCGGCTGCATATCCCGGTTTCTGATTTTAGGCCCCTAGTTTTGACGAAACTGCTCTTCAAGGTCAATGGCTACATTTAAGCCTTTAATCACCCATTAAATGGTGATTTAGAGTCTTTTTCTTCATTGCACACCATGGACCTAGAATCACATAAGCAAATCATTATTAGCAGTATTTTATATAAAATAAATGTGCAGATGTGGTAAAAATTATACAATATTAGAGACTAATCACACCCCCACACTTATCTTTTGCTCGTCTCGAGCAAAACAAAAAGAACTAAAAAAATTATTACACCACTTTCGTAGGTGACGCGATTGCACTGAGCATGTGCAACAAGCCGTTAAACCTCTAGGTTTCCCCTAGAGGAGTTTTGTCTCATGAGGGTTTTCAGCGGATTACACCCACAAAATCCATAAAGAAAGAAATCAAATGTTAGTATATTGAAAAAGCTTTTTTTGAAATAGAGAAAAGTGTTGAAGTATTTTTGCGAAAATATAAGTAATCCAAGGTCATATGTTAAGCAGAAATTATTCTTCCTTAAACTAAGTCAAAATGTAAAATCTTATTATAAATTAAATGTAAGAATTTAAAATTGAATTGATTCTTTGATCTTTCATAAAACTCTTAGAAAAATATGCACTTTGTGAACTGTGAAAATTTTTGGGATATCGACTCTAACTTTTATGCCATTGATTTGTGTATATATAGTTTTTTATTTATTTTTTTATGTTATTCTTCCCTTAGTTTTCTTAGGCTTTCTTATTTACACGGGTAGTGAGTTTTTAGCCGGTGACTCCCAAACCAGATAGTTTTAGGGCACCAGATGAGAAAATATCCCTCGGACTTAAGAACTCGAGTAAATAAGACCACAAAACTAAAGGGGATTATTATGTTTTTGTCTACCGTTTCAAGTCTGAATAATCATGCTTCCTGAGGCATAATTACCCAACTTCAATAAATGATTTTTCTTATTATCACCATTTAATTTTATATATATATATATATATATATATATATATATATATATATATATATATATATATATATATATATATATATATATATATATATATATATATATATGGCATTTTCAGTCTTTGCTTCAATCCCAGAAATTTGTGTAAGTGTGAAGTGCATAAATCTAAGGAAAAAAATTCAAGATCAAATTATCTTTTCAATCTTACTTTCTTATCCTAAAATTTAAATAAGATCTATTATTTTGACTCAGTTTAAAATTTTTTAATTTTAGGTCTTCCTAATTCCTAAGATAATCTTAATTTTTTTAAAAATAAATCAAAACTATTTATCTTGTTTCAAAATGTTTTGTAAAAAGAAAAGAAAAGAGTTTCTATAAAAAAAATTTCTAACAAAAAATGTAAAAGAAAGAAAATTTAAAACTAACCTACGTTAGTAAACCCTCCCCCACACTTATCTCATGCATTGTCTTCAATGCATCGTGAATGTGTATATACATGAAACAACTAGGAATGGAAAGAAAATTACCTCATGGTGGTGGCTCCAGTGGTGGTCTAATTGGGCCAAGCGTTGCTACCTAATCAAGATAATGTAGATCTTGAAGGAACCCACCAATGACCTCTCTAATATGACCCAATAAAAAAATGATTGAGTGAATGGTTTTATGTAAAAAAGTATCCCCATCTAATTTTCAATTTTCAAAAATAATTACTGAGTCATTTTCTTTAACATTCTTGTCCAACAATGAAGTGTGATTTTGAGAGAAGATTGATTTGGACTCAAATGAAACATAAATAAAAACCGATGCCGACTCAGAAATTTGACTTATATCAAGTCGAGATTCAAAGGTGAGAGTCAAAATTGGTTCAAAAATGGGGTCCAAACCAAAGAATTAATGTTCACACACTTTCTCCATCAATGAAGTGTGATCATAAGATATTGGTGATTCAATTTCACAGTGTACTGGTACAGGATTTAATGTTGACTCCAGAATAGAGAAAAAATATGGTAAAGATATCGGAGTCATTATTGAATTAAAAAGTGAAATGGAATTGCCAACTTGAGGTTCAGGATCACTTTCAAGCTCAAGTTCAATTTCGAAAAAGAATAGCTTGCCATAATGTCAACGTGATTTTCAAACCTTGGAGTTTGGTCAAGTTTCAATGGGTTTGCTGAAATTGAATCTTGGTTTCCAATATAGCATGATTCTTAGGACTAGTTGGTAGAGTTAGGGATATAAGGATTGTTCAAAAGTTGACAAGAAAGACTTTCCTCGCTCTCATTGATCAAATCGCTCATTATCGGGTCTAACCTACTGCTAAGCCGGGTAACAGAATTTGAGTCTGAATCATGTCTTCCATACTCTTTGCAATTGGTTCTTCTTGAAAAGGTGAGTATGGAAGTTGATTTTGAAATTTGTGATGAAATTGTGAGTCCATCGAATTTTGCAACTGCTACTCGGACTCACGCAAGGGTTCCATACTCAAGTCCAGTATTGATGGTTGTTCATTTTGAATCAGTGAGACTGAAAAAGATGAGTAGGACTCTTGAAAATTTGGTTGAGATGATGAGTCTAACATATTTTGAAATCGTTGCACTTATTCACAAAAGACTTCCAAACGCTTTTCTAAGTCAGATTCTTCTTTAATTAGATATTCTAGTAAAGGAGTATATGGAGTTTGATTTGGGAAGAATTGTGAATTGAGCAAATTTTGAATTTTTTGTTGAGAGTCAAGCATGACTTCCATACTCCTTTTCAAATTAGATTTTTCTTCAGTTGGTGGGACAGGAAAAGGAGGATATGAATCAAAATCGGGGAATGAAAATTGTGGATAAGGTGGTTGAAGATTTGACTCGAGGGAGTTGAATTCCTATGAACTCTGCGAAGAATGAAAATTATTTTGAAAATTATAGTCATAGGATTGGGAATATGGGTCATATTGAGTCGGATAATCCCAATCAGCATATATGGTTGGTTTATGTTATACATAGTCGGGTCGGAGTTATCCGAGTCAAATGAGGTCGGGGTGAAATATGGATTTATATTATGATTGAAAGAATTATTGTTGTTAAAATGCATTTCACAAAATACAAAAAAGAAAACAAACAAACAAAGAAAGAAAAAGAAAAAGAAAACAAGCCTATAGTAGGGTTGACTTAGACCTAGACGACTCCTAACTGGTTAGACTATCCATGTGGGGTACATTGTCAGAATCTGACCACAAGTTAATCGGTCAGGAAGGGATAAAATCAATGGGAGGTATCCATGCCAGAGCAACGGGCCTAATTATGTTAAACCACTGTTCTTTGAGGTTTCGCCTCTCAATCCCCAACCTTACATATCAATTTGATAAGAGTCAACTTCTAACAACTTCCACCTTAGGTCAATCTCTTAGATGAGTCTGAGATGTCCCTAGGGGCCAACGTCTAGCAATTTTTATTAAGACTTAGGTTGTGTAAGTGGGGATGTGATTTTTGGGCTAAGGGAGGGTAATGACTTCCCCACTTTATGTTGTACTGGGTTTTTCCCTTAAGTTCAATTCGTGCAAGTGTGCAATATAGATAAGAATGAACACATGAAGTAAGTAAATCACTCACGTGTTTGTCCTAACTATATGATATGCAATATGTACACCTCCGTCAAGATCACAACTACACAAGAATAAAATACAGTATATTGGAATGAAAATTGACACGTGTCTAGATGCAAATGTCTAAACCGTTTTAAAGCATCTAATTTTTGTATTTTAGTTCTTAAAATTATTATAGTGCACAGGTGATATAAACAAAAAAGCAAAATATAATAATATACAAGAATTTACCCAACCACATAAAAGTGAGTGTGGACTTCTGCAATGCTAAAGAATTTGACCTGCACACCAAAAAATAAAGAAGAAAAGTATAACAAAAACGGAAATCAAACGGTTCCTATCCCCGGCAACGGCGCCAAAATTTGATCGGGGAAAACCGCGCACAAAAAGTATATATTTTGAAATTAAGATTTAAAGTGTGTGTGCTTTGGCATCCTCAATACTTCTGTTATAACATAGAGGCTAAAACTAGTCGAATTCATAAGGACGGGAGGTGATAGAAGCTTACACGGTATGTTCATGTGTATGTTAAAAGTTCTTCAATGTTTGAAAGAATGAAAAGAAAAGAAAACAAAAATGAAAAGAGAAGTATGGTGAAACACAAAGAAGTGAGAAACATAGAAAAGAATATATTTGTAGTTTTTGATAGTATTTCTAAAATAAAGTGAAAAAGAAAGAAAACTCATGACTATTAACTACTAATGGCTCCACTAACCATGCTAGCCTCTTAGTGATAGCTGCCTCACATGTATCATTGACCTTCACTAGTCCTTAGTTCAAGAGCGTTTCAAAGCATAACTCATATGATAACTTTCACATCAAAACTCAACATAACAAGTGCAAGTTGTACTTAAAACATCAAAACTAAATAAGAGTAAGCATGGAGTAAAGTAATGTTAGCTTTTTAGAGAGTTAGGATGTTAGAGTGTTAGAATCCATCATCATGAGTCATCAATGGCCCTTGCAAAAGTAAGGCCAAGTAGAGGCTATTAGATTCATGTAGATTATCAAGTAAGAAGTTTACAAGTTAGCGGTTAGTAGTTAGTTGTCATGAGAGAAAATTAGCTAAACATGTAAAATGAGTTAGAGAAAAAAAAACAATGAGAGGTAAAGAGAGAACCTTTCATAACTTGTCACTTTCTATTACAAGCACTCTTACTTTCCAACCATGTATCACTCTCTCTCCTATTACAAGATCTACAAGAAATGAAAAACACAAAAGAGGAAGAAGAAGAACTAAAGTAAACTACTCTAAAGTACAATACGGAGAAAACCCTAAAAACTAACCTAAAAATACTTCAAAACTGCTCTCCACTTCCTCACCCTGAGCTCTGGAAAGCCCCAAGTATTTATAGGCAAAACTGGGCATCAGGGACAGTGTACGGAGCCGCGCGTCGAATCCTGGCGCGCGGCTCCACACCAGAGCCGCGGAAACGCGGCCTGGCGCTGCGCGCGCTGCCCGCTTGTCCCCCTGTCGGCTGCATATCCCAGTTTCTGATTTTGGGCCCCTGGTTTTGACGAAACTGCTCTCCAAGGTCAATGGTTATATTATAGGCCTTTAATCACCCATTAAATGGTGATTTAAGGTTTTCTTCTTTATTGCACACCATGGACCTAGAATTACACAAGCAAACCATCATTAGCAGTATTTTATATAAAATAAATATACAGATGTGATAAAAATTATGCAATATTAGAGACTGATCATGACACTCACACCTCGATGATTGGAGGTGGGTATGGAAGCTCCCATGCTCTCAAAGAATCAAAGGATGGTTCTAGAAGTTCTTCAGTGGTTATGTCCCGACAAGGGAGTTTCTTCATTCTAGAGGAATGGTGACTTCTAAGAGTTGTCAGAGATGCAATGGTGATGATGAAGATCTGCATCACTTGCTTTTATTGTGCCCGTGGCCCACTTAGGTTTGGAATTCTCTTGAATACGAATGTGGCAAGCTGCATGATTGCCAGTGATTGGCGTGAACGGCTGAGGAAGCTGGGGCGCTCGGAGGACTTGGATGAAAGACAAAGATTATGTTTTCATATTTTATACATCTTGGGAGATTTGGAAGCAGCGTGATGAGCGGGTGTTTCAAAGCTCTCATCATTCCTCTAGAGTTCTTTGTTAGCAGGTATATGGGCAGATGATGGAAAGGTTGGATGTGGAAGAAGCTCTTCATAAGAATAATCCTTCAGATTCTCGCTGGATTTGCTGAATTCCCCAGCCTCCTTCTGTTATAAAGGTTAATTTTGATGGAGCTGTGTAGGAGGATGGACTGCGACGTCGGCGTGTGTTGTTAGAGACGTTGTGAGTAATTTGATGTTGGTTGTTGGATGCATATAGGAGCACTCCACGGTTTTTGATGCAGAATTGGGAGGTGCTTGCGAGGCGCTAAGGCTGTCTCGTCTCCACTTCCCAGGTATGTCTCTTTGGGTAGAGGGTGATGCTCAAGAGATTATCAAAGCTCTCACCTGTGTGGATTGTTTTTCTATGCGGGCAGTCCCGCTTGAGGATGCTTTACTGGATGTTAAGAGATATAGAGATTTTAAAATTTCACGTATATATAGGGAATGTAATCAGTGTACAGATTGGGTCGTTAAATAGGTAAGGAAGAGAAACTGTAATATACTATTGTTAGATGAGTTTTCCTCGAGTTTGTCACTGCTAGCTCAAGCAGATGTCTTGAGCATCTGCTCTGAGAAATTGTAAAGGGTGGGCCTAAGGGCCTTATAGTAGGGGGAAAAAACAGAGAAATGATTATATTGCTTAACAAAACTGATAGGTAACGATATGCGAATGTAGAAATTGATGAACGTAGACTAATTTTATTCCGTAAAAATAAAGCTTAACTTATTCCGCACTAGTTAATTTATCTCAAAAATAGAAAAAAAAGAAAAAAGAAAAACTTATTATGTACTAGGCTTTTTAATTTACGATAAATTTGGATTTTAGACGGTTGAAGGTTAGAGCCAAGGTGAGGTTAGAAGTGGGTTCAAGTCATCTAAACCAATGTGATCTGTCCCGATTTTGTCCAAACACTAGTCTAAAATCTAGGTCAGTGGATTGTATATGGGTTCAAAATCTAGTTTCAGAGCTTTAAACGGGAAAAATGTAAGTTGATTTAGATCTAACCCGATAAATTCCAAAATGATAAAATCCAAAAAGGCAGGAGCAAAAGTTAGATTAAAAGTATAAACTTAGTGGTTTCCAAGTCTGATGAACTCGATCGGAAGAAGCCCCGACATAATATTTCTCAACACGCTTAATAAATAAATCAAAATTGGTGGAGAAAATAGTTCCCAAGCAGGGGCGGCTCAAGTTTTAGGGAGACCTTAGGCGAAAATTTCAAATGGGCCCTTTTAAAATATACTTTAAAAGTAATTAATATTAACTAATATTTTAGTGAAAAATAATTCTTCTAGCTTTTAAAATGCAAAATTTTTAATCAAGTTTTTGTATTCAAGTTTTACTAATGTATCTTTTTCTATAGAGCAGTTGCAGGCCCTACCGTCAGTCTGAGGTCTGGGAGACGGGGGCAGTGAAGAGTGAGGCTGCTGCACAGAGAGAGTTTTAATTTTGAAAAATTCTCTAATTATAATTAAATAGTTAGGGAGAGTGAAAAAGACAGCTGAGAAAGTGGAAGAGACTCCTCTTTAATTATAATTAAATAGTTATAGGGAGTGGAGGATATTAGCTTGGGAAAGTGGAAGAAACTCATGCTTTTCCTGTTATTATAAAATTGAAGAGGGAAAAAAAATCAAAAAAACGTGGATGAAAGGATTCAAACTCGCGCAGGCAAAGCCCACACAATTTCTAGTCATGTCCAATAACCACTCCGGAGCGCCCACTTGAACAAATAAAAAACATTTTCTATATTTTATATTTCTTATTTTAGTTAAATACTAATTTATATTATAATTTTGGAGGCCCCATTATATTTGGGGGCCCTAGGCGACTGCCTCATTTGCCTAGAGGTTGAGCCGCCCCTGTTCCCAAGCTATGTTGGTCCTGTTCTAGTTGAACCTTACCCAGCTTGCAGTCCTAGTTTTCGTTTATAACTGTGTCATGATATATCTAGGAGCGAATATTTCCACCTTAAAAAAGGATTATGCCAACCCAGGATGAAGGCACCCCATTATTTGTTAAAAGCACTCCAGCAAAATTTAAAAAATGGCAAAAAAAAACTTATTTCTTCTTCCTCCTCCTTCCTTCCCTCCTCCACCTCCCCCTCCCCGACCTCCCCCTCCCCTCCCCCGATATCCCCCCGGCCTCCGACCCTCGCCCCCCTCCCACCTACCTGCCCCCCCCCCCCCCCCAACCCCAAGATCTGCTCTACCAGATATAGTCTATTCGACTAGATCTGGCCTAACAGACAGATCGAAGGCGATGGGCGGGAGAGGTCGGCGGGGGGAGGGGGAGAGATGGGGGGAGGTGGGGTAGGAGGGGGTGCAGGGGTAGCCGGGGAGGGGGGGGGGGAGGGGGAGGGGAGGAAGGAGAAGGAAAAACAAAAGGGTATTTTAGACTTTTCACCAAGATTGAAATTGTCAAAAAAATAATGGTAAACTTGTAATAACTTATGGGGTGCTTTCATCATTTTTTGGGAGGAAAAATCAGCCCCTGAAATATCCCAAGAGTACGAAATTATATATGGAAGAATGTGAAATGCGATATGAAATATTTATGTAATTTTCAAACATATAATAATAAGATTAAAACTCATATGAAAAAAACAAAAAGATACATGAAATTGGATAAATTTGGGTACGGGCAATTTTATCCTCGCAACCAATTTATCTGAAACGAGAACAAGAATTGCAAGAAAAGCCGGACCTCACATAATATGTAAAGATATTTTGAAAGGTAGTCCAAAAGAGCCACCATCACCTATGAAAGATGGGGACATATCATATGCAGTTGCTTTGGACTCTTTCATTCACAGCTGTTTCAGAAGGTGATGTCACTGTGACCAGATTGAAGGCGATCCGAAAGTCAAGGTCAAGTCTTTTTAACTTCAGGCCAAGTTTTCCAAGTTTAGGGCTAAAGGTTGAGCCAATTTCGCCAGGTGGGATGATGAGTTGAAGACTACCCTTTCAACGTCTCTTTCCTGCTGCTTCCTTTTTGACGCCATTCGGAAAACTGCAACACTAATACTCTGTTATCTTTCTAGCAAGCAGTCATGGAGATGGAACAGAGTAATTTTGTTTTCCTTGCTAATGAAAATGGATAAATTGTGATTTCATGAGAGAAAAGAAGAGGGGAAAAAAAAATGAAAATGGCTCATTAATTGAGTGGTTAAAGTATTTCCTCTGTTTGTTTCTCCTCCGGAGATATGAAACAGTGAGGCTTATATCAAAGGCAGGACAAAGACACTATGGAAACTCAAGGAAGTTTCATAACTCAGTTGCCGGCTTAATAATTTACTATGGTATGTCTTGGTAACTAATAATTATAGCTTTTAAAAATTGAATTTATATAACATATCACTTAGCTGTAACTGTAGAAATAAATCTCCCGGGGGAGAATTTATCTACACTCAAATTATAAACGAGAATGTAAATCAAACACAAATATCAGAGAATTACATGAAAAATCGGAAGGGAAAAAATCACGGAGCAAAGAGAGAGATAATCCAGTAAATAAGAGAGAGTACAATGAGTTCTCAATGCTCTTTTACTAATTCAATTATCTAGGGCTTGATACCTTTTCTCATTGGAGGAGAAAGTCTATTTGTACTGAATTGTTAGCCTAGGGGCAAATGGGACACTGACGACATTGGTGCAACTGTGACGCTGGCGAGATTGGTGTAACTGTCACGATTTTCATGTGCGGAGTTGTTGTAAAGCCTGCGATTGTGGGCGCCTAATTTTTGGGATTTCCCCAAAAATCCTTGTGGACACTTTCAAAAGACAGACTCCCGAACAACACTTCAACCGTACGAACGATATCTAAATTTATCGACACTTTTCAAAAGACAAGTCACAGATAGACTGAAGACCTGTCCATCTCTAATGAACAAAGCATTGATTTGAACTCCACTGATCTAGTGAAGCAGAACAATGAACCAAGTATTGTCTTCTGAAGAAAGCCAAAGAAGTAACACCTAGCTTCGCTACAAACTCTATTTAAGCTTCGCAGCAAAATGTCTTCTAGCTTCGCATAAAGCGCTTCATAGCTCTGTTGAGAGCTATCTTATAGCTCCACTGAGAGCTCATTCTTTACCTTCGCCTGAAGTTTTGCATAGCTCTGTTTAGAGCTCAATATCAGCTTCGTGCCAAGCTCAATAGCTCCGCTGTGGGCTTAGCTTCACATGAAGCTCTTTTTTTAGCTCCGCTGTGAGTTCATATAATCATTTTTGACCATTTAAATCTCAACACGATATCAATATGATTAAAATCAAAATTGACAATTGATTGTCATGATCTCTTGACCCCTCAATCAATTAAGAAGATCAGGAGAAACCTTTCAATTGGTTAGAAAGGATTGAGACAAATCCCTCAATCAGTTGAGAAAGGATTAAGACAAATCCCTTAATCATTTTAGAGGATCAAGGAAAATCCCTCAATCAGTTAAGAAGATCAGGGGAAATCCCTAATATGTTGAAGAAAACATGGGGATTGTTGTAACAACCCCAAACCAACTGTTCGATTAGCTTCGCACACGGGTGCTAGCTCTGCGCAAGCTTCATTTAACTTCGCAACGAAGCTATTTTAGCTTGGTGCGAAGCTAAATTGACTAAATCAATCTGCTAATTTTTAGAAGGGGTTGTTACACTCCATAAAGCCCATAAATAGCCCGTTGCTAGGCAGACTAAGGGGCTGGCGGGCTGAGGATTTTGGGAGCAGAGACTCAGCTACGAAAATTGAAGAGCCAAATCTTTGAAAAGAGATCAATTTCTAGCTTCCAAGCTTCTTTAGAGAATCTTACTTCTCTCTTTTAGGGTGCGAATACTCTACGATCTTCTTATCTCAAAGGACTTTCGGAATCAGGCGAGAAGGAATTTCAGGTCGTGACTCGAAAACTCATCGCTCGCATCATCAACGGGACAAAGTGGTTGCACGCTGACCAGACTTCCACCGGCACACTTCCCCAAAACTCTAAGAAGAGAGTTCTTGTAAATTTTCTTTTAATTATTTGTAAATCTCTTTGGATATTTTGTAAATTTTCTTCATTGCAAATCAATGAAAAACAAGATGGCGACTCCGCTGGGGATATCTTTTCTTCAACAACAAGAAGATGGTCTCATAGTGTGACGATGAGACCCTTGGGTCTACAGCCGAGACACTGAGGATCCAATTTGACCAGGAGAGGTACGAGCAAATCCTCTTGGAGCGCGGTACAAGCCCTATCAACATGCGCAAGCACAGGAAGATTTTTGTGGATAGGCCTCCTCTTGCCATTGCTCGGAAGTAAGTCTCTAATGAGGCAGAGAAGGCCAGGCCACCTACAGGCCTGCTTCAGCCTCTCGCAGGGCTCAACAGACTCCAAAAGAGTCTGTCTTAATCCCAACAGGGACTAAAGTAGCTTCGTGCAAGCACTTGTACGCTGTGTGCGAAGCTAAATTAGCCCCTAAGGCTTTCTGGATTGAAAAATCCTCTACAACCTCATGCGAGGCTAAAAGATCTTTGATTTTAGATCCTGGAGAAACTCAAAGAGTCTCAGACTGCCAGACTTCTTCAGTTCTTCCAAGAACTTAACTTCGCTTCTCCCGCAAAACTAAAGATAAAGCACCTGAGAGTGCTATCAGTGAAGTCGCAGTAGCTTCGCTTTCTGCTGAGAAAGCTCTTAGCTCGGAAGTTAGAGTTGAAGCACCCTCTGGTGCTAACACGGAAGTTACTTTGCTTAAAGGAAAAGCACTGTAAAGCAGTGCTAAAGCAGTAAGTGCTCAGATAGCTTCGCCTCGCGGTGAAGCTATGACTTCAGCCAGAAAACCAGCCTAAAAGGTTATGTCTAGGTTTAAATCTAAGACTATTCAGCCCATTAGGGCTAATATCCAGCCTCCCTGAATCTGCATGTTGGATCGATTGGGTCCGGTCAATACAGACTTACGAGAATTTCGTAACAACAAGCGCAAATCCAACCCTGAAGAGCAAACTCACACCTCAGTCTCAGTGCGACGAGCGGGGTGTCAACTTGTGATATTTCATTCCGCTACGTGTTGCTTGGGGCCAATCCCTGCAACATATCCTCCAAATTGACTATCGGCATTTGATCAACTGTCAGCTCAGACCTCCGAAGAGTCCAGGACTAGGAGGAAGAGAAAGGCCAAAAAGCCTCACTTCGCTGCAGCTTCTGTCAACATGACTGGAAGAGAAAGGGGTCTGACATGATCTCGAAGAGGAAGACAAGGGGTCCGTGCTCCCTTAGTTAGTTCCCCAGATCCTGAGTATAACCAGGTTTAAGTCAGGTTCTGATTAAACAAGAGGGTGCCTTTTGAGGTAGCCGCTCTAGGGTGGCGATACCCTGCAATTATTTGTTGGCCCAAAGGCCCATCACTCTAGTTTTGATGATGATCAACTCATGTAGTTATAGTACTAATGGTCTTGTGTTTAATTAGTGACAGATTTATGATCAAGATCTTAGTAGGTGCATAGCTTCAACAAAGGATTTAAAGTCAAGTTTTGGAGCTTGCATGGTGTTTGGACCAAGTCAAGAAGGCTTCAAGTAAAGCTTCAAGAAGATGAAGACTTATGTCTAGGTTTGTTTTTAGAAGATTTTATTTTTAGATAAAATGTAAAGGATAGAATAGTTGATGGATTGCTCAAGTATACATATACACACACACTCTTGATTCAATTATTTTTATAAAAGAGATTTCATTTTAGAAAAGAATTTTTACTTTGGAAAAATACCTTTTGGTTTTGGAATTTCTTATATACATATCTTTTATCCAAAATCATGTTTAGTGCATAATGTCAAAAATATAGATATTTCACCATGTTTGTGTAGTGGATCATATCCATACACTCTATGCTTCAAATGAGTTTAAATATCTTGTTTTTGTATTTGGAGAAGTTTGGAAAACAAGTTTGAAAAAATTAAGTTTTAGAAAATACTGTTTTTCATTTGAGCCAAATATTTCCAAGTTACAAAATAGTCCAAATCATTTGTAACATGCCTTGATTTTGTGCAAGCATGTTTGTTTATCAAAGTAAATTGGTAAAACTATTTTTGTAGATTTTTTGTGTATTTATGGGATTTTATTTCAATCAAAAAGACCTAGTTTTAAATCCCTTTAGTTTTCTGACCCAGAGCTGGCTGACAGGCCAGGTCGGTCGACCGCACGGTCGACCGCACCAAGGGCCGGTCGACCCTGCGGTCGACCGACATGCACAGAGCTGTGCACGTCTGGCAGCACATTGGGCCGGCCGACCGGACGGTCGACCGGACCAGAGAGCCTTGCTCTCTGTATCTGGGCGTCCGACCGAGCGGTCGACCGGTAGCTCCAACGGTCGGAAATTCGACCGTTGGCGGTCGACCGGACGGTCGACCGACAGGCCTGACAGACCCCAACGGCTAGTTTTTCTGAGCCTATAAATTTGGGGGTTTGGGCATTGTTTTCACTAAGATTTTTAGTGGATTTTGAGCCAGTTTTTCACTTCATTAAAAGAGTTTTCTCCAATAAATTGAGAGCTAATACTTCCAATCAAAAGGGGAGTTTTTATCAAGAGTGTTAAAGAGATTCTTTGAGTTTTCCTCCACCATCTCTTTCCTTGTTTTCTCACACAAACACTTGAGCTATCTATTGAGTATTCATTCTATAGGAGTGTTGTAGTGAGATTGTTTTTAGGTGATCAAAGTGTTGTGATCACCAAAGACTTGTTCTTTGTTCTTTGAGGAGGCGGACGAGTGCGTTCGCGGTGGTTTAGAGTTCGTGTGTGAACTCTTGGTTTGAGGTGCGGCCTCGGCGAGCTTACGGGGCTTGCGGTGTGTACGGGACTAGAGAGTCCGAGGGATTGTAGGTGTTGCGGCACCGAGGAGTGATCCTTTGGGGTCAAGCATAGTGGAAATCCTTCGTGTGTCGAAGGCGGGGATGTAGAGCAAGTGTGCTCGAACCTCGAAACAAATCCCTTGTGTTTGCGATTGCTCACTCTCTCTCTTTGTCTCTTGTTTATATCTTGCATACTTTTATTGTGCTCATCTTTATATGCTAGATATTCATTGTGTGCTTAATTGATATATTGTTTGGGATTGTTTGCTAACACTCGTATTTAACCAAGAGAGCCAACGCGGCACCTCAACCCTTAACTAGGGGAATCTAGAGGAGTTTGTCCAGAGCCCTTCACGGGGAATTCGGCAACACTCTTGTGTTATACGTGGTGTTTAGTTTAAGATTTTAATTTAGGTCATAATAGTTTTTACTTCCGCATTATTTGGCATTAAGTGACAATTAGATTAGCCATCACCTATTCACCCCCCCTCTAGGTGAACTTTCAATTGGTATCAGAGCCAAGTGCTCTGAATTTGGGTCTTACAACCTAGAGTTAAAGATCCTCTTTTTAGGCTAATCACATATTTTGTACACACACTATGGATTTCATGTCACCACCTACTTTTGACATTCTTAACATCCAAATTTGGAAGGTTAAGATGTCTTTGTACCTCAAAGCCCTAGGCATACATGTTTATCTTGCCACAACTAATGATGCATATTGTTTAAACGGCAAGAACTTTGAGGCTAATGCAAAATCCCTTTATGCTTTAAAGTCTACCCTAAATGATGATTATTTATCTAGGGTTTCTAACATTGATTCGGCTTTTGTAGCATGGAACATCATCACCTCCCTTAGCGAAAAAGATCTATATTATGCGGGGAGCGATTCGAATGTTGGAAGTGACGTCTCTAACAAGTGCTATATGGTCCAAGGGGATAACCCCCTTGAGGTAACTACCGAATCCGAGGTAGATGAAGATATTAACATGTCATATAATGAGCTTTCCACATTTTGTCAACTATTACTTGAGAAATATGACATGATTAAGAAAGAAAATAAAATTTTGAAAAAGAAATCTGATTGCATGCTAAATGAAAATGATTCATTTAAAAATAAGATCGCATGCATAGAAAAAGAAAATGAAGTTTTGAAAAATGAGAATATTTTCTTAATGTCTAAATTGAATGATTTATGTGAAGGGAATATATCTTTGAAAAATCAAATTGCTTTGGTGGAAAAACAAAAGGAAGTCGTTTTTCAAGAAAACAACTCTTTAAAAAGAAAATTTGTTGAAAAAGAAAAAGAAAAAGTTTCTAAAAAAAAATGACTTTTGATCATGCTTTACATGCCACCACTTCTATTGATCAAAATAAAGTTAAATTTTTGAAAAAGAAAATGGATTGTTTGAGCTCCACTTTGAGCTCATGTGCATTTAACCACACTAGATTGGAGTCTTTGTTTTGAAAGAAACAAACTCCACACATTCATGCACATCATCATCATGCATATGGCTTATGTTGCACGTCATGATCACACTCAAACACATAAGCATCCTAAGGTGTACAAGTGTACACATTGCGGCCGCAAAGGCCATTTAGCAAAGTTTTGTTATGATAAGATCAATTCTTTAAATCTTGCTAATAAAAATTTTGGGGTCCTTACAAGACTAACCCCCAAGGACCTAAAAGAAAATGGGTACCAAAACCCCCACCGTGTGTTTTGGATGTAGGTGAGGGCTCTCACAAAACGTGAGAGGAATGGTGCCTTGGTGGTGGTTGCATGGACTTGAAGGACATATAATTGATGCACCGCTATCAAGGAGTTTTGGTGGGTCAACCACCATGTTTGGAGTTTTGGAACATAGTTCCTGAGTTGGTAACTATTTCTAAACTCTTAGTTTATCTACATGCTTGTAACTAGGCTATACATGTCTATTTCATATGTCATATTTTGAGCATGTTCATGTTCGTGTTTTTGTACTTCATGTGATAAATACTAGTTTAAATGTAGTTTTTATCAAAACTTACATTTATACATGTACAAATAGTGAGAACAAATTGATTCATATATGTTTGCACTTCATGCTCATTTGTACCCACTATATGCACATATATATAGCCTAGTTTTGATGATTCCTTCATTTATACTTGTTTTGCCTATTTTTATGTTTTACTTCATGTATATGCATTTTTTATTCAAATCTAATAAATATACATGTATATTCTTTTTGAGTCTCTTGCCTTAATGCAAACACTATTAATAGACTCGTTTTATGTTTGGGATATGTATGCATATTGTTAGATTTAGATAAATCATACATATACCTAGAAGTTTGTTTTATTTTTAATGAAAAATAAATTTCATGATTTGTTTGATAAAATGATATTTGTGTTTTGAGCTTCATTGACTATTTTCATGAAAATGCTATTTACATAATCTTTATACACTCACACTTTATTTGTTTATCATGACTTTGATTCATGAACACTTTTATGAGCCTAATCGATTTTGAGTGTCAACTTTTGTGTATTTGGTATGATTCATGAAAAACATATGATTTGGTTTGATGTTTTGAAGGATCTTTAACTAGTTTTTCAAAAATTAATTTAACTAGTTATTTATTCTTCAATGTTTTATGAGATATACACATGATCCTTTTATTATTTCAATTGGTATCATTGAATCATTTCAATTGGTATCAATTTGACTTTATTTTTGTATATACTCATATTTTGTTTTCTTATATATGTATGTATCAATTTCAATTGATATACTCATTTTTCATACATATATATGAGTTATTTGTGCTTGAGTTAACATAGATTTATACATGTAAAGCACACAATTTGTTTATGCTAAGCTTACTTCAAATTTTTATAAGCTTATGCATTGTGTTTTAAAATTGGTATCAAAATCAAAATTATGTTTATTTGATATCTCAAATTTTGTTTTAATAAGAAAAATCAAAACATTTTTGACTTGTATTGCCTATATGCAAGGGGAGCTTAACATCTCTTCTACATATAGATTCATGTTGAGTGTATCTTATATTGAGGAGCTTGACAACTCTTCTTTATATGGTATACGTGTGTATGGGGAGCTTCACATCTCCTCTTATGCATTACATAATATGCGTTATGTGAATTAGGGCTTGTCATCCCTCTTTCATGTAATGTATATGTGTAGGGAAGTTAACTTAGCGTCTTCCTCTTCATGAATGTATATCTCATATAACCTTTCTTGATTGCTTTGGTTTACCCCTTTATTGATTCTTTGTTTCGGACAAAAAGGGGGAGAAAATTTTGATGATTTTGTTTTACTTTAACCCCTTTGTTGATGATTGACAAAAAGGGGGAGAAGTATTTGGTATATATGCATGCTTTTGGTAAAAGAATTTATGTTTATGCATATATTGTTTTGTTTTGCAAATAGGAGAAAAAGATTTTGTTTTATACTTGATTAGCATGTTTTTTGTTTTATGCTTGATTAGCATATTTCATCTCCATACATTTGCATATATGTTTATGTGCTTCATTGCCATATCTTATTGTTTATTGTGATGCATGAGTTAAGGGGGAGCTTCTTTGAAGCTTTACTTTAATCCATGCATATATAACTTCATGAGTTTTGTCATCATCAATAAGGGGGAGATTGTTGGCCCAAAGGCCCATCACTCTAGTTTTAATGATGATCAACTCATGTAGTTATAGTACTAATGGTCTTGTGTTTAATTAGTGACAGATTTATGATCAAGATCTTAGTAGGTGCATAGCTTCAATAAAGGATTTAAAGTCAAGTTTTGGAGCTTGCACGGTGTTTGGACCAAGTCAAGAAGGCTTCAAGTGAAGACTTCAAGAAGATGAAGACTTGTGTCTAGGTTTGTTTTTAGAAGATTTTATTTTTAGATAAAATGTAAAGGATAGAATAGTTGATGGATTGCTCAAGTATACATATACACACACACTCTTGATTCAATTGTTTTTATAAAAGAGATTTCATTTTAGAAAAGAATTTTTACTTTGGAAAAATACCTTTTGGTTTTGGAATTTCTTATATACATATCTTTTATCCAAAATCATGTTTAGTGCATGATGTCAAAAACATAGATATTTCGCCACGTTTGTGTAGTGGATCATATCCATACACTCTATGCTTCAAATGAGTTTAAATATCTTGTTTTTGTATTTGGAGAAGTTTGGAAAACAAGTTTAGAAAAATTAAGTTTTAGAAAATACTGTTTTTCATTTGAGCCAAATATTTCCAAGTTACAAAAATAGTCCAAATCATTTGTAACATGCCTTGATTTTGTGCAAGCATGTTTGTTTATCAAAGTAAATTGGTAAAACTATTTTTGTAGATTTTCTGTGTATTTATGGGATTTTATTTCAATCAAAAAGACCTAGTTTTAAATCCCTTTAGTTTTCTAACCCAGAGCTGGCTGACAGGCCAGGTCGGTCGACCGCGGTCGACCCTGCGGTCGACCGACGTGCACAGAGCTGTGCACGTCTGGCAGCACAGTGGGCCGGCCGACCGGACGGTCGACCGGACCAGAGAGCCTTGCTCTCTGTATCTGGGCGTCCGACCGAGCGGTCGACCGGTAGCTCCAACGGTCGGAAATTCGACCGTTGGCGGTCGACCGGACGGTCGACCGACAGGCCGGACAGACCCCAACGGCTAGTTTTTCTGAGCCTATAAATTTGGGGGTTTAGGCATTGTTTTCACAAAGATTTTTAGTGAATTTTGAGCCAGTTTTTCCCACTCTATTAAAAGAGTTTTCTCCAATAAATTGAGAGCTAATACTTCCAATCAAAAGGGGAGTTTTTATCAAGAGTGTTAAAAGAGATTCTTTGAGTTTTCCTCCACCATCTCTTTCCTTGTTTTCTCACACAAACACTTGAGCTATCTATTGAGTTTTCATTCTATAGGAGTGTTGTAGTGAGATTGTTTTTAGGTGATCAAAGTGTTGTGATCACCAAAGACTTGTTCTTTGTTCTTTGAGGAGGCGGACGAGTGCGTTCGCGGTGGTTTAGAGTTCGTGTGTGAACTCTTGGTTTGAGGTGCGGCCTCGGCGAACTTACGGGGCTTGCGGTGTGTACGGGACTAGAGAGTCCGAGGGATTGTAGGTGTTGCGGCACCGAGGAGTGATCCTTTGGGGTCAAGCATAGTGGAAATCCTTCGTGTGTCGAAGGCGGGGATGTTGAGCAAGTGTGCTCGAACCTCGAAACAAATCTCTTGTGTTTGCGATTGCTCACTCTCTCTCTTTATCTCTTGTTTATATTTTGCATACTTTTATTGTGCTCATCTTTATATGCTAGATATTCATTGTGTGCTTAATTGATATATTGTTTGGGATTGTTTGCTAACACTCGTATTTAACCAAGAGAGCCAACGCGGCACCTCAACCCTTAACTAGGGGAATCTAGAGGAGTTTGTCCAGAGCCCTTCACGGGAAATTCGGCAACACTCTTGTATTATACGTGGTGTTTAGTTTAAGATTTTAGTTTAGGTCATAATAGTTTTTACTTCCGCATTATTTGGCATTAAGTGACAATTAGATTAGCCATCACCTATTCACCCCCCCTCTAGGTAAACTTTCAATTGGTATCAGAGCCAAGTGCTCTGAATTTGGGTCTTACAACCTAGAGTTAAAGGTCCTCTTTTTAGGCTAATCACATATTTTGTACACACACTATGGATTTCATGTCACCACCTACTTTTGACATTCTTAACATCCAAATTTGGAAGGTTAAGATGTCTTTGTACCTCAAAGCCCTAGGCATATTTGTTTATCTTGCCACAACTAATGATGCATATTGTTTAAATGGCAATAACTTTGAGGCTAATGCAAAAGCCCTTTATGCTTTAAAGTCTACCCTAAATGATGATTATTTATCTAGGGTTTCTAACATTGATTCGGTTTTTGTAGCATGGAACATCATCACCTCCCTTAGCGAAAAAGATCTATATTATGCGGGGAGCGATTCGAATGTTGGAAGTGACGTCTCCAACAAGTGCTATATGGTCCATGGGGATAACCCCCTTGAGGTAACTACCGAATCCGAGGTAGATGAAGATATTAACATGTCATATAATGAGCTTTCCACATTTTGTCAACTATTACTTGAGAAATATGACATGATTAAGAAAGAAAATAAAATTTTGAAAAAGAAATCTGATTGCATGCTAAATGAAAATGATTCATTTAAAAATAAGATCGCATGCATAGAAAAAGAAAATGAAGTTTTGAAAAATGAGAATATTTCCTTAATGTCTAAATTGAATGATTTATGTGAAGGGAATATATCTTTGAAAAATCAAATTGCTTTGGTGGAAAAACAAAAGGAAGTCGTTTTTCAAGAAAACAACTCTTTAAAAAGAAAATTTGTTGAAAAAGAAAAAGAAAAAGTTTCTAAAAAAAATGACTTTTGATCATGCTTTACATGCCACCACTTCTATTAATCAAAATGAAGTTAAATTTTTGAAAAAGAAAATGGATTGTTTGAGCTCCACTTTGAGCTCATGTGCATTTAACCACACTAGATTGGAGTCTTTGTTTTGAAAGAAACAAACTCCACACATTCATGCACATCATCATCATGCATATGCTTATGTTGCACGTCATGATCACACTCAAACACATAAGCATCCTAAGGTGTACAAGTGTACACATTGCGGCCGCAAAGGCCATTTAGCAAAGTTTTGTTATGATAAGATCAATTCTTTAAATCTTGCTAATAAAAATTTTTGGGGTCCTTACAAGACTAACCCCAAGGACCCAAAAGAAAATGGGTACCAAAACCCCCACCGTGTGTTTTTGATGTAGGTGAGGGCTCTCACAAAACGTGAGAGGATTGGTGCCTTGGTGGTGGTTGCATGGACTTGAAGGACATATAATTGATGCACCGCTATCAAGGAGTTTTGGTGGGTCAACCACCATGTTTGGAGTTTTGGAACATAGTTCCTGAGTTGGTAACTATTTCTAAACTCTTAGTTTATCTAAATGCTTGTAACTAAGCTATACATGTCTATTTCATATGTCATATTTTGAGCATGTTCATGTTCGTATTTTTGTGCTTCATGTGGTAAATACTAGTTTAAATGTAGTTTTTATCAAAACTTGCATTTATACATGTACAAATAGTGAGAACAAATTGATTCATATATGTTTGCACTTCATGCTCATTTGTACCCACTGTATTCACATATATATAGCCTAGTTTTGATGATTCCTTCATTTATACTTGTTTTGCCTATTTTTATATTTTACTTCATGTATATGCATTTTTTATTCAAATCTAATAAATATGCATGTATATCCTTTTTGAGTCTCTTGCCTTCATGCAAACACTATTAATAGACTCGTTTTATGTTTGGGATATGTATGCATATTGTTAGATTTAGATATATCATACATATACCTAGAAGTTTGTTTTATTTTTAATGAAAAATAAATTTCATGATTTGTTTGATAAAATGATATTTGTGTTTTGAGCTTCATTGACTATTTTCATGAAAATGCTATTTACATAATCTTTATACACTCACACTTTATTTGTTTATCATGACTTTGATTCATGAACACTTTTATGAGCTTAATCGATTTTGAGTGTCAACTTTTGTGTATTTGGTATGATTCATGAAAAACATATGATTTGGTTTGAGGTTTTTGAAGGATCTTTAACTAGTTTTTCAAAAATTAATTTAACTAGTTATTTATTCTTCAATGTTTTATGAGATATACACATGATCCTTTTATTGTTTCAATTGGTATCATTGAATCATTTCAATTGGTATCAATTTGACTCTATTTTTGTATATACTCATATTTTGTTTTCTTATATATGTATGTATCAATTTCAATTGATATACTCATTTTTCATACATATATATGAGTTATTTGTGCTTGAGTTAACATGGATTTATACATGTAAAGCACACAATTTGTTTATGCTAAGATTACTTCAAATTTTTATAAGCTTATGCATTGTGTTTTAAAATTGGTATCAAAATCAAAATTATGTTTATTTGATATCTCAAATTTTGTTTTAATAAGAAAAATCAAAACATTTTTGACTTGTATTGCCTATATGCAAGGGGAGCTTAACATCTCTTCTACATATAGATTCATATTGAGTGTATCTTATATTGAGGAGCTTAACAACTCTTCTTTATGTGGTACACGTGTGTATGGGGAGCTTCATATCTCCTCTTATGCATTACATAATATGCGTTATGTGAATTAGGGCTTGTCATCCCTCTTTCATGTAATGTATATGTGTAGGGAAGTTAACTTAGCGTCTTCCTCTTCATGAATGTATATCTCATATAACCTTTCTTGATTGCTTTGGTTTACCCCTTTATTGATTCTTTGTTTCGGACAAAAAGGGGGAGAAAATTTTGATGATTTTGTTTTACTTTAACCCCTTTGTTGATGATTGACAAAAAGGGGGAGAAGTATTTGGTATATATGCATGCTTTTGGTAAAAGAATTTATGTTTATGCATATATTGTTTTATTTTGCAAATAGGAGAAAAAGATTTTGTTTTATGCTTGATTAGCATGTTTTTTTTTTATGCTTGATTAGCATGTTTTATCTCCATACATTTGCATACATGTTTATGTGCTTCATTGCCATATCTTATTATTTATTGTGATGCATGAGTTAAGGGGGAGCTTCTTTGAAGCTTTACTTTAATCCATGCATATATAACTTGATGAGTTTTGTCATCATCAAAAAGGGGGAGATTGTTGGCCCAAAGGCCCATCACTCTAGTTTTGATGATGATCAACTCATGTAGTTATAGTACTAATGATCTTGTGTTTAATTAGTGACAGATTTATGATCAAGATCTTAGTATGTGCATTGCTTTAACAAAGGATTTAAAGTTAAGTTTTGGAGCTTGCACGGTGTTTGGACCAAGTCAAGAAGGCTTCAAGTGAAGACTTCAAGAAGATGAAGACTTGTGTCTAGGTTTGTTTTTAGAAGATTTTATTTTTAGATAAAATGTAAAGGATAGAATAGTTGGTGGATTGCTCAAGTATACATATACACACACACTCTTGATTCAATTGTTTTTATAAAAGAGATTTCATTTTCGAAAAGAATTTTTACTTTGGAAAAATACCTTTTGGTTTTGAAATTTCTTATATGCATATCTTTTATCCAAAATCATGTTTAGTGCATAATGTCAAAAACATAGATATTTCACCATGTTTTTGTAGTGGATCATATCCATACACTCTATGCTTCAAATGAGTTTAAATATCTTGTTTTTGTATTTGGAGAAGTTTGGAAAACAAGTTTGGAAAAATTAAGTTTTAGAAAATACTGTTTTTCATTTAAGCCAAATATTTTCAAGTTACAAAAATAGTCCAAATCATTTGTAACATGTCTTTATTTTGTGCAAGCATGTTTGTTTATTAAAGTAAATTGGTAAAACTATTTTTGTAGATTTTCTGTGTATTTATGGGATTTTATTTCAATCAAAAAGACCTAGTTTTAAATCCCTTTAGTTTTCTGACCCAGAGCTGGCTGACAGGCCAGGTCGGTCGACCGCACGGTCGACCGCACCAAGGGCCGGTCGACCCTGCGGTCGACCGACGTGCACAGAGCTGTGCACGTCTGGCAGCACAGTGGGCTGGCCGACCGGACGGTCGACCGGACCAGAGAGCCTTGCTCTCTGTATCTGGGCGGCCGATCGAGCGGTCGACCGGTAGCTCCAACGGTCGGAAATTTGACCATTGGCGGTCAACCAGACGGTCGACCGACAGGCCTGACAGACCCCAACGGCTTGTTTTTCTGAGCCTATAAATTTGGGGGTTTGGGCATTGTTTTCACTAAGATTTTTAGTGGATTTTGAGCCAGTTTTTCCCACTCCATTAAAAGAGTTTTCTCCACTAAATTGAGAGCTAATACTTCCAATCAAAAGGGGAGTTTTTATCAAGAGTGTTAAAAGAGATTCTTTGAGTTTTTCTCCACCATCTCTTTCCTTGTTTTCTCACACAAACACTTGAGCTATCCATTGAGTATTCATTCTATAGGAGTGTTGTAGTGAGATTGTTTTTAGGTGATCAAAGTGTTGTGATCACCAAAGACTTGTTCTTTGTTCTTTGAGGAGGCGGATGAGTGCGTTCGCGGTGGTTTAGAGTTCGTGTGTGAACTCTTGGTTTGAGGTTCGGCCTCGGCGAGCTTACGGGGCTTGCGGTGTGTACGGGACTAGAGAGTCCGAGGGATTGTAGGTGTTGCGGCACCGAGGAGTGATCCTTTGGGATCAAGCATAGTGAAAATCCTTCGTGTGTCGAAGGCGGGGATGTAGAGCAAGTGTGCTCGAACCTCGAAACAAATCCCTTGTGTTTGCGATTGCTCACTCTCTCTCTCTCTCTCTTTGTCTCTTGTTTATATCTTGCATACTTTTATTGTGCTCATCTTTATATGCTAGATATTCATTGTGTGCTTAATTGATATATTGCTTGGGATTGTTTGCTAACACTCGTATTTAACCAAGAGAGCCAACGCGGCACCTCAACCCTTAACTAGGGGAATCTAGAGGAGTTTGTCCAGAGCCCTTCACGGGAAATTCGGCAACACTCTTGTGTTATACGTGGTGTTTAGTTTAAGATTTTAGTTTAGGTCATAATAGTTTTTACTTCCGCATTATTTGGCATTAAGTGACCATTAGATTAACCATCACCTATTCACCCCCCCTCTAGGTGAACTTTCATTATTGACAACCCTCTTCTTTCACAAGGGCTATGTCGTCAGAACTACTGAAAAGCCTCTTCCAGTGGTCAGATGATAAAAAAGAAGCTAACAGTTATGCCTCCTCTGCCATAGTTAGCTCGGAGCAAACAGGAACTGTGTCAGCTAATATGGTCGACGCTAACCATGATAATGATCTCCATCAGCGTATAGAGGCTCAAGAGCAAACTTTCAAAGCTCAACACGTGGCTTTGGATAATATTCAGCAAATATTGGCGCAACTCCTAAACAACCGGAACAATGATGAACCACTAGTAGCAATTATGATGAGGAGGAGAATGCCGACACGAAATCCCATAAGACTGAAAAGTCAAAAGAAAGTTCTACAATTCATGCCGATGTTATCAAAGGCATCCAAGCTCAGATCGCATCCCTAACTCAAAGGAATAAGCTAAAGAAAGTAGGGATGACGTGTCCTTACCCGCTAGAGTGGGACTCAGTTCCCTACCCGCCAAATTTCAAGCCACCTACATTACACACGTATGATGGTAAGAGCTCGCCAAATCAACACATCTATTACTTTCGGTCGCAAACCGGTAATGTGATAGACAACGATGCAATGTGATAGACAATGATGTAATCATGGCCAGACTATTCATCTGCAGTCTTAAAGGAGTAGCCTTTGGTTGGTTCAAAAGTCTTCCAAATGGCTCCTTCAATTCTTGGATTAACCTTGAAATCCGGTTCCTTTCTTGATTCTACGAAGAAGACACTGAGGTGACCATGGATAAGCTTCTCTCGATAGTACAGAAAAGAGGAGAATCTGTGTGAGAATACATTGAAAGATTCCGTAATCTCTCTCTCTCTCTCTCATGTGCCCCGCAGGCATGCCCTTGCCCACGTTGCTTCAAACATGTCGTCACAATTTTCTCGACAGAGTAAAAGTTCGTATGAGAGTTATTAAAGCCAATATATAGAAGAAACTTGTCGAACAAGCAGAGATAGCTGAGAAATCAGCTAAGAAGTTCGAGCCTTCTGTGCCCAAGAACAAATAGAGGATTGGTACCAAAGGGCATGATGTAACCCAATCTTCCCAATCTAAAGGGAAAGAAATGATGGAAGTTGAGTTGTTTGGGGAAGCTCCACCAAAGAAGAAAAAGAGCAGCACCAGCAATAATTAGGTGTTCAAGTTTCCGCCGAGATAATATTCTTTCAAAGATGAACAGGTGGTGCCATCTTTCACCTACTCAACAAGGGTAACAAGCTCAAGTTACCTGAAATCCAACGACCAGAAAAAATAGGGCTTACGAATGACCCCAACTACTGCCTCTTTCACAGAATGGTGTATCATCCTACCAGCAGATACTTTGTCCTCAAGATCAAAGCATTAGTGGATTCTGGAATTTCGACTCTCAAGTCAGAGCGGAAGAAAGTTACTGCTAACATGGTGAATCTTAATTTCAAGACCTTCCTGAAGACAACGGTTCAAGATGGTTGACCCAGTCCCTAAAGCCAGGCTGGACGTTGTCAACCCAATGGTGGAAAAGCAGAAAGCCAAGGGTCTCATTCCACTGAAGAAAAAATCTAAAGAGATCATATGGGTCTACCCGGATATCGTCGAAGACGAGCAATGGGAATCCAACAAGCCCAAGCTTAAAGGCAAGTCGTGTAACACCGTCTCCCTTGCAACGGATGATGACGCTGTGACTATAACCTCTCTGAGTGACTCAAAAGAGGAGAAGCTTGTCTTAGCGGCACAACCCCGAAAAACACCTAGAGGGGGGTGAATAGGTGTTATGCTAATCTAATGCACTTTTTAAAACAAGTTAAGATGTATGATGCAAGCGGTCACTCAAAACAAGAAATTGAAGCCGAATTCCCGTGAAGCTAGAACTTCTCCTCTTTGATTCCTCTAGATTATGAGTTGAGATGCTTAATTGCTTCCTTATTGATATGAGTATAGATCGAAAATGTAAGAAGATGAAATTAATGCAATAATAAAAACAAGGCAAGTATTAACACAAGTACAAGAATGTAAAACAACAAAAAGGGAAATCAATCGCAAACAGAAGAGAATTTATTTCGAAGTTCGAACCACTGCTCTACGTCCCCGCTTTCACCACTATGAAGGATTTTTACTAAATCCACATCGGGAACTTCCACACAAGAACCTTACATCCAAGGGATTACAATTGGTCTACATAAGACCGGAGTACCCAACTCCAACAATATTATCCTCACACAAAAGGAACCACAACTCAAAGAAATACAAGTCACTTGGTGATCTAAAAGATCACAAACACTCTCTTATAACTTCTTATAGAGTGGAAATGATTTTTGGCTCAAGAAGTAAAGTGAGAGAAAAATTTCAGTAGTAAGAGTTTAGAAGACTTGAAAACCAACTGAAAAATTTTGCAATAGAAAGAACTTTGAAAATAGAAAGCAATGAAACACTTCTTCTCTTGAAAACTTGAAACTTGGATGTTTTTCTTATCAAAAATCAAAGACCCATGACCTCTATTTAAGGCAAAAGATGGATACCATTCATAAGTGTTATCAGGTCATTAGGAGTGAGTTTAACCACTTGGAAATAAGAAATAGCCGTTGGAATCCATAAAAAACAAAAACAGATCAGAATAGAGCCGTTGGTGTCAGTCTGGACAGCTGCCGGTTGACCGGCCGGTCGACTGGCAGGCCACTTGGCAAAGTGGCCATTGGCTCCGGTCGACCACCCGGTCGACCGCCCAGCATTTTAAAAAGAGGGTTTTGAACTACCGGTCGACTAGGCCGGTCGACCGGCACAAACCGAGAGTGAGTGGTTTGCAGTCGGTCGACCGGTCGGTCGACCGCAGAGGTTGACGGTCGACCGCCCCAGTCGACCGACAGACGTGCACAGCGTGCACGTCCATGACCAAAAGGGCCCAGTTGACCGGCCGATCGACCGATTTGGCCTGAAATAGTTACGGTCGACCGGCCGGTCGATCGTGAAGGCCTGAAATAGAATATAAACAGATTTTTGAATATGAAAATATTTTTAAAATATTTTTCATTAGTTTGAGGGTTAAGTAGCATAGTGTAGGAGATAAAGTGCATGTTCTAAACTTGATATAAAAATTTGAAAAATTATGAAACATGTATATCAACCAAATATGCAACAAAACCAATATCACCAAAAACTTGTATTTTGAAAAGTGTATTTTTGTGTGTGTAACTTCTTGAGCACATATATCATATTCTTACTCTTTAACATATTAAAACTCTTACAAGGGTCTAGGAGACTACAAGGTCTTCAATCGGGCTTTTCCATTTGCATCGTTGAGTTTGCTTGAATTCTTGATCCCGTATTTGAGTCATCTTGAGTCAACACCACCTTCCTTTAGGGAAGAAACATCTTGAATTCTAATAACCCTGAAATAATCTTAAACACTTAAACTTGATTAGTACAAATAACTATATATGTTTTGTGATCATCAAAACTCTAAAACGGGGTGTTTGTAACCTTGGGCCAACAAACCCGTTACCCCGCAGCTGATAGGCACCCGATCTGAAAGGTGGTACTTGCGACAGTACGACCAGACCCCTAAGGAGGCACAACAGCCAATGACGTCAGAAACAACTACACTAGTCCAGGCTTTGACACCATTCCCGCCACTGGACAAAGGGAAGTAAAAGGAGGTCTGATTTGACAAATCAATTTTGTGTACAACAAGTCCCAGTCGCAACATACTCCGCCTCGACGGTTAAGAGGGCTACAGAATTGTGCTTCTTTGAAGACCATGAAATAAGGCAATTTCCTAGAAACTGATAGGTTCCACTAGTACTCTTCCTATCCACTTTACAACCCGCATAGTCAGCATCCGAAAAACTAGTCATGAAAAATTGTCTGGTCTTCGGATACCACAAACCCATTTCCTAGAAACAGTGAGTTTAAGCCACGTGGCACCCTCTGACTCACCCACAACGGTTCTTTTTTGAGCCGTTGAGGGTTTAAAAAAAAATAATAAAAAAACAATATAGGAGTCTGAGACTAATTTTCCTCTCTCAGAGTTATATAAAAATATTGGACATAAAAAAAATTAACAGGAGGGGGTCAGGGAGACCCGATTCGTCTTTCCCCGACCCGATTCGTCCCGTGATTTATCACGGGACGAATCTGACCCATCCCGTTTATGGAGAACGAGTCAATTCGTTGGCACCCGCCCTTAAACGGGGTAGGTCCGAATTGACCCGCAACTCACCTTGTGCGACTCAAATGGATCGCACAAGGTGGGGCGGGGCGGGGGCGGGTTGAAGCGGGTCGACCTGCCCCATTAGCCATCCCTACATATGTCTTCCATTTTCACGTTTGTTAGGCGGCAGTATACCACGCTGAAAGGAGAGAGGACCCTCTGAGACTTTCACAATACAGTTTTAATTTTTGTCACAAGTTCTCAAGGGGCAGAGAGTTGGGTTGGCAACAGTCACAATCACAGTTAGTGCATGAAGTGACGGAGTTGGTGAACTAGTAAGAACGCAACTCATAAGGGTTAATCGCTTTTAAGATTCCTCTAAACTCCAAATTAGTCTAAAGGATATTGTCAACATTTTAATAACCTGTATACATTCAGTTCACAATAGTAGACAAAATCAAAGATTTAAAGAATAATCTAACCAAGCTTCCACACTTTCTTTCCACAGAAATAGATTTTACAGACACGGCACTACGAGCTTATTCAATTACAGCTAATATAATAATCATAAACTTTTCAAATTTTCCCTTCATTTCTTCCACTTCTCTCCTGTGTGTCATGCACGTGATATGCATGTCTATATTTATATATAAATAATATATTTGTATTGTGTGTTATGCAAGAAAAAACTATTGTCAGCGTACATCTAAAAAGAACAATCCATTTTGAGCAATACATGATGTGTGACAAACGGGTTATATTTCTGTTATGATATTCCCTTCAATCGAGTTGATTCCGATGATCTTTTGGAGGACGCTACACAGTGGGAGCGTGGAACGGGCTATGAGCGTACGTGATTTTGTAAGGATGTGGCTCCTAGTTTCCTGAAGCTCTGGTTTCCTGGTTACTGGTTGCTTCATGGACTCGTGTTTTTTTGACATCATGGTGTTTTAGGTTGCTTCATGGACTCGTGTTTTTTTGACATCATGGTGTTTTAGATTGCTTTGTTAGTTTTTGAGTGTTTGGAGGTCTCTCTCTCATTTTGCACCTGTGTGCGCATTTTAACTTGGGATAATCTTTTCGTTTTGTAAGTGTTCTGAATTGTTTTCATTAAAAACTTTTTAATGAAACACGGGAAACCATTGAGCTCACTGTTTTTTTTTCCCCTTAAAAAAGAAAATATTCCCCTAATCCAGCCTTCAGTCATTTTATGCGTCCGAATCCTCATTCTGAAAGCAACGATCACTCTCAGTTCCCTGCTGCTATGGGCTAGAGAACTGTAGAATGCTGTGTTGTGCGGGCGCTATCCAATCACAACAATCAAACAATAGAGAATCCCAAGATCTCCAGCACAAAGAACAACCCAACAATCACACGAAGAACACACAAATCACAAAGACAAGATTTAACGAGGTTCGGCCAACGTGCCTACGTCCTCGGGACAATCAATGGAGAGATTTCTATTAGGAAGATGATTACAATAGCTCTTGGTCTCTTTGAATGCAAGAGAACCCCTTTGCTATCTCTTTTCGCAGGTTATCTCAACCCTAGAGTCAACATAGGCTTTAAATACCTCATACAGCGATCAGCGGATTTAACCCAGAACCCGACTGTCGGTCGACCGGGCCGGTCGACCGACTTCCTTATACCGGTCGACCGTGACGGTCGACCCAAGAAACCCGAGAGTTGGGGTTTGTCAGTCAGGGTTTTCCGGTCGACCGGGTCAGTCGACCCAGAAAACCCGAGACTTGGGGTCTGTCAGTCAGGGCACTGCGGTCGACCGGGCCGGTCGACCGCTCCAACCTCTGTGCATGTTGTGCACGTCGGTCGACCGGGTCGGTCGACCGACCCTCCTGACTTCTGCTATCTCTACTATTTTCTGCTGCTGTCCCTTTGCCTTTCATCGTCGACTTCCTTGGCGATCTTCGACGGCACTTGGCACTCTTCTACAGCTGCTTGGCATGGCATCTCCTTTAATATCATCTCTCCTCCAACAATTCTCCACCTCGGTGAAGATTTCCAAATCTGAGCCGAAATCCGACTCGATAGCGGCTGTACCAACTTGGTTGCCTACGTACTCCTGCCCAAGGGATCAAGTCATCCGTAGTTCATCAAAATGAGCTTCAACAAGCTCAAACAATGGTACCTCTATTTGCAGCAGCGAACCTGTCTGACTGAGTCATATGAACCTCTTCCCGACCATCATGGAGAGCAACGGCCTTCAACTTCAGCTTGTCACAACCACAAGCTTAAGATTCATGCTTCTTTCTCCACAAGCGTGGCTTCACCTTAGTTCCAATGGCTGCAAATAACTCGACATCCTCAACAATGTCGTCAACCTGTTCAGCATCACCTTTGGTATCACGAACTCCACCCGGTGTCACCTCCGCTGAAGTATCCTTTGATGCCGAACCAACTGGAGATGATGGAGTAGCATCAAACTCCACCCGCTGCAATCCTTCCTTGGTCTCTGTCCTCTCCACCTGCTGAGAGACAGTGGACTTCAACACTGAAGTCTCTCCAAATGTGACATGCCTGCTCATCACGATCTTCTTGTCTTCGGGGTCCCACAACCTGTACCTGTTCCTTTTGACACCCAAGTAGACAAACCTCTTTGCCCGCGGATTCACCTTGCCATTCTTGGCACTGAAGTAGGCCGGACTTCCAAACTCCCGCAGCACACCATGACCTTGAGCAGCTTCTCCAGACCAAATATTCAGTGGAGCTCTACCTCCAATTGCAGTCGATCTGTTCATGAGATGGCTAGCATACTCAGTCGCCTCAGCCCAAAACGACCTGTCTAATCCTGCATTAGACAACAACCGCCGAACCTCCTCCAGCAAGGAACGGACTACATCTTTAGCCAACCCATCTGTACCTGTTGTGAAGTGAGTTGCAATCCCTGTGTTCTGGCCAAATTGTAGGAACTGGTACATGTCCTTTCCAACATTACCAATATGAAGCTCCTTTATCTTCCTACCTATCTTCCTCTCCATTCTTCCTCTCCACTTCATCAACACATCTAGGGCTTCTCCCTTTGTCTCATCGGATATATCCAAACCTGCCTAGATGAACCATCACTAAACGAGACAAAGTACCTGTGACCTCCAAGCGATGCCGTCTTAGCAGGTCCCCATACGCTCATGTGAACACAATCAAGAAGACCTTCATTTTGATGAGTACTGGTGCTGAATCTCACCTTCTTCTTGTCCAGAACGCTGTGTCCACCTTCCAACTTGCAGGTAGCAGCACCTTCCATTTCCTTCTTTGCAGGAGCTCGCAAAGGCTTTTCTTCTTCCTGTCCGACCTTTCCCTGCCAATCCTCCGGGCCACCTTTATCTGAAGAACTCGAAGTCTCCACCTGATCTGTCATCATACTACCCTTCAAGTAGTAAAGATTTCTCGGCGGACGCCCTTCATCACCACCATCGAGCCCTTGATCATCCTGAGATCGCCATCTCGAACAGATATCACCATGCCCGATGCTTTCAAAGTGCCAACTGAGATAAGATTCCTTTTTAGATGAGGTACATACCTCACCTCCTTCAACTCTCGAACTATCCCATCATCCATCTTGATGCGAACTGTACCCATCCCTTCTATATTACACGGATGGTCATCTCCCATGACCGTGTAACATCCATCCAGCTTCACAAAGCTAGAAAATCAGGCCCTGTTCGGGCACACATGATAGGTGGCTCCGCTATCCAAGATCCACTCAGCACTATCTGAGTTACTAATAGTAGGTGTAGTAACCGAGAAAGAGAACACTAAAGAGTCATCATCCGATCCATCCGCCTGTGTGAGATTCGCCTCGGTCTTTGACTCCACCTTCTTATCTTTGGCCTTAGGGCATTCTGCTTTCCAGTGTCCTAGTTCCTTGCACAAGGCACACTGATTCCTCTTCAGATTTCTGAAACCCGGCCTGGATTTCGATCTTCCTCTAATCTCCTTTCCCTTCCTTGATGAACCTCTGCCTCTTACTTCCAATGCCTCCGCCGATGACCCTGACTGAGAAGGATCCTCTCCTTCTTCCTTGTCTCATAACTCATCAGTGCAGACGACACCTCATCATAATCCAAGCTCTGCCTTCCATTAATGAAGGTCAGTGTGAATGTCTCGTACTCCTCTGCAGGAAGTGAATTCAGAAAGATGACCGCCTTATCTTCCTCATCTACCGTGACATCCACATTTAGCAGATCTGTAAGAAGCTTCGTATATCGGTTGATGTGCTCATTTACTGTGCTCCCCTTCTTCATCTTGAACTGATACAGTTTACTCTTAAGCTGCAACCTGGACTCTACACTCTTCTTCAGGTACTTCTTTTCAAGGGTTTCCCACAGTTTCTTCGCTGACGTCTCATGTTGCACAAGGTATTTTATGTCTTGTGACAAGCATGAACGTATCAAGCCACATGCCGATCTGTTCATCTTCGCCCAGTCTTCATTAGTGATAGTGTTCTTCTTCCTCTCCAATAGGAGAGTGTCTTCGAGGTTTGATGCATTCAGCGCATCCATAACCTCACATCTCCACATGCCGAAATTGTTAGTCCCATTAAACTTAACAACTTCAATGCTTGGGTGATTGTTCATTGCCTTAACAGATGCAGTTTCTTCTGCCATTGAGATTTTCCTGATTCTCTATCTATGCGGAAGATCAACTACCTTGAAATAGATCTATACACAGATAAAAAATATGATTTTTACCTGTCCCTCCTAGATCGAGTTTCTCACCAGATCTACTCCACCACTGATTCAACGAGCCCTCCTTGAGTCCTTCTGAGATCGACACACGATCTCCACGAACACCCAATACCTCAGATCTGAGATCGACACACGATCTCCACCGGATCCGATCTCGAGCCCTCCGAATCCTTAGAAATCCCAAAGAGCAACCCGGATGCTCTGATACCACTTGTTGTGCGGGCGCTATCCAATCACAACAACCAAACAATAGAGAATCCCAAGATCTCCAGCACAAAGAACAACCCAACAATCACACGAAGAACACACAAATCACAAAGACAAGATTTAACGAGGTTCGGCCAACGTGCCTACGTCCTCGGGGCAATCAATGGAGAGATTTCTATTAGGAAGATGATTACAATAGCTCTTGGTCTCTTTGAATGCAAGAGAACCCTTTTGCTATCTCTTTTCGCAGGTTATCTCAACCCTAGAGTTAAAATAGGCTTTAAATACCTCATACAGCGATCAGCAGATTTAACCCAGAACCCGACTGTCGGTCGACCGGGCCGGTCGACCGACTTCCTTATACCGGTCGACCGTGACGGTCGACCCAAGAAACCCGAGAGTTGGGGTTTGTCAGTCAGGGTTTTCCGGTCGACCGGGTCGGTCGACCCAGAAAACCCGAGACTTGGGGTCTGTCAGTCAGGGCACTGCGGTCGACCGGACCAGTCGACCGCTCCAACCTCTGTGCATGTTGTGCACGTCGGTCGACCGGGTCGGTCGACCGACCCTCCTGACTTCTGCTATCTCTGCTATTTTCTGCTGCTGTCCCTTTGCCTTTCATCGTCGACTTCCTTGGCGATCTTCGACGGCACTTGGCACTCTTCTACAGCTGCTTGGCATGGCATCTCCTTTAATATCATCTCTCCTCCAACAATTTGAAGGACTCGGGGCTCCATCCCAAAAGACTAGCCTTTTAGGTGGAGTTGCCCAAATCCTTATAAACCCAAGACCATCCACACGTCTAGCCGATGTGGGACTATTTGTTCGACCTAAATCCCAACAATCCCCCCCTCGTACAAAGAGTCTCCCTGCAAGCTCAACTATCTTCGCACCGGAAGATCAAATGCTCCATCGAGATCCAACTCTTCACTGCGTGAGGTGGCGGCACGCCTTATGTGAAGTACCAACTGCAGTCTGTCACTCCTCTACGATGACCACTGCCAAATTTCTCGAGAGCCAGACATTAGCTTCACAGGGGCACCGGAAGATCAAATGCTCCATCGAGATCCAATTCTTCACTGCGTGGGCGATCAGCACCGGAAGATCAAATGCTCCATCGAGATCCAATTCTTCACTGCGTGGGCGATCAACACGCCTTATGTGAAGTACCAACTGCAGTTCGGTCACTCCTCTACGAGCACCACGGTCACTCCTCTACGAGCACCACGTCACTCCTCTACGAGGACCACTGCCAAATTTCTCGAGAGTCAAACAGCTTCACAGGGGCCTATTGCGCCTTTTTGCGCCAGTGGGGTGGGCAGGCCCATTGCGCCTTTACGCCATTGGGGGATCTATACATCGTCGAACATCACCCACACACACGACTAAGTTCGGGGCATGGCTCTGATACCAATTGAAGGACTCGGGGGTCCATCCCAAAAGACTAGCCTTTTAGGTGGAGTTGCCCAAATCCTTATAAACCCAAGACCATCCCCACGTCTAGCCGATGTGGGACTATTTGTTCGACCTAAATCCCAACATGCTGGTGATAAAAAGTGGCGACTTTAAAAGCCTTTTACAATCATAGAGAGGAATATGGATTCGAAAAGAGAGATTTCTACTGAATATGGAATCAGCAACACAATCGACGGAAATGCAAGATGCAGACCACTATCTATTTGTGCTTCTCCTCCAGTTTCTTGATGTCTAATTAAGGCCCATCTTGAAGAAATCTTTTCTTTTTATTAACCAATCTTTCAATACAAAGCCAGGAATTCTCTTGATGCATCCAAACATTATGATCATTATACACCACTCAGCACAATGCATACCCTAAGCCCCCTGCAGGAGAATTTACAAGACAATAAGAAAATAGGTAAAATAATAACCACCATTCAATGTATTTTAATTGTTTCCTTGATTCAGAGGTTAAAATTTTCATTAGCATGACCAAATATGTTTAGTCGAATTCACTACAGATAGTTTCTGACAAGTGGATACAAGAAGAAAAAATTTCTAATCAATAATGCAACTCTTGAACCTTGATCTGTAAGACAAAATTCTAATCAATAATGGAAGAACAATTCACAGAGTACTGTCATTACAACAGAAAAAGGCAATAAAATGTACAATACCAACCGATATTAGAATGTTGCAGTTTCCCCAACCGAGCAAACTGTAGGACATGCAACCATAGGGAAACAAAGCAGTAAGTTTGAGACACTGAAAAACAGAGTTAATTTTTTTTCCCTCCTCTTGACAAATTTCTTCTTGTAAAAGGATTAAACAATCCTCAAGGTTTATAGAAATTACACAGCACAGAAAGCTCTCACTAGTCAACCATAACTAATTTACACAACGAGCGGGGAACATGAAATGCTTCAAATGAAAAATGGCCCTTCTGCGCAACATTTTCCAAATGTGAAATTCGAAGCCCCTGGAAAACACCTCATTACCTCAACAGCAGACATTATGCGTGTTTTGTACTCTGTAATCTGTTAACTGCCTTCTGTCAAACCCTTGCACCAAGAAAAGACTGCAAACAGAAAGGCAGGTATCACAGTGGTAAATAAATAAAGGAAATCAGAATTTAGCTTATTAGCTCAAAGGTTCATACAATCTAAATGAGTATTGAAGACTTGTCAGGGTGCCAGTATAAAATAAAGAAGCGGATGCTTATGTGTTATCAGTAACAGACAATAAAGAAAATATAGCAAACCTAAAGTTACACTGAGACACTTTGCCATAAGCAGAGGGTAAAGAAGATGGAAGATTAAAAAACTACAATAGACCAACATACCCAACCTTTTTGTTAGTACCAACAGAACAAACTGACCATCTTAACAATGATCAATTCCCATAAAACAAATTCATTCCGATCTTTTTAACTCCTTGCAGTTTAATCTGAAAAAACCCCTTAACCACTACATATGGGGAGACTCGAAGCCGCAATCGCCCACAATGGAAGTGTCTTATGGATTGAGTTAAGCACGGTGGTAAGAGACGGTTTCTTGTTGTGTTTCACCATGACTCTACCTTGGGAATGTGATTCAATTCGGCTCTTTGCCTTATTCTATGCCTTGATATGAATGAGAATCTCCTTAGCAGATCATCTCATCTTGCCTTTTTGGTGTAGACTCTTGCCTAGTCTCGAAGGATTGGGAAAAAAAACAATAATAATGATGATGATTTCGCCATGTATCCATAAGTTACATGCTATGTTGCATGGATACTTCGATAAAAGAAGATGTATGTGTCAAATACATATTCGATACTTGATGGATTTATCTGGTACTCCATTGAAAGTATCTTAAAAATTCATAACATATCTGGACTTGTAATATGTTCTAACATATAAAAAAACGTCAATGGCAAAGTAAAGAATTCTAATGCGTGAATGATGGTTTTTCAATTCAATTGGGAGTAAAGTGGCTCTAAGATAACTCCTTCGGTAGTTAAAAACAGCATGAAATCTTATGATGGGTCCATCTCAATAAATGATCCACACCTCCATGCCCTAAAATATTTGTCTACAAAACAGCATCATCTAATTCTGATACCTGTTATTCCTGCAGCAAGTGGTTATCAAATGCATGGTTTTTTATAATAAAACAGATGGTTTGATTGATGGTAAAAAGAAGTATTCAAATCAAATGATTTTTAATACAAATTATTTTTAGGCCATGAAGGTCATGCTGAATGGTGTCTCATACATTGTGATGGGACATGGTGTGATTTTAACCTGACTCCTTCGTCACCAAAGGAGTTACCTCAGGAACACTTTTGCTTTCATTGGATTTGTATGTGTGCACTATTCTTTTAGTTTCTAATTAAATAATTATGATTATTTAAATAAGTATTGATTTATATAACTTGAAAATATTCTACAATCTATAAGTCATTGTGTTTTCTAACCAGTATAGCATCACAAACTCCTGAAATTGACACTAACGCGTACACACACAAACACGTATTTACAAGTCTATTATTATTCATAAATATAATTTTATTATTCCATATATATATAATTTTATTATTCCACATCCTCAAGCACGTGTATTGCTAAGTTTTAGGATCTGTCATGGTCCATGTACTGTCCCTCATCATATCCTTCATGTACCCGTAACACTACACCATTTTTGTATCCTTCACATACCTGTAACAATACACCATATCCAATACATCATCACCAACATATTTTCCTTCCACTCCCAGACCCTTGGCTTTTAGGCCCTTTAAATCTAATTCTCTATTTCTCTTATCTAATTTCTAAACCAGATGTTCTCCAAAATATTAGCTTTTATTCCTTACTGTGTTTTTTCTCAAGAAGGAACCATTTCATACTATTTTTAATAGCCCACAGAATTTGCAAAAGGAATCACTTCCCCACAATAAATGTATTAGGTTGTGTGTAGGAAAAAAAAACCAAAATGATATATAAGATAGTTTTTGTCAAAAGAAGCCATAGCATACATCATATACTTAGTTTTCAATGAACAATGATTGACACATTTGTCAATGTAAAACACGAATGGACATGCATAGTGTCTTAGACGTCAATTTACATCAATAACAGAATCCTAAGGTCATTATTTTTATTACGTATCGCAAGAGTCATGTCCAATCATGGAATAGCCAAACCATGTTCTCAAGAAAGACAAGAGACTTAATTGAGGGGGATAATGGAGAACGGTGATTCGAATTGTTTGTGTGAGGGCTTTACTCTAAATCACCTCCCCTCTCTCTCTCTTAGATTCTTCTTCCCCTTTCCCTGCTTTTATCTGTGTCTAGATCTGGACAGCAGCTAGAATTAAAATCCAAATTCCTCTCCTAAAATCCCCTAATCCTTATCCTTGCAAGAGTACAACTAGCTTACAGCATTAAGCCATCGTTCTTGCATTAGAACTTCTCAAGTTTGTGGACACCTTTGATATGTTTGGCATAAGTTACAAATTATACGACACATAAAGGAATATTTTTGTCAAGTATCCGAGCATCCAAGGATCCAGTATGTATCGGATCTCCTTTTCGAGTTATCTGAGCAACATAAGAAGCCACCATCACCCATGCTATTAAGCATATAAAAATCAGACCATAATGTCTAGTTTTGTGTGCGCAAATAGAGACGGCATAATGTTCTTTTAATACCAAAACAATCCCAAAAGACTAGTTAAAAAAGATAAAATATTGCAAGAAATGCTAAAACTCAGTGCAATTCTTGAATTATTTATATAACAAAGTAATAAGCTTAATTTTTGTTGTTCCGAGATCTCAACGGGTCTTCAGTTCACCTTTTTAGAATCAGTATCAGAAGTTTTGGTGGTTTTGCAGCTGCAGATCAGAAATCAGCCTGTTGGTATCAGCCGCTAAAAAATGATTAACTATTTAAAAATAAAAATTACAGTGTTTTGACCATTTGAGCAATTGATGAAGATTAAACGAGGTCCCTGAAATAATTTATAATGGAATAACTGATGCAGAATTAACTTTGAAATAATTGTGGTATTAGAACTAAAAATGTACTCTTTACACAGAATAATTAAAAAGTTACAAGTTTGAAATATAAAAGTTGCTTTGTATCGATCATTAAACACATACAGCAAGTTATAATAACATTAAAGAAGTTCAGTTCTGTTAGATTTGATCCAATGTAATAACTCAATTATAACCAAAATTATCAGTTAAAATCCAACATAAAAAAAAAATTTACTAAGATAAAAAGTTAAACCGATAGTAATATCCTCCTCCCCCCATCTTTCCTTCTAATCTAGAGACAATATACCTGTCGTTTCTTCCCCTCTCATAAACCTCCTGTTAGCTTTCAAAAAACTTCATTCATTCTCAGTCATACCTCAATTCACAATAGCGTTGTCAAAGGGAAAGAAGGTGAGAAAACAAGTTTCTCTTGAGAAACTGAAAAAGGGGATTAAGATTCTCAGAGAGATCAACGCAACCACTGACGTCGACACCCTCCGTTTCTATGCAGTGGTGGACTACCGCTGCCGCCTCCTCACCATGCACCTTCTCTGGTGCTTGATCATAGCTAGGCACGTGCGCAACGAACATCTACGGTAGAAACTCAGTGAGGCTATTCTCGATCCCCGAGAGGAATTGGTCAATGGACTCATTTACGCCAATAGCAGATAGGATTGTTGTCTCATGTAAGCAGGAAGGACAAGGAAACAACAGGTGAGGCTCAAGAGATCCTCGCTCAGGGATCTTCTTTCCTCTCGAACTCACTCTTCACTTTAGCTTCTCTCTAGTGGAAGAGAAGCAGCTACATATTTTCATTATCTTCGAACTCACTTTCCCCAGATTGCCATCAGAAAAGAAGACATCTTTGCAGCACCAGCCGCCTCTAATAACTTCTACTAGGGGTGGTGATTCTAACCCGACCCGGAATTACCAAATCTGGGTTTAGCCTATACGGGTTTGGGTCGTAATCGAGTCGACCCGCCTGAACGGATCGGTTCTGAATTTTATCTTCACCCGATTACGACTCATTTAGACCCGTTTAAAAATAACATGTCATATATGTTTTTCTATTTTATTTTTATTTTTTTTTGGGAAACGGTCCCTTTGGCTTTCTTTCATGGTTTCACACTGCAGCAGTCGGCTCCTCTTCTATTCTAGACTTACATTTAGGCCGCTGCCGCTGCCGGCTCAAACCTCAACCTCCTCCTCCATCTCCATCCTCCTCCTCCCTTTCCCGTTCCTTCTCTCCTCAAGTCGTCGACCTCGAACTCGATCTCATGCTCGATCTCGAACTCGATCACAGCCTCCGATCTCAAAGATCTCATTGTAGACTACAACAAAGTGAATATTGAGGCCAAAAGAGAGCAATTCCTTCAGGGATAAACCAATTTTCTGTCTGTTGAGTTTTTCCTTTTTGAGAAATGTTCTCGAAACAAATGCAGCCTTATTTCTTTTTGAGAAATGCATTCCTGCTTCATATAAGAGATTCTTGTTTCATTAAAAATTTAGCTTTTCCTGACATCATAATTAGCTCTGTGCAGTTCCTTGCTTCTAACTTATGATATACTACTCTTCTTCTGATCCTTCTACTATATAGTTGACAAAACTATGGGGTTTCTGCCCTAATCAGAGAGTCCTCAATGACACAGCTTTTGGCTATAGGAATGATGTTACTTGCGTATTGTTAGAAATTTACATATCTAATAATGAGGATCAATTGACACTTTCTCGGAAA
>JAVJIF010029701.1:0-58808 GCA_038442645.1 Agave tequilana
GGCAGTTACCTCAAGGGGGTTATCCCCTTGGACCATATACACACGTTGGAGAGTCGCTTCCACGTCCGAATTACTCCCGGCAAAGTATAGATCCTTTTCGCCAAGGGAGGTGATGATGTTACAAGCTAAAAAGTCGAATCAATGTTAGATACCCTAGATAAATAATCATCATTTAGGGTACTCTTTAAAGCATTAAGGGCTTTTGCATTAGCCTCAATATTCTTACAATTTAAACAATATGCATTATTAATAGTGGCAAGATAAACATTATAACCTAAGGCTTTGAGGTACAAAGACATCTTAACCTTCCAAATTTGGATGTTAAGAATGTTAAAAGTGGGTGGTGACATGTAATCCATAGTGTGTGTACAAAAATATGTAATTAGCCTAAAATGAGGATCTTTAACTCTAGGTTGTAAGACCCAAATCAAGAGCACTTGGCTCTGATACCAATTGAAATCACCTAGAGGGGGGTGAATGGGTGATGGCTAATCTAATGGTCACTTAATGACAATATTGCGGAATTAAAAACTATTATGACCTAAACTAAACTATTACATTAAACACCAAGTTTAACACAAGAGTGTAGCCGAATTCCCCATGAAAGGCTCTAGACTAACTCCTCAAGATTCCCCTAGATATGAGTTGAGGTCCGCGTTGGCTCTCTTGGTTGAAAACTAGTGTTATGCAAAAAATCCCAAAGCATATATCAATGAAGCACATAAGTATATCATGCATTAATGATAAACAAAATTATTGAATGCAAGATATAACAAGAGATAGAGAGAGTGAGCAATCGCAAACACAAGGGATTTGTTTCGAGGTTCGAGCACACTTGCTCTACATCCCCGCCTTCGACACACGAAGGATTTCCACTATGCACGATCCCAATGGATCACTCCTCAGTGCCGCAACACCTACAATCCCTCAGACCCCCTAGTCCCGTACACACCGCGAGCTCACTAGCCCGCCGAGGTCGCACCTCAAACAAATAGTTCACACACGAACTCTAAACAATGCGAACACACTTGTCCGCCTCATCAAAGTACAAGAAAAGATTTCTTGGTGATCTAAACACTTTGGGGGTGTTTGGTTAGTTGCAAAATGGTTGCAAAAAGTAAAAAGTTTTGCAACTTTACACTTTTCACTTGTTTGTTTCCATTTGCAAAATGCAAAAATTTTTTCCACTTACAGTTGCTACGGTTAAATTTGTGGTCATTTATTCTCACTTTTACACTCATATTTTCTCACTTGCAGTTGCTACAGTTAATTTGTGGTCATGTAACTCTCACTTGTAGTACACCAATTCAAAGCAGTTACTTGATAATCAATATATAATTTAATATTTTAAATAGTGTTCAATTTCTTATTTAAGTATTTAATTATTTTATATTTTTAATCTTTAATTTTTTATTGTTTTTAATATTGTTTTAATATTTAATATTTTACTATTTTAATTTACTATTTTATTTAATATTTTATTTAATATTTTATTATTTATTAATAATTATTCCATTTTTTATTATTTTATTTAGAGTAAATATTTTATTAATATAACAATATTATACTTTAATATAAAATACTATATTTTAGTTATTTAATTTTTAATATAAAATTACTTTATTAATATCATATATTTTTATTATTATATTAATATTTTATTATGTTAATATTGTAATAATAATTCAGTATAATAATACTATAATGATAATTTATTATTAAATTATAATTATATTTTACTTTGTTAATTTTATATTTCTATAATATTACAATAATATTATAATAAAATTTATCTATAATAATTTTCAAGTATTTTTAATATTATTACTATATTTTTACTATATTTTATTTTTTTAACATTTTTTAATATTTATTTTATTAGTATTCTTAAAATTTTATTAATGTTCTTTAGATTTTCTTAAAATTTTATATTATTTATTTAATATTTTTAGTAATATTTTACTATTTATACTAATATTTTATTAATATTATTATATAAATAAAATATTAAGATTATTAATTTTTTATCTCAAATTTATTAATACAATTTAATTTGCAATATTAGATTTAATTTATAGTATTTAATATATTTAAATCACTGCTACAGTTAATTTTGTGGTCAACTTTTCCACTTTCACTTTTACATTACCAACCAAACACGTAAAACACAATATACTTTACCATTTACACTTTCACTTTACCACCAAACACCGTAAAACACAATATACTTTTCTATTTACACATCACTTTATCAACCAAAACACCGTAAAACACAATATATTTTCACTGCTACAGTTCACTTTTTCCATTCTCATTTTACAACTTACGACTTGCGACGTTTTGCAATGAACCAAACAGCCCTTTGATCACCAAATAAAAACTCTCACAACACAATCCTATGGATAGATAAGCAATGGATAGCTCAAGTGATTGTGAGAAAACAAGGAAAGAATCTATGGTAAAAAATTATAGAAAATCTCTTTTAACACTCTTGATAAAACTCCCCTTTGATAGGAAATATTTAATCTCAATTTAGTGGAGAAAACTCTTTTAATGAAGTGGGAAAAACTGGCTCAAGGTGCACTAAAAATCTTAGAGAAAAACAATGCCCAAACCCCCAAATTTATAGGCTCAGAAAAACTAGACGTTGGGTCTGTCAGACCTGTCGGTCGACCGCCCGGTCACCGCCAACGGTCATATTTTAGACCGTTGTGCCATCGGTCGACCGGTCGGTCGACCGAGCCAGGATAAAAGAGCAAGCCTCTCTGTCCGATCGACCGGTCGGTCGACCGGGGCCTTTCCAGAGAGCAGAGCTCTCTGGACGGTCGACCGGATCGGTCGGCCGACCCTCCTGCCAGAACAGGCGTGCACGTCTGTGCACGTCGGTCGACCGCCCGGTCGACTGAATTTAGAACTCAGTCGACCGTGCGGTCGACCGCTGAAGCCTTAAAACAGAAAACCCGGGATATAAAAGTTGGTCTTTTGTTGAAGTAAAATCCCATAAAATACTGAAAAATCTACAAAAATAGTTTTACCAATATACTTTGATAAACAAACATGCTTGCACAAAATCAAGGCATGTTACAAATGATTTGGACTATTTTTGTAACTTGGAAATATTGGTTCAAAACAAAATTGTATTTTGCCAAATAGATTTTTCCAAAAACTTGTTTTTCCAAAACTTCACCAAATACAAAAATAAGATATTCTAAACACTATTAAAGCATATGGTGCATGGATATGATCCACTACACAAACATGGTAAAATATCTATATTTTTGACATTAAACTCTAAACATGGTTTTGGTAAAAAGACATGTATATGAGAAATACCAAAAACCAAGGTTATATGTTTTAGCCAAAACGATATTTTTCCAAAATGAAAAGTCTTTTCTAAAACTAAAATTCTTTTATAAAAACAATTTAATCAAGAGTGTGTGTGTATATGTACTTGAGCAATCCACTACTATTCTATCCTTATATTTTAACTAAAAACAAAATCTTCTAAAAACAAACCTAGACACAAGTCTTGATCTTCTTGAAGTCTTCACTTGAAGTATTCTCATCTTCTTGACTTGGTCCAAACACGATCCAACGAGCTTGACTCCTCTTGAGTTCTTGATGTGATCTTGATGCATTAGCTCGTGAATCAAATGGTGCAAGCTCCAAAACATGACTTTAAATCCTTTGTTGAAGCTCCATACCTACTAAGATCTTGATCATAAATTTGTCACTAATTAAACACAAGATCTTAGTACTATAACTACATGAGTTGATCATCATCAAAACTAGAGTGATGGGCCTTTGGGCCAACATGCTCAAGTTCAAAAACACACACTTGTTTATTTTTCATGTTTTGGTTTTCGATTTTGGTTTAACCGATTTTGATTTTCATGAATAGATAGTATCAATACTAGTTTACATGGTTTAATGTATATTAGATATGTTCTATATACATGTATGCTTCAACTATTTAAACAAACTTAGTTTGATAGTCTATTTCATGAGTTTTGTGTTTTAACAAAACATAATTTTCGGATTTTAAGTCAAAGACAATGATATACATATCTTTCATGTATATTGAGTTATATTCATATACTACATGCCCAAATGTTGTTTAAATATCATGTGTTTGTATTTGAATGAGTTTTGAAAAAATCGGATTTCCATTTGAAAAATCCAAGTTTTAGAAAATATAGTTTTTTTGGTTTTCGGCAAAATATATAAATCACAAAAATGGTTCAAAATGTTTGAAATTTATGTTGAAATTTTTCACACAAGTTTGTATATCAATGTATTATACTGAACTTATTTTTGTAGATTCTTAGAGGTTTTATGGAATTTATTTGATAATAAAACTAAGTTTTAAAGTTCTGAAATCCAGCCCTGCTAGGCTCTGGCGGTCGACCGGACCCAGAGTCGGTCGACCGATGTACACAAAACATGCACGCTGACCTGCCACTTGGGCTGGTCGACCGAGCGGTCGACCGACTGCAAGTACCCCACTCTCGGGTGGGGGCAGTCGACCAGACCGTCGACCGTGAGGCTTGGCACGGTCGATCGAGCGATCGACCGTCCAGAGAGCAATTACTCTCTGGATCGGGCCGGTCGACCGACGCTCCAACGGTCGAATTTTTGACCGTTGGCGGTCGATCAGGCTGGTCGACCGACAGCCGTCTGGGCTGAAAATTTGCCCCAATGGCTGGTTTTTTGTAAGGGGTTATAAAAACCCCATTTAAGGGCTGTTTTGGTTAAGGTTTTTGAAGAGTAAAAATTCCTACATCTCTAGTGTTTAATCCCAAGTCTTCAAAAAGAGTTTTTTGGGTTCAAAGTTTTCATCTTTGTTTTTTTAAAAGGGATTGGAAAATTCAAGAAAAAGGAAGTCTTTTGGGATTGGTTTTTGATCTATATTTTTCTATCTATTCTGGAAGTTTTTCCAAGAGTTTTTCTTTGAGTTTTTGCTTTCAAAACTCTTTGTTTTCTACATTTGATGTACATCTTGCAATCCTATCTATTAGGATCTTGTAATTGTGGGAAAAGTTGTTTTGGGTGAGATAGACCACCTAGTTGTAAACCCTCCCTATTTGTTGTATCCCTCTTGTGTAGAGATTGATTTTGGAGTGGTGTTTGGCTTCCTCTAGTGAGAGGTGGAGATTGGTTGTGTATCCCTCTTAGTGAAGAGGTGGATTGTGGTTGTTTGGCTAAGTGTCGACCCCTCTTGTGTGAGGTGGTGTTTGTGTTGCCTCTAGTGAGAGGTTATATTTGTTGATAGAGGAGTCGTGTACTCCGATTGTAGTTTCCCCAAATCCTCAGTGGAGGTCGTTGGCCCAGAGCCCTTCCACTCTAGTTTTGATGATGATTAACTCATGTAGTTATGTGTACTAATAATCTTGTGATATTTAGTTTCAGATCATTAATCAAGATATTAGTTTGTGATTAGATTCAACAAGATGGCTTGGAAGCTTTCACGTGGTGATTCAAGAGCCCGAGCGTCAAAGATCACATATAGCACTCGTTGGAGTCAAGCTCGGTGGACCACGGAGTTTTGGGTCGAGTCGGCTTGGAGACGGTGCTCTACAAGAAGACATCGGTACCTAGTTTAGTTTTGTGTTTAGATCCATTTGTAAAGATTAAAATAGTATGATATGCTCAAGTTCACAATGCACACACATTTCATGTTTTGGTTTTGGTTTTCGATTTGATTGGTTTAACCGATCTTGGTTTTCATGAATAGATAAGTATCAAAATAAGTTTACATGTTTTTATGTATATTATATGTGTTCTATATACATACATGCTTCAACTACTTAAACAAACTTAGTTTGATAGTCTATATCATGAGTTTAGTGTTTTGGTATTTTTAACAAAACTTGTTGTTTGGGATTTAAAGTCAAAAATATGGTTATATATATGTTTCATGTATATTGGACTTGTGTCCATATGCAACTTGCTTCAAAGTGTTTAATATCATGTTTTTCTATTTAGATGAGTTTTGGACAAAATGTATTTTCAATTAAAAAAAATCAAGTTTTAGAAAATACAGTTTTTAGTTTTTGGCAAAACTTCTATAACACAAAAATGGTTCAAAATATTTGAGATTTGTGTTGATATTTTAACACAAGTTTATATTTCAATGTAATATGATAAAACTATTTTTGTAGATTTTTAGAAGATTTATGGGAATTTTTAGAATTAAAATGAACAAGTTTTTCTGTCCCAGAATAGCCTTTGCCAGGCTCTGTAGGTTGACCGCACGGTCGACCTGACCAAGAGCCGGTCAACCTAGCGGTCGAGAACATGCACGTTGGCTGCCCATTAAGCCGGTTGACCACACGGTCAACCGACTGAGAGCAACCCACTCTCGGGTTGCTCCCGGTCGACCGATCGGTCGACTGGCCAGAGAGCCGTTGCTCTCTGGTTCTGGGGCCGGTCGACCGGGTGGTCGACCAATAGCTACTAGCCGTCAAAATTTGACCGTTGGCTGGTCGACCGAAAGGTCAATTCTGGCCCAATTTTCTGCTAACGGCTATTTTTCTTTAGGGGCTATAAATACCTCATTGGAAAGAGGTTTTGACTAAGATTTTTAGAGCTAATTTTTTCTTACTCTCTAATGTTTTCACAGAAATCAAAAGAAGTTTTTGCTCTTTAAATTGCATAATCTATTTGGTGTTTTTCTAGGTTTGGAAAATCAAAGAAAAGGGTTTTTGGGAAAAGTGTTTTTGATTCAACTTCTTCATCTTGGTTTCTAGATTTTCCCAAGGATTTTCTTTGAGTATTTGATTTCCATTCCTTTAGTTTTCTCCACACTTGAGCTACATCTACTATCCTATTCTATAGGATCCTTTTATTTTGTAGGAAAAGAAAATGTCTGTGGTTGTTAGACCACCAAGTTGTAAACCCTATCTTTGCTTGGCTTTGTGCCTTTCCCTCATTGTGTTGAGGAGGTTGTGCAAGTGGGTTGCATCCCTCAAGTTGTAAGGTGATCCTTGTGTAGCTTTGTGCTTATCCCTCAAGTTGTGAGGTGATAGTTTTTGGTTTGCTTGGTGCTTTGCCTCTAGTGAGAGGTTGTGGTTGTAAAGAGTGGAGTTGGGTACTCCTAGTTATTGTATTACCCCCAAATCCTCGTTGGAGGTTCCCTGTGTGGGAGTCCTGTGTGGACAAGCTAGTGGATTCAAAATCCTTCTGGGTAAAGGCAAGGATGCAGAGCTGGTGCTCGAACCTCGAAACAAATCTTATTGTTTGCGCTTGATCCATTGACTCTTACTCTCTCTATTTACTTTGTGCATAGCAAAATTTGATTGAGGTAAACCTGCACACAAAATACGAAATTTCAGATCTAATAATAAACTTGTGCAAGTGCTCAATTCTTCCGCTATAGCAATGGCTATGCGGGTCGTGATCCACAAGGAGGGTTTTGCGATAAAAGCGTTTACGTTCTTTATTGAAATCGTTTTGAAAACAAACGAAGGTTCTTCTCTGTTTTTAAGTTAAGAAAGTTAAAAGAATTATGTTAGAATTAAAGAGAAAGTGAAAGATGAAGAAGGTGGAAAAATCAAAAGACGATAAAAAATGACTATGTACAAATGGAGTGAGTGGAGAACAAAGAATTAGAAGAAGTGGTGATTTAATTTACAGATGTGAAAGAAAGGAAAGAAGATGAAGAGGTACTTACCAAGGTTGAGTGATGACTTACCTGGAAACCGTTGCAAGTTCTACCTTTGCTTCGGAGCGTTCAATGCATAGATCATAAACTCGAGCTCAGTCCCCGTTCGCATTATATCATCAAGTCTCGCACAAGCATGAAGTGATACGTCTTGAGGAGGAGAAAGTCTTCATGAACTATCGTTGGCTCTCACGTAGCTGAGTTATACTTTCTTTGGAGTTCACTTGTAAAACTCAACAAACACCACCAAGGTAAAGTAGAAGAGAAAAAGGAAAGCAAAACAAAATACTAACATAAAAAGAAACTGTTACCTTTATAATTGCAGAGACAATGGAAGAAAGGAGGAGGGTACATTGGTGTCACTCTCAACATCAGTCTCTCTCTCTTACTTACATGAATCTTCTTCTACCCTAAGTTTACATTCAAATTACATAAAAAATAAAAGAAAAACCTAAACTACAAAGTGAAGAACGAGGCTAAATCCTAATCTGCATCATCGTCCAATTTCAGCACAAAGCATGCCCTTTTATAGGCCAAAAACCCAACAACCAGGATCCCTGGGAGATCGGGGAAGTTCACGCTTCCCCTAACTCCCCAACAAAGACGCGAAAACGCGGCTTGGGCCGCGTTTCCGTGCCAGGGTGTGGCCAGGTGGCCACACCCTGTTGGTGGGTCGCTCTGGGAATTTCTTTGTATTTATCTTGAGTTGATTTCTTCGTTTGGGTCCCGGATTCTGACGAAATGGCCTCGGATTCTTGGCTTTAACAGATCGATTCTGAGAGGATTCTTCTCAACCGGTTTTCAACCTCTTGATGTTGCCTTGATTTTGTGAGTGCGAATTAATTCTGATTTAATTCAGAATTCTGGTGGGCTTTGGGCTCATTTGTCTTCATCTCCTTAAAGAATTAGGCCTGCAAATAAATTAAGCAATTAATTTGGACAATGCAGGCTTTTATTCTAAAATAAGTTTGGAAATATGATACTAAATATGCAACATTAGTGACAAATCACACCCCCATACCTATCTTTTGCTCGTCCTCGAGCAAAACAGCTAAACTATACTAAGGATTATTAGACCACTTTCGCAGGTCACGCGATTGCACTGAGCATGTGCAACAAGCCGTTAAACCTCTAGGTTTCCCCTAGAGGACGAGTTTTGTCTCGTGAGGGTTTTCAGTGGATTGCACCCACAAAATCCATAAAGAAAGGGAAATAAAGAGTTAGTATTTTTGAAAGCATTTTGAAAGGAAAAAATATATGAAATATAATTGTAAGATCTAAGCAATCTATAAGTTATAGGAAAACTGAATTTTTCATTCCTAAACTTAGTCTCTATTCAAAAATTTGTTGTCAATTAAAGTAAGGAGTCAAATTGTACTTCTCATCTAGTCTATTACTTTACCCTAAGTCATATGCACTTGTGACTGTGAAAATTTTGACTAAGGGTTCATTAACTCTAACTCTTATGCCTTATATATATATATATATATGGTGATGTTATTCCTTAGTTTAGGCTTTCTAATCTGCCCATGTAACGAGCCTTTAATCGATGACTCCTAAACCAGACGGTCTTAGGGCACCGGGTGAGAAGACACCCCTAGGACTTAAGGACTCGAGCAAACAAGGCCACGAAGCTAAGGATTTTATTATATGAACCTCTTTTAGGCGTGAATACTTATACTTTATTAGGCACAAATACCCAGCTTAATCAGAGCATTTTTCTTTTCAAACTTATCTAATCATCTTTCGCATAAATACTAAGGCTTGCTTAGGCCAAAGCACCTAGCTAATCAATAATTAGATTTATTTATCTCTTTTTTTTCTTTTTTTGTTTTTTTATTATTATGAGGCATAAGAATCTTTTTTTTTTGAACCCTAAGTGTGTAAGTGTATGAAGTGTGCATATTTCATTAAGGTAAAGATCAAGACTAAATTACTTTGACAAATTATCTTCCTAACCCTAAAATCAAACAAATAATCTTATTTTGACCAAGTATAAGAAATCCTAATTTGGATTTTCCTATTCCTTAAAATTAACTTAATTTCTTACAAAAAATATCCAAAGTATTATTTCTATTTTCAAAAATTTTTTAATAAAAAAGAAAAACCTAAGTTATGTTAGACCCTCCCCCACACCTATCTCATGCATTGTCCTCAATGTATGTATTAATGCATAGATGCATGAAAAAGAAGAAAGGGAAGGAAAGTGTTACCTTAAGGTGGAGGTTCCGGTGGTGGTCTGATTGGTCCACGAAACTTGGCCCAATCGACTTTTCTTGGGTCTCGGAGGAACCCCCAGAAGTATCTTTAATATAACCCATTAAAAAGATGTATCCATTAAGGATCTTTATTAAATATTAACCCCATCTAATTTTCAAATTTCATAATTGATTTCAGAGTCAAATTTGTCAACCACCTCGTCCCAGAATGGAGTATGAAATGATAGAATGTTTGACTTGGACTCAGGAAGGACAGGAACTAAGACCGACTCAGGAAGGTCATTTAGGTCAAGTAAAGGTTCAAGAGTCGAAATAGGTTCAGAAATTAGGTCCAAGTCAAGAAGTATAAACTCAAGTCCACATGTATTTTCTAACAATGGAATGTGACCTAATATGGGTGATTCGAGTTCAGGAATGATAGGAGTGGGAATCAAAACCGACTCTAAGATATTACCTAAGTTGGGTAACAGAACAGGAGTCAATAGTGATTCGGGAATTTGAACTTGATCCCAAATCTGAGAATCTAGGTCACATATCTCATTGAGTTCAATATCAAAAAATGGAGAACTTGCCAATTTATCAATGGGATCTTCAAAAGTGTATAATTGGTCAAGTTCAATATGATCCTCAAAGATGGGTGATTCAATTTCGTTATGAATTGGTACAGGATCCAATGTTGACTCGGGAAAAAGATCGAAATCAGGTGAAGATACCGGAGTCATAATCGAATCAGGAAGTAGAATTGAATCACTAAGTTGGGGTTCAGGATCATATTCATTTTCAAGTTCTATTTCAGGAAAAGGATAACTTGCTAAACTGTCAATATCTTTTTCAAAATTTGGAGTTTGGGCAAGTTCAAATGGTTGTTCTGAAATGGAATCTTGATTTCCAAAACAACATGACTCATCGACTCTAACAGAATGGTTCGTGACACCAGGTCGGTGGGAACGTAAAGATTTGACCATCATATCTATGTCACGATTTCTAGCATTTTGAGCATGAGTCATGGCTTCAAGCATCTTTTCATAATTGATGGATTCATTATTTTGATGAAAAGATGAAGAATTGTCTTGGAAGTGGTAGTGAAATTGTGAGTCCATAAGATTTTGGGATTTGTGTTTGGACTCACGCCTACTCATTTCCAAAATTGATAGTTTTCTATTTTGGACTGGTGGATCTGAGTAGGAATCTTGAAAATATTGTGGACTAGGTGGCGAGGGAGGACAAGTTGGATGAAAATTATGCTCGGGGGAGGTGAATCCCCATTGACTCGGTGAAGAGTTGAAATCATTATGAAAATTATAGTTATTAGATTGGGGGTATAGGTTATATTGATTCGGATAAGACCAATCCGGCACACTAGGTTGGTCAAAGTTATGATATGCCGGGCTGGTATTATCCGAAAATGAAGTCGGTGTGTAATATGGATTATTATTAAAGTTGAAAAAATTGTTATTATAAGCCATATCACACAATGAAATACAAACAAAAAGAAAGAAAAACAAACAAATAAACAAACAAAAAAGAAAAAATTCTAACCTAAGTTAGGGTAGACCTATGACCTAGATGACTCCTAACTGATTAGACCGTCCACGGGAGGTTTAGTGTAGACTTTGACCACAAGCTAATCATCCAGGTCAGGGCAAGGTTGGTGGGAGGTTTTCCGTCAAAGACGTTCCTTAATTAAATAACCACCAACCTTCGGGCTTTCGGCCCTTAGTCCCTTTCCTAGACACTGATTTTGCAAGAGTCAATTTCCAACACTTTTCCCCTTAGGATAATCTCCTAAGTGAGTCTGAGATGTCCCTAGGGCCAACGTTTACTCTTTTTTAGTTAGGCTTGGGTTAGTGAGTGCTTGGAATATGATTTTTGGGCTAAGGAAGGGTGATTAAATCCCCACCTTATCTTGTTATGGGTTAATGCCCTTAAAATTGATTTATGCAAGTGTACAAGATATAATAAGATCACTCAAAGCATGAAAAATCAAGCAAGAGATGATTCCTATTCTACATGCTATGCGAACGTACCTTGCTCCAGCACTCTTCAACAGTAAAAATAAATGAATTGAAAAGACACGTGCCTAAAATGCAAACGTCTAATCAATTTTTAACTTTTGCAACCAATATTTTACTGTTGATTATTAGTAGGTTTTTGTGATGGCATATAAGAATTAAAGAATTGAAGAAGACTGAAATTTTGCAAAGCAAGCAGCCCTGCAAAAATTCACGTTAGTAGTCCACTATTTTTGCCGCGGAACCGCGGCTTTTGCCGTGAAAACGCGGCAAAGAAGAGAGCAATTGGTCTCTGCTTTCTAGAGCAGAGGCCCAATGCCACTTATATGTTTCTGCAATTTTGATTTCCTGCTTTGCTTGCCCTTAACCTGCAACAGAGAAGAAAATTCGTTTAGTTCTAAAAAAAATTCAATAAAAATTCAGATTTCAATAAATACGTTACCCTCCCCGGCAACGATGCCAAAATTTGATTGAGGTAAAACATGCACACAAAATACGAAATTTCAGATCTAATAATAAACTTGTGCAAGTGCTCAATTCTTCCGCTATAGCAAGTGGCTATGCGGGGCGTGATCCACAAGGAGGGTTTTGCGATAGAAGCGTTTACGTTCTTTATTGAAATCGTTATGAAAACAAACGAAGGTTCTACTCTGTTTTTAAGTTAAGAAAGTTAAAAAGAATTATGTTAGAATTAAAGAGAAAGTGAAAGATGAAGAAGGTGGAAAAATCAAAAGATGATAAAAAATTACTATGTACAAATGGAGTGAGTGGAGAACAAAGAATTGGAAGAAGTGGTGATTTAATTTACAGATGTGAAAGAAAGGAAAGAAGATGAAGAGGTACTTACCAAGGTTGAGTGATGACTTACCTGGAAACCGTTGGAAGTTCTACCTTTGCTTCGGAGGCGTTCAATGCATAGATCATAAACTCGAGCTCAGTCCCCATTCGCATTATATCATCAAGTCTTGCACAAGCATGAAGTGATACGTCTTGAGGAGGAGAAAGTCTTCATGAACTATCGTTGGCTCTCACGTAGCTGAGTTATACTTGCTTTGGAGTTCACTTGTAAAACTCAACAAACACCACCAAGGTAAAGTAGAAGAGAAAGAGGAAAGCAAAACAAAATACTAACATAAAAAGAAACTGTTACCTTTATTAATTGCAGAGACAATGAAAGAAAGGAGGAGGGTACATCGGTGTCACTCTCAACATCAGCCTCTCTCTCTTACTTACATGAATCTTCTTCTACCCTAAGTTTACATTCAAATTACATAAAAAATAAAAGAAAAACCTAAACTACAAAGTGAAGAACGAGGCTAAATCCTAATCTGCATCGTCGTCCAATTTCAGCACAAAGCATGCCCTTTTATAGGCCAAAAACCCAACCACCAGGATCCCGGGGAGATCGAGGAAGTTCACGCTTCCCCTAACTCCCCAACAAAGCCGCGGAAACGTGGCTTGGGCCGCGTTTTCGCGGCCAGGGTGTGGCCAGGTGGCCACACTCTGTTGGTGGGTCGCTCTGGGAATTTCTTCTGTATTTATCTTGAGTTGATTTCTTCGTTTGGGTCCTGGATTCTGACGAAATGGCCTCGGATTCTTAGCTTTAACCGATCGATTCTGAGAGGATTCTTCTCAACCGGTTTTCAACCTCTTGATGTTGCCCTGATTTTGTGAGTGCGAATTAATTCTGATTTAATTCAGAATTCTGGTGGGCTTTGGGCTCATTTGTCTTCATCTCCTTAAAGAATTGGGCCTGCAAATAAATTAAGCAATTAATTAGGACAATGCAGGCTTTTATTCTAAAATAAGTATGGAAATATGATACTAAATATGCAACATTAGTGACCAATCAATCATATTGCTGTATCATATACTTGCTTGTGTTTAATTGCAATTAGTTTTTTAAATTCTGTATTAAGTTAACTAGATTAGCTTTATCACCTTTTCACCCCCCTCTAGGTGATTTCAATTGGTATCAGAGCCTACGCTCCTGATATTAGGTTTAACCACCTAGGAGTGAGATCTTGGTTTGCTAATCTACATTTATATTTTCATTTGCACATATATAGTTTGCACTCATGGATAGCCCTCCTATGTTTGATATTTCTAGACTTGATATTTGGAAGGCCAAGATGAGTTGTCATTTGAAAACCCTAGGACTTAAAGTTTATCAAGCCACTATTAAAGAATTCTACCCCAATGATAGCAAGCATAAAAGAGCCAATGCACTAGCCATTAAGACACTTAGAGCATCACTTGATAAAGATCTTTTACATGTGTTTGCTAACTATAATTCGGCTTTTGCAGTTTGGAGCATTTTGACTTCTCCCAAGCTATCAAAGATTATCGACAAGATGAGGAGTTCTAGGAGAGACAAGTCTGACGAGCATTGCCTCATGGTCCAAGGGAATGACTCCCTTGAGGTACAATCGGAATCTCAACTAGATGATTGCTCTAGTTCTTATTGCTATGGGTGTTTAGAAGTACAAACCTTAAATGTAGAACTTGCTACAAAGCTTGAAACTTTTTTGAAAAAACATGACTTTTTGAAAAAGAAGAATTTTGAACTAAAAGAAGAAATTAAGGATTTGTGTTCAAGTTTTGAATTGACTTTGCAAGAGAAGGAAGAGATTTCTAGTGAACGTGACTCACTTAAATCTCAACTTGAACTTACCCGAAAGGAAAATGAATTTTAGAAAAGCAAAAAATGATTGTGATGATGTTTTGAAAAACAATGAAGCTTTATCTTCAAAATTAGATTTTATTTTAAAAGATAACCATTCTTTGAAAAATGACATTGAATTTGTTTCAAAAGAATTAGATTTAGTTTTAAATAAAATAAATCTTTGAAAAATGATTTAGATTCTCATGTTTGCCATGCTAGTGTAGCTTCTTCATCTAGCACACCTATTGCATGCTCCACTTTATCTTCAAATATTGAAAATGATATTAATTTTTTTGAAGAAAAGTGTTGATTGTTTGGGCTCCACTTTGAGCCAATGTGTTTTGAACCATTCATGCTTGGAATCTATGTTTCGAAAGAAACAAGTTCCATCCTTGCATGCACACCCATCACGGCATACACATGCTGCCCACGGTCACCACCATCATATGTATGCTCATGTGTACACTTGTAGACATTGTGGACGTAAGGGCCACCTTGCTAGATTTTGCTATGATCGTTTACATGATGAAAATTTAGCAAATAATTTTGTTTGGGTTAGGAAAGATACTAACCCCTATAGACCCAAAAGAAAATGGGTACCAAAGACCACCCCTATGATATTTGATGTACGTGTGGGCTCTCGCATCACTTGAGAGTGGCGGTACTTTGGAGTGGATGCGTTCCATGCTTAAAGAAAACAATTTGGATGCATCACCTTCAAGGGGAGTTTGGTGGAGAGGAACACCATGGTTTGGAGAACAAGAGAGGTGCCTTCATCGGTTTTGGTATCAATCTCTAACTCCCGTTTATATTTGCATGCTTTTCATGTCATTAATTTATAGCATGTCATGTTTTATTGTTCTTTATGCCTATGCCATGTTTATTAGAATAGTGATATGCATGTTTAGTTATTTGAGACACCCATGTTTATTATGGACTTATATCTTTGTGTTCTCACTTTATTTTAAACTAATACGTATATCCTAGATCTAATAAATATGCATATACATAATGATCATATGGGTGTTTATGATTTAGTTTTGGATGCCTCATGTTTTGTTTAGTATGTCAAATGCCATGATTATTAGACTATTGACATGCATGTATAGCTTTTGAGTTCACCCATGTTTATATTGACGCATATGTTGTGTTCTCACCCTTGTTTAGCTATCATGTCTATCACAGTTCTAATCTCATGAGGATTTACATAATGATATCATTTATGTTTATCATATTGATTATGTCATGTTTTATGCTTCATGATTTGAATATATGTTTAAATGTTAGTTTTCATTAAAACTAGGATATATACTTGTACATATAGTGGGCCACAAATAGATCATTATATGTTTGTGCTTAAATGCTCTTTTGTACCCATTAGATGTGCTAGTATAGTCTAGTTTTTGATGATTCATGCATTCTAACTTGTATTCCCCATTTTGAATTTGTTTTATGATCTTGTGTTCTCACTTCATGTATATGTCTATTTTGCCAAACCTTAAGATATACATATATACCCTTTGAGTCATTTGCTTTTCATGCAAATCTTTATTATGGACTCAAATTGTGTTTAGGGATATGTATGTATACTTCTTGTTTGTCAAAACATACATATGCCTTGAAGGATAAATTGTTTTAATGAAAATTTAGTTTTTCATGTTTAGATGTTTTAAAGGAATTTTCATAATTGAGCTAAATTGAACATTTTTATGATAATATGTTTCACATAACACTTGTTCACTCACTTTATTAGTTTTCTCATGATTTTGTTTTCATGAGTCATATATATGCTTTATTGACTTTGAGTGTTTAGTGATCTTGTGATTTATATGTTTTTTATGAAAAACAATTTTATTTTATTCCTTACTTGAAGGATTTCGTACTAGTTTACAAAATTTTCATTTAACTAGTTGCGTTATTCTTCGTTATGGTAGAGTTTTTCAAAAAAACTATATTTTCAAACTTATTTTTTGAAAACCTTACCGTCAACGGGCGGTTGGTTGGGAGACCATGCCTATGTATGCTTTATATTGAAAATCATTTTAAACATGAGCATGAATGGGTGGTAGGAATATGAGATATACATTTGATCTTATTATTGTTTCAATTGGTATCAGTGGATTCTTTCAATTGGTATCAATATTAACATTTCTTGTATGCTTATATTTTTGTATGTATGTATGCTTTCATTTCAAATAGTATCAATTTCGATTGGTATCTAAATTTTCAAACATATGTTTTATTTGTGCTTACTATATCCCTATATTTTTAAGTACAAATTTTGATTATGCTAAGCTTGAGTTTCAATTTTGTTTCAATTGATTAGTTTTCGATTGGTATTCTTATACAAGCTTATGCATATTTTTAGTTGGTCTTTCATAAAGGGGGAGAAAATTCATATTTTATCTTTCAATTGGTATTTGATTTTCACTCCCATATTTTATGATTGACAAATAGAGTTTTAATTTGGTGCCATATGTTTAAAATAAAAAAATATTTTCAATTGGTATCAAGATTTGTGTTTAATTTGTAATGTTTAACTTTAATTGGTTTCAAGGTTGTTTTCTTACTATTGGTCTGTTAAATGTTTACTTTTCAATTGGTATCATGACTTTTGTTTTCAATTAGTATATGTTTTCATATAAAAATGTTTAATTAAGATTTGTTTCAATGCCTCATTTACCTTCCATTTCAATTGGTATTATTTGATATAGGCATTCCTTAAAATGTTTTATACTCATTTCAATTGATATCATTATGCACTTCATTGAATTTTTTTTAATTGGTATCATGTTTGATGTCACCCCTTTCTTGATTCTTTGTTTCGAACAAAGGGGGGAGAAAATTTTGTTTTTACTTTTACCCCTTTGTTAATGATTGATAAAAAGGGGGAGAAGAATATGAGTTTATAATATGCATGTTTTACGTTTAATATCAACAACATGTTTTTTATTGGTTTTATTGGTATCAAGAGCATTATGTAGCATTATGTAATTTTGGTATCAAGAGTTTTATTTTACAAACATGTTTTAGTAATAATTGAGTTTTAATTTTTGGTATTAAGAGCTTTATGTTTGTTTTATGCATGACTATTCATTTTTATGTTTAGTATTTATTGCATATCTTTATGTTTATTTGTTATGCATGAGTTAAGGGGGAGCTTCTTTGAAGCTTAACTTTAATCCATGCATATATAACTCCATGAGTTTTGTCATCATCAAAAAGGGGGAGATTGTTGGCCCAGAGGCCTTCCACTCTAGTTTTGATGATGATTAACTCATGTAGTTATGTGTACTAATAATCTTGTGATATTTAGTTTCAGATCATTAATCAAGATATTAGTTGGTGATTAGTTTCAACAAGATGGTTTGGAAGCTTTCACGTGGTGATTCAAGAGTCTGAGCGTCAAAGATCACATATAGCACTCGTTGGAGTCAAGCTCGGTGGATCACGGAGTTTTGGGTCGAGTCGGCTTGGAGACGGCGCTCTACAAGAAGACATCGGTGCCTACTTTAGTTTTGTGTTTAAATCCATTTGTAAAGATTAGAATAGTATGATATGCTCAAGTTCACAATACACACACGTTTCATGTTTTGGTTTTGGTTTTCGGTTTGATTGGTTTAACCAATCTTGGTTTTCATGAATAGATAAGTATCAAAACAAGTTTATGTTTTTATGTATATTAGATGTGTTATATATACATACATACTTCAACTATTTAAACAAACTTAGTTTGATAGTCTATATCATGAGTTTAGTGTTTTGGTATTTTTAACAATACTTGTTTTGGGATTTAAAGTCAAAAACATGGTTATATATATGTTTCATGTATATTGGACTTGTGTCCATATGCAACTTGCTTCAAAGTGTTTAATATCATGTTTTTGTATTTGGATGAGTTTTGGACAAAATGTATTTTCAATTCAAAAAAATCTATGTTTTAGAAAATACAGTTTTTGTTTTTTGCAAAACTTCTATAATACAAAAATGGTTCAAAATGTTTGAGATTTGTGTTGATATTTTTAACACAAGTTTATATATCAATGTAATATGATAAAACTATTTTTGTAGATTTTTAGAAGATTTATGGGAATTTTTAGAATTAAAATGAACAAGATTTTCTGTCCCAGAATAGCCTCTGCCAGGCTCTGTCGGTCGACCGCACGACCGACCGGACCAAGAGCCGGTCGACCGTAGCGGTCGACCGACGTACACAAGAACGTGCACATTGGTTGCCCGTTAAGCCGGTCGACTGCACGGTCGACCGACTGAGAGCAACCCACTCTCAGGTTGCTCCCGGTCGACTGATCGCTCGACCGGCCAGAGAGCAGTTGCTCTCTGGTTCTGGGGCCGGTCGACCGGGCGGTCGATCGGTAGCTGCTAGCGGTCAAAATTTGACCGTTGGCTAGTCGACCGGCCGGTCGACCGGAAGGTCAATTCTGGCCTAATTTGCTGCTAACGGCTATTTTTCTTTAGGGCCTATAAATACCCCATTGGAAAGAGGTTTTGACTAAGATTTTTAGAGCTAATTTTTCCTTACTCTCTAGTGTTTTCACAGAAATCAAAAGAAGTTTTTGGGCTTTAAATTGCACAATCTATTTGGTGTTTTTCTAGGGTTTGGAAATTCAAAGAAAAGGGTTTTTGAAAAAAGTATTTTTGATTCAACTTCTTCATCTTGGTTTCTAGATTTTCCCAAAGATTTTCTTTGAGTATTTGATTTCTATTTCTTTGGTTTTCTCCACACTTGAACTACATCTACTATCCTATTCTATATGATCCTTTTGTTTTGTGGGAAATGAAATTGTTTGTGGTTGTTAGACCACTAAGTTGTAAACCCTATCTTTGCTTGGCTTTGTGCCTTTCCCTCATTGTGTTGAGGAGGTTGTGCAAGTGGGTTGCATCCCTGAAGTTGTGAGGTGATCCTTGTGTAGCTTTGTACTTATCCCTCAAGTTGTGAGGTGATAGTTTTTGGTTGGCATGGTGCTTTGCCTCTAGTGAGAGGTTGTGGTTGTAAAGAGAGGAGTTGGGTACTCCTAGTTATTGTAATGCCCCCAAATCCTTATTGGAGGTTCCCTGTGTGGGAGTCCTGTGTGGACAATCTAGTGGATTCAAAATCCTTCTGGGTGAAGGCAGGGATGTAGAGTTGGGTGCTCGAACCTCGAAATAAATCTTATTGTTTGCACTTGATCCATTGACTCTTACTCTCTCTATTTACTTTGTGCATTTATCATATTGCTATATCATATACTTGCTTGTGTGTAATTGCAATTATTTTTAATTCTGCATTAAGTTCACTAGATTAGCTTTATCACCTATTTACCCCCTTCTAGGTGATTTCAGAGGTTCCCTGTGTGGGAGTCCTGTGTGGACAAGTTAGTGGATTGGAAATACTTCTGGGTGAAAGCGGGGACGTAGAGCTGGGTACTCGAACCTCGAAACTCATCTTGCTGTTTGCGTTTGATCCATTGACTCTTAATTCTCTCTCATTATTTTTATGCCTTGCATCATTTCTTATTGCTCATTCATATTATATGCTTGGTTTGTTTGTGTGTGCCTCACTTGTGCTTAACCACGAGAGCTTCATATAGCGCCTCAACTCTTATTCAGAGGAATCGAGAAGAGTTAGTCCAGAGCCCTTCACCGGAATTCGGCTACACTTGTTGGTTGCATTAAGTATAGTTGCAATTAGTTTTTAATTTCCGCATTTAGTTCATTAGATTAGCCATACACCTATTTACCCCCCTCTAGGTGTGCTTTCATAGTTTACAACTCTTTTACTTTCTATGATAAAAATTTTAGACTAATAGCAACATGAATTAACCCAAACTATCCACTTTAAAGCCATTTTTTTAATGATAAATTCAGAGCCGTTAAGTAGTTTAATGGTTTAAAGTCTATTAAAAATCTAATAAAAAATTAGAAATTAGTTTAAACTAAACCTACTAAATTCATTAGACCTAGAGGACCATATTTCTAACCCTCAAACTAATTAATCAACAATAAAACTCCTTAAAACTCATGAGTAAGATATCCTTTTAAAAAGTCTAACATTTTTTATTGAAATGAACCATGTAGATTTAACGGGTCCTTATGATGTAGTGCTTTGGACTTGGGATCGAGTTCAGGTGAGTGTTCTTTTTCTCCTTCCGTTAAATAAGGGTTTTGTGATAAATAAGTTTATTTTGTTATGTAATTATGCTACTAAAATTTTCTGAGATGATATTCGTAAGTATTATTTTCCTCATTCACCATTGTCAGAAATATATATATATATATATGTATTGCTTGTTTTATTTCATATGACCATATGCCTTATTATACTAGTATGATTACCCGTATAATTTCATGAGGTACCAGTGAGTGTTTACTTAGCTTACTTGAGTGCCATTCAATATCTTTTCATATGTTAGTTGTTTGATGTTATTGGTTCAGGACTAGTTTTGGTATAACCTTGGACTGTGACTTGTTTTGATCTATAGATTGACTGAGTTAGTTCATATTTGAGTACATATATCATCATTCATGTGTAGTATTTATCAGACAATTATTTGGTAAATTGAAACTTGCAAAATACTTACATGTTGATTAATTAATGAGTCGATGAGGGCTAGATTGTCACATATTAGTTTCTTATATGTTTAGTGGTATTTAAAGAGTTGGTAGTTCTTGATGGTTCCTTATTAATATTGAGCATTATATATATATATATATGTGTGTGTGTGTGTGTGTGTGTGTGTGTGTTGGATCTTAGTATTGTGATATGAAACTTATGTCATTTCATATGTAATCGTTTCGAATTCAAATTTAGTTGTGATAAATCTTAGAATATAAATTGATTTATCTTGAGGTTGATTGGCTCATGATTGAGATTAAATATTCATATTTTATGTGGAGTACATATCAGACTTGATATTCATGTACTTGATGATAAGTTAGATGAGAATTTATTGTACTATGAGAGTATATTATATATGAAGTTACCCCATTAAAAGACTGATCTTCTAATACTTAGACTAATATGGACTTAGTTAGAGTTAAAATTGATTGACATGAGGATTAGTGTTCATTTCAGAGGATTTTGATCGATGTTTTGATGAGATTGATGTAGTTAGATATACAGGTGTATGTATTCCCTATTTTACCTCTGATTATACTGTTTGAGTATTGATATCTTGTTGATATTGATTATCAGACGTAGAGGCATGTTAGGTTCCATATTGCTTGAGGAGTAGTGATTGGTAGTGAAAAGTGCATTTTTATCATTACATTTATCATCACATTTTCATATTTATTCCTATAATTCTGCACATTTACTAATATTTTATTATTTATTGTGTGCAGGCCTTGAGAAATAAAATAAAAGAATAAAGCCTTAAAAGAAGCCTAAAAGCCCATGTCCAAGCCCAAGTGAAAAATTGCAATTATCAAATGTCAAAGTTGCAATTACCAATTGCAAGAATTGCAAATATTAAAAGAAGAGTAAAGGGATGGACTTCTACTAAATCCTAAATGCTTGCAGGATGAGGATAAAAAGAGTGCAAGAGATGAAATTCATTTAAAAGATATGGGAAGATTAGAGATCTAGGGTAACTTGCTTCCCAAGTTATCTCGAAATCTCAAAATAAAGAGTCAGGATGCAGCTTCCAGAAGGATCAACCCAAATGAACGGACCAGGGGAGGCCACGCGCCAAAGCGCGTGGCCAGCCGCCACACTTTGGCCACGAAAACGCTGCCCAAGCCGCGTTTTCGCAGCATTCCTGATGAGTCTGGCCAACTGCTTTCGCGGAGGAGTTGTTATGGGACTCTACTTCCTTCTGCACCTATAAATACCCCTGCAGAGCAACAGAGAAAAGCGTCCAGCGCGGTATAGGGCCAAAGTTAGGGTTTTAGGCTTTCTTCTAGTCTGTAGTTTAGGTTTTTATTTTTCTTTTGTAATTTTTATTTTTCCTTTTAGTAACTGAGAGTGGAGAATGCTTTCATGGAGGAAGGAGTTCATACTTGTTCTGAGGTGACATCGGTGTAAGTTTTACTTTTCTTCCATTGTTAATAAAATCTGCTCAAAGGTTTGTCTTTTCTATTCTTGTTTTATTTCTTTTATTCAAGTTTTATTCTTGTTCTATTTTAATTCTCCTATTCTTGTGTTATTGTTTCTCTCTGATGTTTTGTAAACCATGAGATCCGATCGCTTCGAGACTGCCTAGCCGAAGAAGTGCCCTTAATGGCCTATAGAGATGAACAAGCCTTCTTTAGTTTGTCTTTTCTTTTCGTAGTGTAGATCGCGAAAGTGGACGATCCTATACGCCATACTTGAACGCCTTCCAAGACAAGGTAAGTCGTTGCAACGGAGCAAAGGTAAGCAGGGCAGAAGAGGTAGGTAAGTGTTTCTTTTATTTTCTTTCTTTTCTTTTATTTCTTTAGTATAGATCACCACATCTTCCACATCTTTCCAATTTCTTTCCCTTCTCATTGTAAATACCACTGTAAATAATAAAAATAAATAAAAAAGAGATAACTTATTTGACAAAGCTTCCATTGCTAATCCCTCCCTGAGAATCACGACCCGCATAGCCATTACTACAGCGGATTAGAATTGAGCACCTTGCACAACTTTTTCTTAAATCTGTTATTCTATATTTTGTGCGCAGGGAAATCTCAATCAAAATTTTGGCGCCGTTGCCGGGAGGGACGGTAAGTATTCTCTAATAATAAAAAAACTAATTATTTTTTTTTATTCTTTCTGTTTGCAGGTTTGGAGAACAGGAAAACTAACAGCAGTAAGGACATATAGCAACTCTGTGCCTCTGCCCTCGAAGGCAGAGCAGCAGAGCCTACTACCTTGCCGCGCAAACGCGGCAGTAGCCGCGGATCAGCGGCAGTAGTAGAGAACTAGTTACTGAATTTTCTACAGGTTGCTGCAAATTAAAAAAAACTGTTTACTGCTCTGTTAAATTTTGTTCTGTGATAAACCTGTACACTGCTAATTAATCAACAGTAAAATACTTTTTGAAAAAGATATAAAAATTGATTAGATGTTTGCATTTTAGGCACGTGTGTTTTCAATTCCTTTATTTTACTGTTGAAGAGTGCTGGAGCAAGGTACGTTCGCATTTCATGTAGAATAGGACTCATCTCTTGGTTGATTTTCATTGCTTTGAGTGAATCTTATTTACATATCTTGTACACTTGCACAAATTTATTTTAAGAGCACTAACCCATAACAAGATAAGGTGGGGATTTAATCACCCTTCCTTGGCCCAAAAATTAGATTCCAAGCACTCACTAACCCAAGCCTAACTAAAAATTAGTAGACGTTGGCCCTAGGGACATCTCGGACTCAATTAGGAGATTATCCTAAGGGGAAACAGTATTGGAATTTGACTCCTGTCAAATCAGTGTCTAAGAAGGGGATTGAGGGCCGAAAGCCCGAAGATTGGTGGTTATTTAATTAAGGAACGTCTTTGACAGAAAACCTCCCACCAATCTTGCCCTGACCTGGCCGATTAACTTGTGGTCAAAGTCTACACCCAACCTCCTGTGGACAGTCTAACCAGTTAGGAGTCGTCTAGGTCATAGGTCTACCCTAACTTAGGTTAGAATTTTTTTTTATTTGTTTGTTTTCTTTTTCTTTTGTTTGTTTGGTGTGATATGGCATATAATAATAATTTTTCCAATTTTAATCCATATTACACACCAACCCTTTTTCGGATATTACCAACCCGGCATAACATAATTTTGATCAACCTAGTGTGCCGGAATGGTCTTATCCGAATGACTATAACCCATGCCCCCCATCTTATGACCATAATTTTCATACTTTCAACTCTTCACAGAGTTCATGGGGTTTCGCTTCCCCCGAGTCCAATTTTCAACCACATTGTCCTCCGTATCCACCTTGTCCACAATATTCCCAAGATTCATACTCAGATCCACCCATTCAGAATAGAAAACCATCTATTCGGGAAATGATGAGTATGCATGAGTCCAAACAACAAGTACCATCAATCTTAGACATGATGATGCGTGAGTCCACCGACTCACAACTTCATCACGATTGTCCCGACAACACTTCCTCTTTTCAAATCCAATCACAACATGATGCACCTATCGACTATGAAAGGATGCTTGAAGCCATGACTCAGGCTAGATTAGCTCGTGATCATGAATTAGATATGATGGTTCAATCTTTACGTTCTCACCGATCGGCCAATTCGGATATCGATGACCACTCTCTTAGAGCCGACGAACCACGTTGCTTTGGACAACAAGATTCTAATTCAGTACCATCATTTGAACTTGCCAAAACTCCAAATTTTGATAGTTTGGCAAGTTTTTCCTTTCCTGAAATAGAACTTGAGCATGAATATGATCATGATCTTCCACTTGGTGATTCAATTCTACTTCCTGATTCAATAATGACTCCGGTATCTCCACCTGATTTCACTTTTCCCGTGTCAACATTGGATCCTGTGTCAATTCATCATAAATATGAATCACCCATTTTTGATGATCATATTGAACTTGACCAATTTTATAAGTTTAAAAGTCCCATGGATAAATTGGCAAGTTCTCATTTTATGATATTGAACTAAATGAGATATGTGACCTAGATTTTCAAATCTATGATCAAGTTCAAATTCCCGAATCATTATTGACCCCTGTTTTGTTACCAGACTTAGGTAATATTTTAGAGTCAGTTTTGATTCACACACCTATCATTCCCGAACTTGAATCACCAATATTGAGTTACATTCCGTTGTAGGAAAAAGATTGTGGACTTGAGTTTCAACTTCTTGATTTGGACCCACTTCTTGAACCAAGCCCGACTCCTGAACCACTACTTGATTTAAGTTTCTTTCCTGAGTCGGTGTTCGTTCCCATACTTCTGACGTCCAAGTCAATCATTCCATCTTTTCATACTCCATTTTGGGACAAGGCGGTTGACACAATTGACTCTAAAATTAATTATGAAATTTGGAAATTTGATGGGGTGGAATTACTAAAAAATGATCATATATACATTTTAGTGGGTTATACAAGGGAAATTTCTGGTGGTTTCCTCCGAATTCCACAAAAAGTAGATTGGGCCGCATTTCGTGGACCAATTAGACCACCACCGGAACCACCACCTTGAGGTAACTTCTGCCTTCCCTTCATCTTTTTCATGCATACATGCATACATTCATACATTGAGGACAATGCATGAGATAAGTGTGGGGGTAGGCTTTACTAACATGCTAACATAGGTAGAAACTAACAAAAATTTGCTAATAAAAAAATGTTATAAAAAGGACAATATTTTGACTTATCTTTTGAAAGAAATCTAAGTTACTTTTAAGAATTAGGAAAATCATGATTAGGATTTCTAAAAACTTGGTCAAAATAAATAAATTTTTTAATTTTTAGGTATAGGAGGAGAAATTGAATAAGTAATTAGTCTTAATTTTTACCTTAATGAATGTGCATACCTAATGCATTTCTAGGATTCTAAGACAAAGACATTTGTGCCTCATAAAATAATAATAATAATAAAAATATCAATCACTAATTAAGCTGGATACATGTGCCTCAAGAAGCATAAGTATTCACGCCTAAAGGTGAGATTATAAATAAGTGTCCTTAGTTTTGTGGCCTAGTTCACTCGAATTTGAGTTCGAGGAGTGTTTTCTCACCCGGTGCCCTAAAGCCGACCGGTTTGGGAGTCATCGACTTTAAGTTCTTTACATGGGTGGATTAGAAAGCCTAAAGAAACTAAGAAAAATTACTTATATATGTATTAACACATCTAATAGTCAATTAGTTAGGTATGAGGGCCTCAAGAAGCCTTCATGCTTACACGAAAGAAAATTAGATGAGTTATGACTTTTGGTAACGAAAAAGACTATACTAAAATTCAATTTTGATCCTTACCTAAAATGGATAACAATTTACTATATAAAGACTAAGTTTAAGAATGAATAAAAATGATAATCCTAAAACTTATAGACTACTTAGTCTCTTCAAATGTATTTCAAATATTTTCCTTTTTATGAATTTTGTGGGTGCAATCCGCTTAAAACCCTCACGAGACAACACTCGTCCTCTAGGGTAACTTAGAGGTTTAACGGCTTGTTGCACGTGCTAAGTGCAACTGTGATTCCTACGAAAGTGAGTTAGGATAGATTAATTTTTCTTTTCTTTTTCTTTTGATTTTTACTCGAGGACGAGCAAAAAGATAAGTGTGGGGGTGTGATTGGTAGTGAAAAGTGCATTTTTATCATTACATTTATCATCACATTTTCATATTTATTCCTATAATTCTGCACATTTACTAATATTTTATTATTTATTGTGTGCAGGCCTTGAGAAATAAAAATAAAGAATAAAGCCTTAAAATAAGCCCAAAAGCCCATGTCCAAGCCCAAGTGAAAAATTGCAATTATCAAATGTCAAAGTTGCAATTACCAATTGCAAGAATTGCAAATATTAAAAGAAGAGTAAAGGGATGGACTTCTACTAAATCCTAAATGCTTGCAGGATGAGGATAAAAAGAGTGCAAGAGATGAAATTCGTTTAAAAGATATGGGAAGATTTGAGATCTAGGGTAACTTGCTTCCCAAGTTATCTCAAAATCTCAAAATAAAGAGTCAGGATGTAGCTTCCAGAAGGATCAACCCAAATGGACGGACCAGGGGAGGCCACGCGCCAAAGCGCGTGGCCAGCCGCCACACTTTGGCCGCGGAAACGCGGCCCATGCCGCGTTTTCGCGGCATTCCTGATGAGTCTGGCCAATTGCTTTCGTGGAGGAGTTGTTATGGGACTCTACTTCCTTCTGCACCTATAAATACCCCTGCAGAGCAACAGAGAAAAGCGTCCAGCGCAGTACAGGGCCAAAGTTAGGGTTTTTAGGCTTTCTTCTAGTTTTTGAAATCACCTAGAGGGGGTGAATAGGTGATATAGCTAATCTACGAACTAAATGCGGAATTTAAAATCTAATTGCAATACACTCAAGTGTGATCAACAAATGATGCACACACAACCAAGCCAAGCAAATATGAATGCACAATATGAATAGTAATGCAAGGCACAAAGTAAAGAGAGAGATAGAGAGAGCCAATGGATCAAACGCAAACAACAAGATATGTTCCGAGGTTCAAGCACCCAGCTCTACGTCCCCGCCTTCCCCAGAAGGATTTCTAATCCACTAGCTAGTCCACCTAGGACTCTTACAAGGAGTACCCAACTCCTCTCTTTACAACCACAACCTCCTCTTGAGGCAAAAACCAAACCAACAATAACCTCATCCTTGAGGCAAATACCAATCCAACAATAACCTCCTCCTTGAGGCAAACCCAATACAAAGATCACCTCACAACCTTGAGGGATACAACCCAATAGCAAAACTTCCTCAACACAATGAGGGAAAGGCACGAAGCCAAGCTAGATAGGGTTTACAACTTAGTGGTTTCAAACAACAACCACAAAACAATCTCTTTTTCTCCCACAAAATCCTATAGATAAGATAGTAGATTTTAGCTCAAGTGTGGAGAAAACCAAGGGATTTGAAACCAGCAACTCAAAAAAAATCTTTGGGAAATAATAGAAACAAAGATGAAGAACTTCAATTCAAAAGCCTTTCTTAAAACCCTTTTCTTTGATTTTTCAAACCCTAATGAAAACACCAAAAAGATTGTTCAATTTGAATCCAAAAACCTATTTTTCTTGCAGCAAAAACACCAGAGAGAATAAAAATTTTAGCCCAAAACTTCTTGTTAAAAACCTCTCTCAAATGGGGTATTTATAGGCAAATCTGGAAAATAGCCGTTGGCAACAGATTTGGCCAAAATATCCCTGCCGGTCGACTGCCCGGTCGACCGCCCAACGGCTATATTATAGCCGTTGACAGCAACCGGTCGACCGCCCGGTCGACCCAAACAAACAGAGAGCAAACTGCTCTTAGTCGGTCGACCGTACGGTCGACCGGCTACTGTGTCACCCAGTGTGCACGTATTTGTGCACGTCGGTCGACCCTAACGGTCGACCGGCTACTTGGTGCGGTCGACCGTACGGTCGACCGGCCTAGCCTGGCAGACACTGTTCAGGTCAGAAAAACAGGGGAAATAAATGTCCAGTAAATTCTTATAAATTACTAAAAATCCCCAAAAATAGTTTTGACAATTTGCATTGATATATAAACATATGATAAAGGTTTTGACTCAAATATCAAGCAATTAAAACTATTTTTGTATCTTACAATATTTTCCAAAAACTAGAAACCGTATTTTCTAAAACTTGGATTTTGAATTGAAAATACATTTTGTCCAAAACTCATCCAAATACGAAAACATGATATTTAAACATTTTGAAGCATGATGCATATGGACAAAAATCCAATATACATGAAACATAGTCATATCATAGTTTTTGTCATTAATACCAAATATATGTTTTGATTAGAAATACCAAAACATAAAACTCATGAAATTGATTACCAAACTAAGTTTCTTTAAACATATGAAGCATGCATGTATATAGAACAAATCTAATATACATTAAACCATGTAAACTTATTTTGATATAATCTATTCATGTAAACCAAGATCGGTTAAACCAAAAACCGAAAACCAATATTCAAAACATGAAACGTGTGTGTTGTGCACTTGAGCTTATCATACTATACTAATCTTTACAATATGGGATCTAAACTCAAACCCAAACTATGGATACCTAAGTCTTCTTGTAGAGCGCAATCTCCAAGCCGACTCGATCCAAAAACTTGATTCACCGAGCTTGACTCCAATGAGTGCTAGATATCATCTTTGACGCTTAAGCTCTTGAATCAACATGTGAATGCTTCCAAACCTTCTTGTTGAAGCTATCACTAACTAACATCTCGATTAATGATCTGAAACTTAGAAACACAAGATTATTAGTACACATAACTACATGAGTTAATCATCATCAAAACTAGAATGGAAAGCCTTTGGGCCAACAATCTCCCCCTTTTTGATGATGAAAAAACTCATGGAGTTATATATGCATGGATTAAAGTTAAGCTTCAAAGAAGCTCCCCCTCAACTCATGCATAGAGTAAACATGTAAACAAGTATGCAATGAAACAATAAAATGCATATGAAACATGTTCTTGATTCCAATTGAAAATTGCATATTAAACATATTCTTGAAACCAATATGAAACATGCTCTTGTTACCAATTGCATAAAACAAATAATTTACTAAAACATGCTCTTGATACCAATAAACTATTACCAATATACCAATTGAAATGTTATGAAACTCTTGATACCAATAAAACTTATAAGTAAACACAAAACTCATTGTTAGTAGAAAACAAAACTTACTAACAAAACTTACTAAAACTTATGCATAAATTATGCATATAAACTCAAATTCTTCTCCCCCTTTTTTTCAATCATCAACAAAGGGGTAAAAACAAGCTATTGATAATCAATTTTCAAATTCTTCTCCCCTTTTTCAAACACAATAGTCTTTATATAAGAAACAATGAACTACAAGGGGTGAAATCAAAATCAATATGATACCAATTAAAACATGTAGCAGTGAAGTGCATTAGGATACCAATTGAAAATAACAAACATTAAAGAATGTCTAAAACCAATTGAAATTAAACAAGGTATTGAAATTAAATCATCATCTTACACAAGCAAACATGTAAGGAAAAACTTGATACCAATTGAAATGAAAAAATATTTTCTTTGTAAGCATATGATACCAATTGGAGAAATTTTAAAACAAATGGCTACTTGATACCAATTTATGAAAATGGCATCTTGATACCAATTACACAACAATGTAAATTTTCAATCATTTTTCATCATAAAGTTAGGGAGTGGAAAGCAAAACCAATGGTAAACCAAATACCAATTGAAATACAAAATACGAGTTTTCTCCCCCTTTATGAAATACCAAAGAAACTCATGCATAAGCTTGTATTAAAATACCAATTGAGAAACTCATCAATTGAAACAATATAGTCATTGAAAATCAAGCTATGCAAAATCAAGATTTGTGCTCTAAAATATAGGAATATAATAGGCACAAAAGAAACATCTATATATGTATGTAAAAGTCATATATCAATTGAAATTGAAATTGTAAGCATACATATATAAACACATATGAGTATACAAAAAGATGTCATATTGATACCAATTGAAAGAACTCAATGATACCAATTGAAATAACAAAAGTAGGGTCAAGTGTATAACTCATATTCCTAGCCTCCCATTCATGATAAATTTTAAGTGATTTTCAAGATAAAGCATACTTGATCATGGTCTCCCATCCAACCGCCCATAGAAGGTAGGGGTTTTCAAAAATAGATTTGAACAATATAGTATGTTTGAAAATCACTACCTCAAGAAGAATATCACAACTAGTTATATGAGTCAACTAGTACGAAATCCTTCAAGATAAAATAGATAGATTTTTCATGAAACATGAAAATCACAAGATCACTAAACACTCAAAATCCATATGGCACGAATAGGACTCATGAAAATCAAATCATGAGAAAACATCAAATACGGTGAGTGTACAAGTGTTGTGAGAAACATATCATCATGAAAATGGACAATTAAGCTCAATATTGAATTCCTTGAAATATGAAACACTAGTGAATCCATGAAATCCATGAAAGTCACCTTAAATCATGAATATTGTTTTTAAAGACATGAAAGTTCATTAGGATGTGAAATCACTAATTGAAATCCATGATACCAATTTGAAAAATCATCTTAGAAACAAGAACTTCATCATAAATGGGAAATCACTTAGAAACATGAAATTCATCCAAATGATTTAAGCTTCAAGGCATATGTATATCATGTACAAACTAAAGTATACATACATATCCCAAACATAATGAGTCCACAAAAGTATATGCATGAAGGCACGTGGCTCAGGGATGTACATGTATAGATAATAGTTTGGACAAGATGGACATATACATGAAGTCAACCAAAATATGTAAAATAGTGAATACAAGTCAAATGCATGAATCATCAAAACTAGACTATACTAGTACATCAAATAAATACAAATGAGCGTTCAAAGCACAAACTTGTATAAAGGTCTATTTGTAGCTCATTAGTTGTACAAGTATAAATCTTAGTCTTAATGAAAACTATCATTCAAGCAAGTAGTCAACACATGAATCTCAAAACGATATCCAAAAGTCAACATGAAAGATTCAATCATGAAAATCAAGAACAAGGAGTATCAAAATAATCACAAAAATTCATATGATTATTATGATAAAAACATGTGCATTAGATTTTATGATTAACATGATAGCTAAAACATAAGGAGAACACAAAATATGGGTCCATATTAAACATGAGTGTCTCAAGAACTAATCATGTAAAGCATAATTCTAATAAACATGGTAATTATCATACTAATCATGAAACTATAAACATGCTATAAATGAATGATCTAATAAGCATGTGAAATAAAAATGGGAGTTAGAGAATGATACCAAAACCGTTGAAGGTGCATCTCTAGTTCTCCAAACCATGGTGGTCCTCTCCACCAAATTCCCTTGAGAGTGAAGCATGTTGGCCCAAAGGCCTTCCACTCTAGTTTTGATGATGAATAACTCATGTAGTTATGTGTACTAATAATCTTGTGTTTCTAAGTTTCAGATCATTAATCAAGATGTTAATTAGTGAAAGCTTCAACAAGATGGTTTGGAAGCATTCACATGGTGATTCAAGAGCCCGAGCGTCAAAGATGACATCTAGCACTCATTGGAGTCAAGCTCGTTGAATCAAGTTTTGGATCGAGTCGGCTTGGAGATTGCGCTCTACAAGAAGACTTAGGTATCCATAGTTTGGGTTTGAGTTTAGATCCCATATTGTAAAGATTAGTATAGTATGATAAGCTCAAGTGCACAACACACACGTTTCATGTTTCGAATATTGGTTTTTGGTTTTTGGTTTAACCGATCTTGGTTTACATGAATAGAGTTTATATCAAAACAAGTTTACATGGTTTATGTATATTAGATTTGTTCTATATACATGCATGCTTCAACTATTTAAAGAAACTTAGTTTGATATTCTATTCCATGTGTTTTATGTTTTGGTATTTCTAATCAAAACATATATTTGGTATTAATGACAAAAACTGTGATATGTATATGTTTCATGTATATTGGATTTCTATCCATATGCATCATGCTTCAAAATGTTTAATTATCATGTTTTTGTATTTGGATGAGTTTTAGACAAAATGTATTTTCTATTCAAAATCCAAGTTTAGAAAATACGATTTTGAGTTTGTGGAAAATATTATAAGATACAAAAATAGTTTTAATTGCTTGATATTTGAGTCAAAAATTTTATCATATGTTTATATATCAATGCAAATGGTCAAAACTATTTTTGGGGATTTTTAGTAATTTATAAGAATTTATTGGACATTTATTTCCCCTGATTTTCTGGCCTGAACAGCCACTGACAGGCTGGGCCGGTCGACCGGGCGGTCGACCGGACAAGGATACGGTCGACCGTCCGGTCGACCGGACGTGCACGAAACCGTGCACGTTGGCTGTTCCTGTAGCCGGTCGACCGTGCGGTCGACCGACTGAGAGCAGTTCTGCACTCGGGCTTTTCAGGTCGACCGGGCGGTCGACCGGTCTCTGTCAACGGCTATAATATAGCCGTTAGGCGGTCGACCGGGTGGTCGACTGGCAGGGCAATTCTGTCAAAACTGCTGTCAACGGCTATTTTCCAGATTTGCCTATAAATACCCCATTTGAAAGAGGATTTCAACAAGAATTTTTGGGCTAAAATTTTCAATCTCTCTGGTGTTTTTGCTGCAATCAAAATAGGTTTTTGGATTCAAATTGAACAATCTTTTTGGTGTTTTCATTAGGGTTTGAAAAATCAAAGAAAAGGGTTTTTGGGAAAAGCTTTTGAATTGAAGTTCTTCTTCTTGGTTTCATTTATTTCCCAAAGATTTTCTTTGAGTTGCTGGTTTCAAATCCCTTCGTTTTCTCCACACTTGAGCTAAAATCTACTATCTTTTCTATAGGATTTTGTGGGAGAAAAAGAGATTGTTTTGTGGTTGTTGTTTGAAACCACTAAGTTGTAAACCCTATTTAGCTTGGCTTTGTGCCTTTCCCTCATTGTGTTGAGGAAGTTTTGCTATTGGGTTGTATCCCTCAAGGTTGTGAGGTGATCTTTGTATTGGGTTGAGTTTGCCTCAAGAAGGAGGTTGTTGTTGGATTGGATTTTGCCTCAAGGAGGAGGTTGTTTGTTGTTGGCTTGGAGTTTGCCTCAAGAGGAGGTTGAGATTGTAAAGAGAGGAGTTGGGTACTCCTGTGGAGTTGGGTACTCTAGTTAGTGGATTAGAAATCCTTCGTGTGTCAAAGGCGGGGATGTAGAGCTGGGTGCTCGAACCTCGAAACATATCTTGTTGTTTGCGTTTGATCCATTGGCTCTCTCTCTATCTCTCTCTCTTTTCTACTTTGTGCCTTGCATTACTATTCATATTGTGCATTCATATTTGCTTGGCTTGGTTGTGTGTGCATCATTTATTGATCACACTTGAGTGTATTGCAATTAGTTTTTAAATTCCACATTAAGTTCCATAGATTAGCTATATCACCTATTCACCCCCCCTCTAGGTGATTTCAATTGGTATCAGAGCCAAGGCTGCTGATATTTAGGTTTAACCACCTAGGAGTGAGATCTTGGTTTGCTAATCTTCACTTGCAAATTTCATTTGCACTCATACTAGTTTGCACTCATGGATAGCCCTCCTATGTTTGACGATTTTAGACTTGATTCTTGGAAGGTTGACATGACTAGGCATTTAAAAACATTAGGTCATCTTGTCTATCAAGCCATTACTATAGAATCCCTCCCCAACAATAGCAAGCATAAGAAGGCAAATGCACTTGCACTCAAAACACTTAGAGCATCTCTTGATAATAGTCTTGTACATGTTTTTGATCATTATGACTCGGCTTTTGCAGTTTGGAGCATTTTGACTTCTCCCGAGCTTCTAACGATTATCTACAAGATGAGGAGATCTAGGAGAGACAAGTCCGAAGAGCATTGCCTTATGGTCCATGGGAATGACTCCCATGAGGTACAATCGGATTCTCAACTAGATGATAGCTCTAGTTCATTTTGCTTTGGATGTGGTGAGGTTCAAACTTTAAATATTGAACTTGCCTCTAAGCTTGAAATTTTTTTAGAAAAACATGAACTTTTGAAAAAGAAACACTTTGATGTGAAAGAAGAATTAAAAGATTTATGCTGTACTTTTGAAACTGTTTTGCAAGAGAAAGGAGAGATTGCTATTGAACGTGATTCACTAAAATCTCAACTTGAACTTGCCTTTAAAGAAATTGAAGTTTTAAAAGGCAAAAATGATTGTGATGATATTTTGAAGAACAATAAGGTTTTATCTTCAAAATTGGATCTTGCTTTTGAAGGAAATCTTGCTTTGAAAAATGAAATTGATTCTATTACAAAAGAATTAGATTTGGTTTTGAGTAAAAATAAATCTTTGCAAAATGATATTGATTTTCATGTTTTCCATGCTAGCATAGCTTCTACTTCTTGTACACCTATTGCATGCTCCACTTTATCTTCTAGCATTGAAAATGATATAAATGATTTGAAGAGAAATGTTGATTGTTTGAGCTCCACTTTGAGCCATTGTGCTATGAACCACACTCGTTTGGAATCCTTGGTTCGCAAGAAACAAGTTCCAACTATGCATGCACACCCAACACTGCATGCACATGCTCATCACGGACACAATCATAACATGTATGCTCATGTGTACACTTGTACACATTGTGGTCGAAAAGGCCATCTTGCTAGATTTTGCTATGATAGATTACATATTGAAAATTTAGCAACTAATCTTGTTTGGGTTAGGAGAGACACTAACCCCCGTGGACCCACAAGAAAATGGGTACCAATATCCACCTCTTTGATGTTTGATGTAGGTGGAGGCTCTCGCATCACGTGAGAGTTTTGGTGCCTTGAGGTGGTTGCATTCTAAGCTTAAAGAGAACCATTTGGATGCGTCACACTCAAGGGAATTTGGTGGGAGGACCACCGTGGTTTGGAGAACTAGAGATGCACCTTTATCGGTTTTAGTATCATTCTCTAACTCCCATTTATGTTTTACATGCTTATTAGATCATTCATTTATAGCATGTTTTATTGTTTCATGATTAGTATGATAATTACCATGTTTATTAGAATTATGCTTTACATGATTAGTTCTTGAGACACCCATGTTTGATATGGACCCATACTTTGTGTTCTCCTTATGTTTTAGCTATCATGTTAATCATAAGATCTAATGCACATGTTCTTATCATAATAATCATATGGATTTTTGTGATTGTTTTGATATTCTATGTTTTTGATTATCATGTTGACTTTTGCTTACCGTTTTATGCTTCATGTGTTGACTACTTGCTTGAATGATAGTTTTCATTAAGACTAAGATATGTTTGTGCTTGAACGCTCATTTGTATTCATTTGATGTACTAGTATAGTTTAGTTTTGATGATCCATGCATTTGACTTGTATTCACCATTTTACATATTTTGGTTGACTTCATGTATATGTCCATCTTGTCCAAACTATTATCTATACATATACATCCTTGAGCCACATGCCTTCATGCATACACTTTTGTGGACTCTTCATGTTTGGGATATGTATGTATACTTTAGTTTGTACATGACATACATATGCCTTGAAGCTTAAGATCATTTGGATGAATTTCATGTTTCTAGGTGATTTCCCTTTTACGATGAAAGTCTTGTTTCTAAGATGATTTTTCAAATTGGTATCATGGATTTCAATTAGTGATTTAACATCCTAGATGAACTTTTATGATTCTTAAAGTAATATTCATGTTTTAAGGTGACTTTCATGAATTTCATGATCCACTTATGTTTCACATCTTGATGATTTCTATATTGAGCTTGATTGTCCATTTTCATGATGATATGTTTCTCACAATACTTGTACACTCACCTTATTTGATGTTTTCTCATGACTTGATTTTCATGAGTACTATTGGTGCCTTATAAATTTTGAGTGTTTGGTGATCATGTGATTTTCATGTTTCATGAAAAATCTATTTGTTTTATCTTGAAGAATCTTGTACAAGTTGATTCATATAACTAGTTGTGATATTCTTCATGAGGTAGTGATTTTCAAACATTACTATATTGTTCAAATCTATTTTTGAAAACCCCTACCTTCAATGGGCGGATGGATGGGAGATCATGCTCATGTATGCTTCATAGTGAAAATCATAGTAAACGTGACCATGAAATGGGAGGATAGGAATATGAGTTATACACTTGACCCTACTTTTGTTATTTCAATTGGTATCATTGAGTTCTTTCAATTGGTATCAATATGACATTTTTTTGTATACTCATATGTGTTTATTTTATATATGTATGCCTACTCTTCATATAGTATCAATTTCAATTGATATCTAATCTTTCACATATATATATAGATGATTTATTTTGTGCCTATCATATTCATATATTTTAAAGCACAAATCTTGATTTTGCATAGCTTGATTTTCAATGACTATATTGTTTCAATTGATGAGTTTCTCAATTGGTATCTTAATACAAGCTTATGCATGAGTTTCTTTGGTATTTCATAAAGGGGGAGAAAACTCGTATTTTGTATTTCAATTGGTATTTGGTTTACCATTGGTTTTGCATTCCACTCCCTAACTTTATGATGAAAAAAAATTGGAAAATTTACATTGTTGTGTAATTGGTATCATGATGCCATTTTCTTATATTGGTATCAAGTAGCCAAATGTTTTAAAATTTCTCAAATTGGTATCATATGCTTACAAAGAAAATATTTTTTCATTTCAATTGGTATCAAGTTTTTCTTACATGTTTGCTTGTGTAAGATGATGATTTAATTTCAATACCTCGTTTAATTTCAATTGGTTTGGCATTCTTTAATGTTTGTTATTTTCAATTGGTATCCTAATGCACTTCATTTCTACATGTTGTAAATTGGTATCATATTGATTTTGATTTCATCCCCTTGAAGTTTTTGAAAATTGTGTTTTAAAAAGGGGAGAAGATTTTGAAAATTGATTATCAATAGCTTGTTTTTACCCCTTTGTTGATGATTGACAAAAAGGGGGAGAAGAACTTGAGTTTATATGCATGATTTATGCATAAGTTTTGTTAGTAAGTTTTGTTTTCTACTAACAATGAGTTTTGTGTTTACTTTTGTTTTTATTGGTATCAAGAGTTTCATAACATTTCAATTGGAATATTGGTAATAGTTTATTGGTATCAAAGAGCATGTTTTAGTAAATTATTTGTTTTATGCTATTGGTATTAAGAGCATGTTTCATATTGGTTTCAAGAATATGTTTAATATGCAAGTTTTCAATTAGATTCTAGAACATGTTTCATATGCATTTTATTGTTTCATTGCATACTTGTTTACATGTTTATTCTATGCATGAGTTAAGGGGAGCTTCTTTGAAGCTTAACTTTAAATCCATGCATATATAACTCCATGAGTTTTTTCATCATCAAAAAGGGGGAGATTGTTGGCCCAAAGGCCTTCCACTCTAGTTTTGATGATGAATAACTCATGTAGTTATGTGTACTAATAATCTTGTGTTTCTATGTTTCAAATCATTAATCAAGATGTTAATTAGTGAAAGCTTCAACAAGATGGTTTGGAAGCATTCACATGGTGATTCAAGAGCCCGAGCGTCAAAGATGACATCTAGCACTCATTGGAGTCAAGCTCGTTGAATCAAGTTTTGGATCGAGTCGGCTTGGAGATTGCGCTCTACAAGAAGACTTAGGTATCCATAGTTTGGGTTTGAGTTTAGATCCCATATTGTAAAGATTAGTATAGTATGATAAGCTCAAGTGCACAACACACACGTTTCATGTTTCGAATATTGGTTTTTGGTTTTTGGTTTAACCGATCTTGGTTTACATGAATAGAGTTTATATCAAAACAAGTTTACATGGTTTATGTATATTAGATTTGTTCTATATACATGCATGCTTCAACTATTTAAAGAAACTTAGTTTGATATTCTATTCCATGTGTTTTATGTTTTGGTATTTCTAATCAAAACATATATTTGGTATTAATGACAAAAACTATGATATGTATATGTTTCATGTATATTGGATTTCTATCCATATGCATCATGCTTCAAAATGTTTAATTATCATGTTTTTTGTATTTGGATGAGTTTTAGACAAAATGTATTTTCTATTCAAAATCCAAGTTTAGAAAATACGGTTTTGAGTTTGTGGAAAATATTATAAGATACAAAAATAGTTTTAATTGCTTGATATTTGAGTCAAAACTTTTATCATATGTTTATATATCAATGCAAATGGTCAAAACTATTTTGGGGATTTTTAGTAATTTATAAGAATTTATTGGACATTTATTTCCCCTGATTTTCTGGCCTGAACAGCCACTGACAGGCTGGGCCGGTCGACCGGGCGGTCGACCGGACCAAGGATACGGTCGACCGGACGTGCACGAAATCGTGCACGTTGGCTGTTCCTGTAGCCGGTCGACCGTGCGGTCGACCGACTGAGAGCAGTTCTGCTCTCGGGTTTTTCAGGTCGACCGGGCGGTCGACCGGTCTCTGTCAACGGCTATAATATAGCCGTTGGGCGGTCGACTGGGCGGTCCACCGGCAGGGCAATTCTGTTAAAACTGCTGTAAACGGCTATTTTCCAGATTTGCCTATAAATACCCCATTTGAAAGAGGATTTCAACAAGAATTTTTGGGCTAAAATTTTCAATCTCTCTGGTGTTTTTGCTGCAATCAAAATAGGTTTTTGGATTCAAATTGAACAATCTTTTTGGTGTTTTCATTAGGGTTTGAAAAATCAAAGAAAAGGGTTTCTGGGAAAAGCTTTTGAATTGAAGTTCTTCTTCTTGGTTTCATTTATTTCCCAAAGATTTTCTTTGAGTTGCTGGTTTCAAATCCCTTCGTTTTCTCCACACTTGAGCTAAAATCTACTATCTTTTCTATAGGATTTTGTGGGAGAAAAAGAGATTGTTTTGTGGTTGTTGTTTGAAACCACTAAGTTGTAAACCCTATTTAGCTTGGCTTTGTGCCTTTCCCTCATTGTGTTGAGGAAGTTTTACTATTGGGTTGTATCCCTCAAGGTTGTGAGGTGATCTTTGTATTGGGTTAAGTTTGCCTCAAGAAGGAGGTTGTTGTTGGATTGGATTTTGCCTCAAGGAGGAGGTTGTTTGTTGTTGGCTTGGAGTTTGCCTCAAGAGGAGGTTGTGATTGTAAAGAGAGGAGTTGGGTACTCCTGTGGAGTTGGGTACTCTAGTTAGTGGATTAGAAATCCTTCGTGTGTCGAAGGCGGGGATGTAGAGCTGGGTGCTCGAACCTCGAAGCATATCTTGTTGTTTGCGTTTGATCCATTGGCTCTCTCTATCTCTCTCTCTTTACTTTGTGCCTTGCATTACTATTCATATTGTGCATTCATATTTGCTTGGCTTGGTTGTGTGTGCATCATTTATTGATCACACTTGAGTGTATTGCAATTAGTTTTTAAATTCCGCATTAAGTTTCATAGATTAGCTATATCACCTATTCACCCCCCTCTAGGTGATTTCAAAGCATCCAAATGGTTCTCATTTAAGCTTAGAACGCATCCACCTCAAGGCACCAAAAACTCTCACGTGATGCGAGAGCCTCCACCTACATCAAAAATCAAGGAGGTGGATCTTGGTACCCATTTTCTTGTGGGTCCACGGGGGTTAGTATCTCTCCTAACCCAAACAAGATTAGTTGCTAAATTTTCAATATGTAATCTATTATAGCAAAATCTAGCAAGGTGGCCTTTTCGACCACAATGTGTACACGTGTACACATGAGCATACATGTTATGATTGTGTCCGTGATGAGCTTGTGTATGCCGTGTTGGGTGTGCATGCAAAGTTGGAACTTGTTTCTTGCGAACAAAGGATTCCAAACGAGTGTGATTCATGGCACAATGGCAAACAATCATTCTCTTCAAATCATTTATATCATTTTCAATGTTAGAAGACAAAGTGGAGCATGCAATTGGTGTGGAAGAGGTAGTAGCTATGTTAGCATGGCAAACATGAAAATCAATATTATTTTTCAAAGATTTATTCTTGTTCAAAACCAAATCCAATTCTTTTGAAATGAAATCAATTTCATTTTTCAAAGCAATGTTTTTTTAAGAACAATATCTAATTTTGAAGATAAAACCTTATTGTTCTTCAAAGTATCATCACAATCATTTCTAATTTTCAAAACCTCAATTTCTTTAAGAGCAAGTTCAAGTTGAGATTTTAGTGAGTCACGTTCACTAGCAATCTCTCCTTTCTCTTGCAAAACAGTTTCAAGAGTAGAGCATAAATCTTTCAATTCTTCTTTTACATCAAAGTGTTTCTTTTTCAAAAGTTCATGTTTTTCTAAAAAATTTTCAAGTTTAGATACAAGTTCAACATTTAAAGTTTGAACTTCACCACATCCATAGCAAAATGAATTAGAGCTATCATCTATTTGAGAGTCCGAATGTACCTCATGGGAGTCATTTCCATGGACCATAAAGCAAGGCTCTTCGGATACGTCTCTCCTAGATCTCCTCATATTGTTAATGATCCTTGGAAGCTCCGGAGATGTCAAGATGCTCCAAACTACAAAAGCCGAATCAAAACGATCAAAAACATGTATAAGACTATTATCAAAAGATGCTCTAAGTGTTTTAAGTGCAAGTGCATTGGCCTTCTTATGCTTGCTAGTATTTGGGAGGGTTTCTACAGTGATGGCTTGATAAACTAGATGACCTAGTGTTTTTAAATGTCTAGTCATGTTAACCTTCCAAGAGTCAAGTCTAGTATGGTCATATATAGGAGGGCTACTCATGAGTGCAAACTAGTATGAGTGCAAATGATAATGCAAATGAAGATTAGCAAACCAAGATCTCACTCCTAGGTGGTTAAACCTAAATATCAGGAGCGTTGGCTCTGATACCAATTGAAATCACCTAGAGGGGGGGTGAATAGGTGATATAGCTAATCTAGGAACTAAATGCGGAATTTAAAATCTAATTGCAATACACTCAAGTGTGATCAACAAATGATGCACACACAACCAAGCCAAGCAAATATGAATGCACAATATGAATAGTAATGCAAGGCACAAAGTAAAGAGAGAGATAGAGAGAGCCAATGGATCAAACGCAAACAACAAGATATGTTCCGAGGTTCAAGCACCCAGCTCTACGTCCCCGCCTTCCCCAGAAAGATTTCTAATCCACTAGCTAGTCCACCTAGGACTCTTACAAGGAGTACCCAACTCCTCTCTTTACAACCACAACCTCCTCTTGAGGCTAAAACCAATCCAACAATAACCTCCTCCTTGAGGCAAATACCAATCCAACAATAACCTCCTCCTTGAGGCAAACCCAATACAAAGATCACCTCACAACCTTGAGGGATACAACCCAATAGCAAAACTTCCTCAACACAATGAGGAAAAGGAACAAAGCCAAGCTAGATAGGGTTTACAACTTAGTGGTTTCAAACAACAACCACAAAACAATCTCTTTTTCTCCCACAAAATCCTATAGAAAAGATAGTAGATTTTAGCTCAAGTGTGGAGAAAACCAAGGGATTTGAAACCAGCAACTCAAAGAAAATCTTTGGGAAATAATAGAAACAAAGATGAAGAACTTCAATTCAAAAGCCTTTCCCAAAACCTTTTTCTTTGATTTTTCAAACCCTAATGAAAACACCAAAAAGATTGTTCAATTTGAATCCAAAAACCTATTTTTCTTGCAGCAAAAACACCAGAGAAAATAAAATTTTAGCCCAAAACTTCTTGTTAAAAATCTCTCTCAAATGGGGTATTTATAGGCAAATCTAGAAAATAGCCGTTGGCAGCAGATTTGGCCAAAATATCCCTGCCGGTCGACCGCCCGGTCGACCGCCCAACGGCTATATTATAGCCGTTGACAGCAACCGGTCGACCGCCCGGTCGACCCAAACAAACAGAGAGCAAACTGCTCTTAGTCGGTCGACCGTACGGTCGACCGCTACAGTGTCACCCAGCGTGCACGTATCTGTGGACGTCGGTCGACCCTAACGGTCGACCGGCTACTTGGTGCGGTCGACCGTACGGTCGACCGGCCTAGCCGGGCAGACACTGTTCAGTTCAGAAAAACAGGGGAAATAAATGTCCAGTAAATTCTTATAAATTACTAAAAATCCCCAAAAATAGTTTTGACAATTTTCATTGATATATAAACATATGATAAAGGTTTTGACTCAAATATCAAGCAATTAAAACTATTTTTGTATCTTACAATATTTTCTAAAAACTAGAAACCATATTTTCTAAAACTTGGATTTTGAATAGAAAATACATTTTGTCCAAAACTCATCCAAATACAAAAACATGATATTTAAACATTTTGAAGCATGATGCATATGGATAAAAATCCAATATACATGAAACATAGTCATATCATAGTTTTTGTCATTAATACCAAATATATGTTTTGATTAGAAATACCAAAACATAAAACTCATGAAATAGATTACCAAACTAAGTTTTTTTAAACATATGAAGAATGCATGTATATAGAACAAATCTAATATACATTAAACTATGTAAACTTATTTTGATATAATCTCTATTCATGTAAACAAAGATCGGTTAAACCAAAAACCGAAAACCAATATTCAAAACATGAAACGTGTGTGTTGTGCACTTGAGCTTATCATACTATACTAATCTTTACAGTATGGGATCTAAACTCAAACCCAAACTATGGATACCTAAGTCTTCTTGTAGAGCGCAATCTCCAAGCCGACTCGATCCAAAAACTTGATTCACCGAGCTTGACTCCAATGAGTGCTAGATATCATCTTTGACGCTTAAGCTCTTGAATCAACATGTGAATGCTTCCAAACCATCTTGTTGAAGCTATCACTAACTAACATCTCGATTAATGATCTGAAACTTAGAAACACAAGATTATTAGTACACATAACTACATGAGTTAATCATCATCAAAACTAGAGTGGAAAGCCTTTGGGCCAACAGTACTTTTGGTTTTTATTTTTCTTTTGTAATTTTTATTTTTCCTTTTTGTAATTGAGAGTGGAGGATGCTTTCATGGAGGAAGGAGTTCATACTTGTTCTGAGGTGACATCGGTGTAAGTTTTACTTTTCTTCCATTGTTAATAAAATCCGCTCAAAGGTTTGTCTTTTCTATTCTTATTTTATTTCTTTTATTCAAGTTTTATTCTTGTTCTATTTTAATTCTCCTATTCTTGTGTTATTGTTTCTCTCCGATGTTTTGTAAACCATGAGATCCGATCGCTTCGAGACTGCCTAGCCGAAGAAGTGCCCTTGATGGCCTATGGAGATGAACAAGCCTTCTTTAGTTTGTCTTTTTTTCGTAGTGTAGATCGCGAAGGTGGACGATCCGATGCGCCATACTTGAACGCCTTCCAAGACAAGGTAAGTCGTTGCAACGGAGCAAAGGTAAGCAGGGCAGAAGAGGTAGGTAAGTGTTTCTTTTATTTTCTTTCTTTTCTTTTATTTCTTTAGTATAGATCACCACATCTTCCACATCTTTCCAATTTCTTTCCCTTCTCATTGTAAATACCATTGTAAATAATAAAAATAAATAAAAAAGAGATAACTTATTTGACAAAGCTTCCATCGCTAGTCCCTCCCTGAGGATCATGACCCACATAGCCAGTGCTACATCTGATTAGAATTGAGCACCTTGCACAACCTTTTCTTAAATCTGATATTCTATATTTTATGTGCAGGAAAATCTCAATCAAGTAGGCGCAAACTGGATTGACTTGACCTGGTAGTATGTATATAAATAATTGACTAGTTACTTAGATTTTTGGATCTTGTGTTTGAACTTAATGGAATTAAGAGTGTATGATAGTCTTAATTAAGATTGGATAGTGATAATTTATTGAATATAGATGAGTTTGTATTTTATATATTGGGACTTGGATATATCGATGACTTTGATGATCTGAGTTGATTAAATATTTTGCTAGATAATTCTATTCATGCCAGCAGGTCATTACTTATTCTGAATATCATGATTTACCTAAAGAACTTGACTGATTATACATGATATTTATCTGATAACTATATTGTCCATATTACTATAATTGCTGAAAAAATATTGTATACGGTAATAACACCCTCATGTTATACTTATTACATTTCCTGTTATACTGGTATCCCGTTCACTGACATTATATATCATGTTATACTGGTATTCTGATTACACATGTTGACGGCATTACCGTGGCTATCATTGAGTTATCCCAGTAATCTAAGTAACATGCACATTAAATAATCTTGATAAACTAATGACATGCTATTAAACAACTTACACTGGGATTGGGAAAATTGATCTCTAATATGTGCCAGGTGTCATGATCTCATAGAGATTAATATTTTAATCACCATATAACTATAAAAACTTTACCACTTATGACTTATAATCACTTGTAACAGCCAAACGAGCCAACTCAAGAAATTGCAGGACTCATAACCATAAAAATGCAGATGGTTAATAGGTGTGTTATGCGGCCTTTGTGTCATGTTCGAGGACAAATGCTACCGCACAGAGCGTGACAAATGCATGTGAAAGATGCTTCTTTCGTCAGTAGCTGGGCCCCACTAACAGACATCAAACATGGATATGAAAGGCAACATGGATAGGAAAGCTGAGAGGAGGTCATGGGTCTTCCTGCTAGAATAGACATTTACCCTTATGGAAAATTGATATGCAGACCAGACCAAAACTCGAAACATCAAAGCATCCATTGGAGCACCATCGCTTCCTCTGAACAATAGTGTATCATTGTTTATTGCAAAATCAAAATCGCTCTGAGAGTCATAGTTATGTCCACACCGTGAATGAATCCCGAGTACTTATAATCAAGAACCATCTTGATGAGAACGTCCGGTACAAACATCAACAGTGTTAAATGCATTACTTTTGTTCTTTTTCTATCATGAAAATAATCACTCAGAAAAATTGATGTAACAGTGGGCTTCTAATGTAATAGATGACAAGTATAAAGAGAGGTTAAACAGATAGAAATATAAGCTAATAGAAAAAAGGACAACATACCAGTATTTAACGTAGTTCGCTCAATGTGACCTACATCCATGAGAGAAGACAGTAAGAGGAATTCACTAATCAAAAGGGGAGAATACAAGAGATTACAACTCTAATCTCACTCACCCAAGCCCAATGAAACTCAACTCATTAGAGCTATAAATGGGAATAGAAAGGAGAGGATAATACAATATTTAGCAACTCTCTATTCTCACTTTCTTTTCTTGAAATCTCATGCAATGTAATATCTATTTATAGGCAAAACTTCTAAACCGCTTCATCACTTCACCCCACACATACATCAAAGTCATATGGTGACCCAATTGATTCATTATGGTGGTTAAGATCTTTATAAGGTGCCTATGATCTTCATAAGGTGGCTATTGATGACATTTAGGGTGGTTAGAGATTTCATAGGGTGGCTATTGATGATTTTTAGGGCGGCTAGAGATTCATAGGGTGACTAATTAATTTTGAGAAAAAGTCTAAGAAGATGACTTGATTTATTCATTAAAAATATATCAACAAAAATAATAAGTTGACATGAATTTTTTTTAAGATAAGGCTATCACATGAGGGCACGCGAATCTAAAAAATTGTACCCGCTTTGTGTTCTTTTTCTATCACGCTTCATGCTAAATTGGTTTTAAAAAAGGGCACTGCAATATATGTGTTGTTTGGTTAGGAGTGGAAGTGAGAAAGTGAGAAAGTAGTAATAGTTCCATTTAGAACTTTGGAATTGGTTAGTGAGTTTTCCGGTGTTTGGATGTTGTCGGGAAGTGTGGTTTGAAAAATGTTATGCCTTTTCCGGTGTTTGGATGATAATGTGAAAGTGAAAGTGAAAAATTTGACTTTCTGATCAATGTTGTGCAAAGCTTGGCGTTGCCGGAAATCAAAGTATATATGTTACAAAAATAGCTATAGCATATCCTTAGATCATTATGATAGCTTAGGTTTTATTATTTTTCTCTGTTTCCACTAGTTTTGCTTCATGGAGACTCTTTCTTCTTAGTCTCCTTACTGTGATATAATTCATTTTCATTACTGTTTTCAGAAAGTCTTTGAAGATTTGAAACTGCTATCGGTCAATTTTATCTTTTTAAAACACAATACAATAATAGCTCAACATAGTTGCAACCTTGCTGTCTAGAAAACATGTGTTCTTTTTATCATTACATATCTAAAGGTTTGAGCTTCTTACACTAATTAATATTATTTTTGGCGTTTTTAGATGTGTACCTCCAAATCATTCATATGTTAAAAGTTTACTCCTTAAATTATTGATATTGCTTACATATCCTTCAAAATTTCGAGATATCAAAAAGTTACCCTCAATGTTAGTTTATAGGTGGAATATAAATGATTTACCCGTTATACCCTTATTCTTATATTTTTTTAAAAAAAATTTAAAATAAAATAAAAGAGAAGATCCCCCCCCCAAAAAAACCCCCCTTTCCCTCAGCCGCAATTCCGCCCCTCTTCACTCTTCCTCCCAAATATCCTTACCTCTCCCTCCTCCCGAACTCGGCCACCCCCCCAAAATCTCGCCTCTCTCCCCCTTCCCAATCCTCCCCTCTCCACCCCCCCAAAAAAAAAAATCTCGCCCTCTCTTTCTCTCAACCTCTCTGTCTCTCCCACCTTCCCCAATCCCACCTCCCTCTCTCCAACATAATCCTATTTGTTCGTGATTAATTTTTTTTTTGAAGTTTCATTTGAGAAAAAGAGAAGCAGGGAAAGTAAGAACAAGGACTAAGTTATGATTAGAGTGTAAATTAGAGTATAGAGGGTATATTAGTCATTTTGAATATTTTAACAACAAAAAGAAATATTGTCTTTTGATCTTATATAATAACAATTGAGGGTAATTTTTTTGGCTTCAAAATTTTGGAGGTATGTCGGCAGTATCAATGATTTTAGAGGTAAATTTATAAAATATAGGGGTACATATCTAAAAAACTCTCTTGTTTTTCACGTATGTTGGAGATTCCGATATTGGTTAAGGTTTGAGATTCCTATATTTGAAGAGAGATTCCGATATTGTTTTGGAGAAATTCAATTTTTCTGGGGAAAATTAATGCTAATGAAACAATTTCCTACTCTCTTAGGTAATTGTGAGTTCTGCTTCGGTTGCATTTCTGATGCTTTTGACCATGATGATGTTTAATATCTAGATAAAGTTGTGGCACCTATCTTGTTGGCGTAGTGCTATTCTTTGATGGCCTTTGGTAGCCCGTATAACAAGTAATTTTGCAGTGACTCAGATGTTTTGTGTATGTTACGTTATTTGAAGTCATATGTCAATTACTGTAGAAACGCTGCAAGTTCCGTTTTGTGGGTGAAACCTTTAGCTTTATACAAGAAAAAAATACAAGGAAATTATTATTACGAATTTACAGAAAAAATAAAACAGGCGAATAATCAGAAAGGCAAGGTTCCTCCTTTATCCTCTTGTTGTGGACCAAAGAGTTTAAGCTGCAAAAAAGTGACAACATAATAATGTAGAATCAAACAGAGTGCCTAACAAGAAAATATGGAAGTGATCACTGATGCTACTTACAGTATGCATTATCAGGGGGTTCTGATTTGCTAACATCGTGTCGCTAGGGGTGTGGTGGATAAAAACTGGCTTATCATCGATCGAACCAGTCACAAGAAATTTGAGGAGCTTCTTGGATGGTACATGTCTGAGCGCACACGGAAAAAACTACCTTTCAAGTTAGGAGCACTTGTATGGTGCCAGCTTAAGACCCTCAGACGTGAGAATCAGTAGGTCGAGTAAAATGAAAAAGATCTGTAAAGGAAAATTGTCGGAATTGTGGATGGAGGTGTCATGCAGAGGACAACTGCGGGAGTGATAGGAATAACTGACATGAAATAACTGCCGGTGTAATAGATAGGACGCACAGAGGACAACTGGGGGTATGTTGATGAACTGGCAGAGGAGAACTGCCTGGAGTGGTATGTGATGTGTATGCTCAGAGGACTATGGAAGCGACCACTTTCCCTAGAAGGATCATATATAATTGACAATGATGCTTGTGTGGAGGCGGGATTGACGGGTTGCTATAACTGCATGATTTACACGTACTGAATTTGTTGCAGTGACTGTGATCAGCGGTGCTAGGCAGTTAGGATTGCATGCCGAGAAATCTGGCGCTGTCCATAACTGCCCGCACTGAAAGTGGCGTTACACGTTATGAATATGGGAGAAGGAGTTGTGTAAGTATCAACGAAGATCATGGACGATATGTTGTTGGAACTTGGGACGGAGGAGACCTCGAAGAGGTAGATGTCTTAGAATGGTGGAATGGGGCGCCAGACTGAGGACGCCTTTGAGACGGAGGGCAACTCCAGGATGGCGAGGAGTGGCGGAGGCTCCCGTTTGGACTCTGGGAGCTTTAGATTTTTCAGGGGAAGCTTTTGCTAAGCTTGGATACAGGTCATCATCCTGATGAGGGTCAAATTTTGACCATTACAGATGCCCCTGTTCCCCACTTGTCGGAATTGGTGGAAGGAAAGTCGGAGAAGTGAAGATACTCGAATGGATTATCAATGTCTTTACACTCATTATGATGCTTACGGACAGAGAAGTATGCGGTGAATCTTTTTGAACCGCTGCGGATCTTCTGGAATTAATTATTAGTTGCACAATTGGCTACCAATTGTCACATAAAGCGACTGGATCACTTAAAAGGTTGAGCCTTGCGTCTCTTCAAATGCTTGCATCATTCTGACTGGGATCGTAGGGTTTTATGGTTTCATGACGACAGTTGATCTTCTGCCTTTACTGTTGGCCATAAATCTTGGTATTGTAGGCGAGTTTCCAGAGATTGAAAATTTGAATTTGAGACAGTTGGGATTCTCGTCCACTTATAAATAGAGATAGTTCTTTGCGAGGAAATTATCTTATCTTCTTCAAAAAACCCCTACATTGAAATCCTAACTTCTTCCTTGCTGGGCCGCCATGTCATCCCTCTTCTTTTCATCAAATGGAGAAAGGAAATGGAGCAGGAGGATGAGAAAATAAAGATCAGGCTCTTTTATAGGGAGCCTGAAAGGTGCGTCACATTAGTTACCGTGAAGGGGCTGTAACGGCGCATTAGTCGCCGTGACAGGGTGCCACCATGAAGGATGACATGTAGGATTCTTGCTTCAACTAGATCGGGGGATCTGGTTTTTAGGTTGCTTGATCTTGGGTGAGCAAACTTTGACTTTGAGGTCGTCAACCTCTTTCCTGAGGCGGGTACGAGGGAGGAGAGGGAGCTAATCAGCCGGCTGTGCCGGTGAATTGCTTCTTACCCTGGAGTCCGGAGCTCTTCTGAGAACACCTCGGAGGTGATGTGATACCATCTTCTTGTGTGTCTTGCATGCTTCTGTCACCGAGAGTTGCTGCCTCGTCTCACACTTGCAGGATTTCTTGAGTGTTCTCATAGAGTTGCTGCCTTGTCTCACACTTGCAGGATTTCTTGAGAGTTCTCATTTTGCTATCTTGGAGAGACATGGAGGCGGGGACATTGGTTCCTGTTTAGGAGCCATGACACAGATGACTTCTTCCAGCTGGCACTCTCCAATGAGCAACTTTTTTTATTGTTTAACATCAGAAGTCTGTTAATAGTGGCAAGACTAGAGTGTCCGGATCTGGATCTACTGTTTTTTTCTTTTCAAAAATATGTAAACATAGAGATATAATAGAATTTATTGTATTACTCTTGTTAGATGTAATCAGATAAATATAATGGAATGGTGTTTCGAATGGAAATATTTTGGAATGAAACATTTATTGCTTAAATCTTACCTGACTTGTTTTTGCCATTGGCTTTTTGAATTAGTATGACCATGCCTCTTCGGAGTGCTGATCTCTATCTCTGGTATGGTTGGTTGGATATGGAGTGGTTTATTGACTTTACGCTGTTGTTTTCGAGTGGGGGAGATCTTATCAGCGATACCTAAATACTTTTGGCCTCCAAGTGGGGAAAATCCCACAGCGAAGGGTTTTGATTGCCCATAAACTAATCGAGAAGCGGCCTATAGGCAGATGCTCGTTATCGTCTCCAAGTGGGGTGAGACCCATCAATAGAGCATGCAACAGAGCGTGCAAGCATCAGATGCCAAGGGTGAAACCCATCAGCGGAGTGAGTTTGCGGTCATCTCCGAGTGGGGGTGAGACCCATTAGCAGAGTAAGTTCGCAGTCGTCTCCGAGTGGGCGTTAACCCATTAGCAGAGCATCAGACTTTGGACTCCGATTGGGGGTGAGACCCATCAGTGGAGGGTTTCAATTGCGTGCAGGCTAATCGAGAAGGACCCGTAGGCTGGTGCTCGCGTTGCTGTCTCCGCGTATAGTCAGCAGAGCATGCAAGTATTGGACTCTGAGTGGGGGTAAGACTTATCAGCAGAGTTGGGTTCACAGTAATCTCCGAGTAGGGAAGACCCATCAACGCAGCATCGAACTTAGCGGGACACCAAAACGGGGTAATCCCAACAGCAGAGTGAGCTGAAATAATTAAGATAAAAAGTATAATTTTCTTTGATGGTTAAGATAAAATACATGTTATTTAATTGAAATATCCCACGGGAGGTGTTATTGGTGGAGTACTTTCCAATCTTTATTCTCAATTGCCTTGTACTGGGTGACCATGTATTGTGGTTGAGCAGGCGACGGAGCGGTCGACTGTCCTAATCTGGAGGCTGCTTGTAAGGACATATTCTTTGAGGAAGTCCTGACGAATGAGCTCTTCTAGGTATTTCTGGAGGCTCCGACAGTGAATGGTTGTGCGTCCTTTACCGTTCTGGTAGGAATAATAATCTTTTGCTCCAGGAAGCGTAGAATTATACCAGATTGTCTCAGACGCCTAACCCATGTTGGTCCTTAATGGCTGCTATGGGAAATTTTTCAGGGACATCCCCACATGCATCAAATTGTCAAGGACGCACAAATCAACAGATCACAGCAAACACAAGAGATTTAATGTGAAAACCCGAAAAGGGGAAAAACCACAGGAAGGGTGATGCTACTACTTTAATTCAAAGGAATTACAAGCATAAAACTAGAATGCTTTGTGTGATTACAGGTGCATTAGGGAATTATTTTTTCTGAACCTCCCTTTTGTGGAGAGTGAGGTATTTGTACCGCCGAGCTGCTTTCATGGGTGCAGATATTTTGGATCTGCGTAACCGCACGACTTGCACGTTATGATTTCCTTGCAATTGTGGATCGTCATGCGGGATATCCGCCATTGTTCATAACTACTCGCTTTAATATATGAGTATTACATCATTTAGAACGTGGGGATGATCTGGCAGCGTAGTCGGATCCATGAATCTTGGAGATAATGCTATCCAACTGTAAGCAACACGGGGATAATGAGCTCCAGAGAGTCAAGTGTTGGAGTCTTGAGCAACTCCTGTTGGCCCAAGGTTACAATCACCCATTTTTAGTGTGTTTTGATGATTACAAAACATATATAGTTATTTGTACTAATCATGTTTGTTGTGTAGTATGTTTCAGGGTTCTAATAATACTAGAAGTTTTCTTCCCTAAAGGAAGGTGTTTTGACTCAAGTCACCTCAATTCGGGCTCAAGAATCAAACTTGCAAGATCATATGGAGAAGCCCACTTGAAGAACTTGTAGTCCTTAGAACCAATGTAAGAAATAGTTTTGTTAAAGTTTGAGTTTTGAAAAATTGGCTCTAGGATACACACACACACACATATTTGAATACAAGTTTTCATGTTTAAGTCTTTTCTAAGTTTCATGCCTTGACAAATATACATGACTCTAAGTTTTACAAAGATATATATCATGTTTAAATCATGTATGTTTACCCTTCCTTAGCATGATACTTAGTTATCTTTACTTCAAAATGTTTTTACAAAATTCCAAGTTCAGGTTCTTGCTATTTTTCTGTTTCAGGCAAAACCGGCCAACCGGACCGGTCGACTGGCACTTGTCCCAGGACGTGCACGCTTGTGCATGTCTGTCGGCCGACCGCCGGGTCGACCGACTGAAAGCAGTTTGCTCTCGGGTTTTCTGGGTCGACCGCCCGGTCGACCGCCATCAGAAAACTGCGTTTCATTTTAGAGGACGTCGACCGAGCGGTCGACCCGAGCCCAACGGCTCCTTGCCAGCAGACGAACAGCCGACCGGACCGGTCGACCGCCAGGCCTGCAAAGTCCCAACGGCTCTTTCCTCTTTGGTGCAATTTGAAATCTATTTTACAAATATGTTTTTGGCAGACTTTTTCTGAGTTTTTGGAGATCTTTTCTAGATCAAATAAGCTTAAAATAAATTGATTTTAACCCTTTCTTCTCCCTATAAATAGAGGAGAATAGTCTCTTGCTAAGTACCAAGAAAAAGACCTAAGTTTTCAAAGTTTTTAAAAAGAAGAAAAGTTTTTAAGCTCTCCATTTTCTCATTCTTTCTTGAGCTTGTTTTCAGTTGTGTTTTCTAGCAAAAGTCATTCTACAGCTGAGTTTTTCTCACCACACATCTTAGAGCTAAAATTCCCTACTCAATCTATAAGGAAGTTGTAAAGAGAGAAGTGTTTGTAAAGAGTTTGTGATCCCTTTAGAGATCACTTAGCTACTTATTACTCTTTGTTCATCTTGTGGAGATACCTCTTCGGTAGAGGTTCTTGTAAGCGGTGGAGCTCGGTGCTCCGGTCTTTGGTAGACCTTGTAAGCGTCCTCGGTGGATAGTGGAAACCCTTCATGGCGGTTAAGGCGGGGAGTAGAGCGGTGGCTCGAACCTCGAAACAAACATCTTGTGTTTGCGATTGCTTTGTGTCCTTATTGCTTTCAATTTCTCTTGCACTCTATTGCCTTTTATTACTTGCTTGAGATCTTGTTTTCTTTACTTGTTATAAATTGTGTGCATTTCATCATTGCATTCATACTTTGGCATTATCGATCAAATCTCATACAACAAGGTTGCATTGTGCACCTCTAACTCATATTCAAGAGGAATCACGAGGAAGGAGTTCAGAACCCTTCACCGGGTATACGGCTCCTAGTCTTGTTTTGAGAGATCGTTGCATCATTCATCCTTCCTAGTTTTAAAAAGTTATTAGATTAGCAATTACACCTATTTACCCCCCCCCCTCAAGGTGTTTTTCAATTGGTATCAGAGCTTGGACTCTAGGCTCTTGGCTTAACAACCTTAGAGAGATCCTAATTTTACTAATCATTTCATTCATTTTCACTTAGTAAAAATGGCCGATGGAATTAAGACCCCTCCTAAGTTTGATGGACTTAACTTTCCCATATGGAAAGTTAAGATGATAGTTTTCTTGCAATCTCTAGGTAGTCGAGTTTCAAAGGCCGTGACCAAACCTTTTAGTGCACCCCCGGTGATGAATCCACTTGGTCCGAAATTGAGACTAAGGAATTTGATGCCAATGCTAGGGCTCACTATGCACTACTTCAAGCCCTCGATGATGATGACATTTCTAGGGTCATCCATTGCAAATCCGCATTTGAGATTTGGACACACTTGCTAGTTACACATGAAGGGACTTCACAAGTGAAGAGGGCTAAGATAGACCTTCTTCGGTCCCAATATGAAACTTTTGCATGCAAGAAAATTAACCATAGATGATATGGTTACAAGATTTACAAAGATCACTAATGAACTTTCTTCTATAGGTGATGCCATTGATAATGACCAAAGAGTTAGAAAGATCATCCGGGCTCTTCCTCCTTCATGGGAAGTAAAGACAACTACCTTGAAGGAACTCAATGACAAGGAGGAGATGGAGCTAATTGTCTCATTGGGAATCTCAAAACCCATGATATGGAGAGAAAAGCTAGGGAGGACATGGCTCCTTCCAAAGAAAACAATAGCCTTCAAAAGTCATCCACACACTCCGACGAAGACGATGAAGAAGAAGATGACAAAGAGCTCTCACTTCTTGTGAAGAACGTTCGGAGGATGTACAACAAGGCTAAATTCCAAGGAAGAAAAAGATGGCAAGAAGAGAGGAAAATTGTTTGTTTTAATTGCAAAAGACCGGGTCACATTGTTGCGGAGTGCCCGGATAAAGTAAAGCCTTCCACCTCCAAGAAGCCCTTCAAGAAGAAAGCAATGAAGGCAACGTGGGATTCCGAGAGCGAATCCAAGGACGAAATCGACACCGCCAATATGTGCTTCTTCATGGCAAATGAAAGCACAAGCAAGGTAACATCTTCCACTTCACTTAATGATGAACTTTCCATGGATGAACTAGGAGAAGCTTTTGTAGAATTATCACATAACTATGATTTTCTAAAGAAAAAGTATTTAAAAATGAAAAAGGAAAATGAGTTTCTTAATCATCAAGTATTTACTCTTTCTAAAGAAAAAGATGACTTGCTCTCTACTTTAGTTGCTACTCAAACTGATTTTGATAAATACAAGATTTCTTGTAAAGGCAAGTCTTCACTAGTTGATTCTAATGAAATTACCATGCTTAAAGAAAGAATAGACTCATTAGGAATTGTTTTGAAAATTGTGAGTTTGATAAAAAGAAAATTGAGGCCATGTTTCCTAAGAAACAAGCCCCTAAGAAAAATGCTTTCCATGCTCATGCTCATGGTCATACCACACAACCTTTACATCATGGCAAACCCTCAAAACATGCTCACACTTCACACACACATCATGCATTCATGTATGGTAAAGTGTTTTCATGTTCATATTGTGGGCGTAAAGGACATTTAGCTAATTTTTGCTATGATAGACTAAATGCATCACGTCATAATGTTTGGGTTCGAAACACTAACTTTCAAGGACCCAAGAAAATTTGGGTAGCAAAATCAATGAATTTGTTAAATGATGTAGGTACCTTCCAAAGCCAACGACGTAGAGGATTGTGGTATCTTGATAGTGGCTGCTCAAGGCACATGACTTGGGACATCAACAACTTTGCAACCCTATCAAAACACCATGAAGGTGGCACCGTCACCTTCGGAGATGATGCGAAGGGTAAAATCATCGGTATCGGTAATGTTAAACTTGGTACATCCCCTTTAATTGAAAATGTTGTTTTAGTTGACGGCCTCAAGCATAACCTCTTGAGTGTAAGTAACTTTGTGATAAAGGTTTTGATGTAGTTTTTGATAATGTAGTTTGTAAAGTAATTGATAGAATTTCTAATATTTGTGTGTTTTCTGATTTTCGTGAAAATAATGTTTATATGATTGATATGTCTAATATGTCTTATAATATTACTTGTTTTAAAGACCTCGATGATGACTCTTGATTGTGGCATAGAAGATTAGGCCACATTTCATTTGACCATATATCTAGGTTAAACACAAAGGAAATGGTGAAAAGTATTCCTAGCTTAAATTTTGAAAAGGATCGAGTTTGTGACGCATGTCAATTTGGGAAACAAACTAAGTCTTCTTTCAAGTCAATTAAGGATATCATGACATCACGTCCTTTGGAGTTAATCCATATGGATTTATTTGGTCCCACTCAAACCAAAGTCTAAGTGGGAATAGGTTTGCATTTATTTTGGTTGATGACTTTTCACGTTTTACTTGGGTTTTCTTTCTTGAACATAAAAACCAAGCTTTTTCACATTTTCAAGCCTTTAAGAAAAGAGTTGAAAAGGAAAAAGATACTTCAATAGTAAGAATAAGAAGTGATAGAGGAGGTGAATTCATTAACCTACCCTTTACCACTTTTTGTGAAGAACATGGAATAAAGCATGAACTATCTTGTCCTAGAACTCCACAACAAAATGGAGTAGTTGAACGAAAAAATAGAACATTACAAGAGATGGCTAAGACAATGCTTAGTGAATATGGTCTACCACATTATTTGTGAGCCGAGACCGTTAATACATCATGCTATATATCAAATCGTGTTTCCTTGTGTAAAAATACTTCAAAAACTTCTTTTGAAATGTACTTTTCTAGAAAACCAAATGTTTCATATTTCAAAGTCTTTGGATGCAAATGTTTTGTTTTAAATACAAAAGATAACTTAGGAAAATTTGATGCTAGATCTTATGAGGCAATTTTTGTGGGTTATTCTAATACTAGTAAGGCTTATAGAATCTTCAATAGATTATCTTTGACTATTGAGGAATCTATACATGTTAAATTTGAAGAATCTAACTTGTTTGTTAAGAATGTTGTAGAAATAGATGCATTGGATGAAGGCTTGGAGAAAGTTACCTTGGAGGATACACCTACTATGGGAGACAAGCTAAAGGATGATGAAGGAAGTGAAGCTAAAGTAGACGAGGCTCAAGAAAATGAAAATCAAACAAATGAAGTGGAGCCTACTCAACAACTTCCAAAGGATTGGAGATACAATCCACATCATCCCAAGGACCTCGTCATAGGTAAAGTATCAAAAGTGGTAACCACTCGCTCTAAACTTCATGATTTTTGTGGTCATTATGCATTTATTTCTCATGTTGAACCCAAGAACGTCCTCGAAGCCGAGGCCGATTCATATTGGTTGCTTGCCATGCAAGAGGAGCTCAATCAATTTGAGCGCAACCATGTTTGGCACCTTGTTCCTAAGCCCCACATAGACCAACAATTGGTACTAAGTGGAGCTTTAAGAACAAGTTGGATGAATTAGTTAACGTAGTTAGAAATAAAGCTATGTTAGTTGCCCAAGGTTACACTCAAATCGAAGGAATCGATTTTGAAGAAACCTTTGCACCCGTAGCACGGCTTGAAGCCATACGGATGACACTAGCTTTTGCCTCATATAAAGAATTTAAATTATTTCAAATGGATGTTAAAAGTGCTTTTCTAAATGGTTTTATTGAAGAGGAGGTGTATGTTAAACAACCCCCCGGGTTTGTTGATCCTACACATCCGGATTGTGTGTTTAAATTAGATAAAGCTCTTTATGGTTTAAACCAAGCCCCTAGGGCTTGGTATGAAAGACTTTCTTTATTTTTAATTTCAAATGGGTTTAAGAAAGGTAAAATTGACACCACATTGTTTACAAAACATGTAGAAAATGACATTCTTATTGTACAAATTTATGTAGATGATATTATTTTTGGTTCTACTAATGAATCTCTTTGCCAAGATTTTGAGTCATGCATGAAGGATGAATTTGAAATGTCTATGATGGGGGAGCTCAACTATTTCCTTGGTCTCCAAATCAAGCAAAAGAAGGATGGGATCTTCATCAATCAAGCCAAATACACAAAGGAACTAATCAAAAGGTTCGGGCTTGAAGGAGCTAAAGTGAGCAAAACTCCCATGGCAACACCACGAAGCTTGATAAGGATGAACAAGGTAAAGTGTAGACATTAAACTTTATCGTAGCATGATAGGTAGCTTGCTTTATTTAACGCTAGTAGGCCGGATATTATGTTTTCCATTTGTCTTTGTTCACGTTTTCAATCTTGTCCTAAAGAGTCTCACATAATGGCGGTTAAACGTATAATTAGATACCTTAAGGGCACTATTGAAATGGGTTTGGTGTATCCGAAAACCTATCATTTTCTATGACGAGTTTTTCAGATGCCGACTATGCGGGTTGTAGGGTAGATAGGAAGAGCACAAGTGGAACATGTCAATCCTAGGTAATTGTCTTGTATCTTGGTCTTCCAAAAAGTAAAATTCGGTAGCCCTTTCAACCGCCGAGGCGGAGTATGTTGCATCCGGAGCTTGTTGTGCACAAGTTCTTTGGATGAAACATACTCTCCTTGACTATGATTTGAAATTTGATCATGTTAAAATATTTTGTGATAATACTAGTACAATTCACATGACAAAGAATGCAAATCAACATAGTAAAACCAAACACATTGACATTAGGTATCACTTTCTTAGAGATCATTATGAGAAAGGTGATATTGATATTGACTATGTTTCTACCAATTTTCAACTTGCCGATATTTTTACAAAACCTCTAGACTATGCTAGATTTTCTTTCATTTTTGGTGAGTTGAATGTTTGCATTATGGATTCTTAAAAACTTTTTGTTTGTTTTGTTTAAACCCTTTTTGATGTATGACAAAAAGGGGGAGAAAAAGAATAAGTTTGTTGTTTATTGTTTTAAAAAGAATAAATTGTTGTTTATTATT
>JAVJIF010029702.1:0-125310 GCA_038442645.1 Agave tequilana
CCCACAAAATCCATAAAGAAAGGGAAATAAAGAGTTAGTATTTTTGAAAAGCATTTTGAAAGGAAAAAAATATATGAAATATAATTGTAAGATCTAAGCAATCTATAAGTTATAGGAAAACTGAATTTTCATTCCTAAACTTAGTCTCTATTCAAAAAATTTGTTGTCAATTAAAGTAAGAGTCAAATTGTACTTCTCATCTAGTCTATTACTTTACCCTAAGTCATATGCACTTGTGACTGTGAAAATTTGACTAAGGGTTCATTAACTCTAACTCTTATGCCTATATATATATATTATATATATATATATATATATATATATATATGGTGATGTTATTCCTTAGTTTAGGCTTTCTAATCTGCCCATGTAACGAGCCTTTAATCGATGACTCCTAAACCAGACGGTCTTAGGGCACCGGGTGAGAGACACCCCTAGGACTTAAGGACTCGAGCAAACAAGGCACGAAGCTAAGGATTTTATTATATGAACCTCTTTAGGCGTGAATACTTATACTTTATTAGGCACAAATACCCAGCTTAATCAGAGCATTTTTCTTTTCAAACTTATCTAATCATCTTTCGCATAAATACTAAGGCTTGCTTAGGCCAAAGCACCTAGCTAATCAATAATTAGATTTTTATCTCTTTTTTTCTTTTTTTTGTTTTTTTTATTATTATGAGGCATAAGAATCTTTGTTTTTTGAACCCTAAGTGTGTAAGTGTATGAAGTGTGCATATTTCATTAAGGTAAAGATCAAGACTAAATTACTTTGACAAATTATCTTCCTAACCCTAAAATCAAAAAATAATCTTATTTTGACCAAGTATAAGAAATCCTAATTTGGATTTTCCTATTCCTTAAAATTAACTTAATTTCTTACAAAAAATATGTCAAAGTATTATTTCTATTTTCAAAAATTTTTTAATAAAAAAGAAAAACCTAAGTTATGTTAGACCCTCCCCCACACCTATCTCATGCATTGTCCTCAATGTATGTATTAATGCATAGATGCATGAAAAAGAAGAAAGGGAAGGAAAGTGTTACCTTAAGGTGGAGGTTCGGTGGTGGTCTGATTGGTCCACGAAACTTGGCCCAATCGACTTTTCTTGGGTCTCGGAGGAACCCACCAGAAGTATCTTTAATATAACCCATTAAAAAGATGTATCCATTAAGGATCTTTATTAAATATTTAACCCATCTAATTTCCAAATTTCATAATTGATTTCAGAGTCAAATTTGTCAACCACCTCGTCCCAGAATGGAGTATGAAATGATAGAATGTTTGACTTGGACTCAGGAAGGACAGGAACTAAGACCGACTCAGGAAGGTCATTTAGGTCAAGTAAAGGTTCAAGAGTCGAAATAGGTTCAGAAATTAGGTCCAAGTCAAGAAGTATAAACTCAAGTCCACATGTATTTTCTAACAATGGAATGTGACCTAATATGGGTGATTCGAGTTCAGGAATGATAGGAGTGGGAATCAAAACGACTCTAAGATATTACCTAAGTTGGGTAACAGAACAGGAGTCAATAGTGATTCGGGAATTTGAACTTGATCCCAAATCTGAGAATCTAGGTCACATATCTCATTGAGTTCAATATCAAAAAATGGAGAAATTTATCAATGGGATCTTCAAAAGTGTATAATTGGTCAAGTTCAATATGATCCTCAAAGATGGGTGATTCAATTTCGTTATGAATTGGTACAGGATCCAATGTTGACTCGGGAAAAAGATCGAAATCAGGTGAAGATACCGGAGTCATAATCGAATCAGGAAGTAGAATTGAATCACTAAGTTGGGGTTCAGGATCATATTCATTTTCAAGTTCTATTTCAGGAAAAGGATAACTTGCTAAACTGTCAATATCTTTTTCAAAATTTGGAGTTTGGGCAAGTTCAAATGGTTGTTCTGAAATGGAATCTTGATTTCCAAAACAACATGACTCATCGACTCTAACAGAATGGTTCGTGACACCAGGTCGGTGGGAACGTAAAGATTTGACCATCATATCTATGTCACGATTTCTAGCATTTTGAGCATGAGTCATGGCTTCAAGCATCTTTTCATAATTGATGGATTCATTATTTTGATGAAAAGATGAAGAATTGTCTTGGAAGTGGTAGTGAAATTGTGAGTCCATAAGATTTTGGGATTTGTGTTTGGACTCACGCCTACTCATTTCCAAAATTGATAGTTTTCTATTTTGGACTGGTGGATCTGAGTAGGAATCTTGAAAATATTGTGGACTAGGTGGCGAGGGAGGACAAGTTGGATGAAAATATGCTCGGGGGAGGTGAATCCCTTGACTCGGTGAAGAGTTGAAATCATTATGAAAATTATAGTTATTAGATTGGGGTATAGGTTATATTGATTCGGATAAGACCAATCCGCACACTAGGTTGGTCAAAGTTATGATATGCCGGGCTGGTATTATCCGAAAATGAAGTCGGTGTGTAATATGGATTATTATTAAAGTTGAAAAAATTGTTATTATAAGCCATATCACACAATGAAATACAAACAAAAAGAAAGAAAAACAAACAAATAAACAAACAAAAAAGAAAAAATTCTAACCTAAGTTAGGTAGACCTATGACCTAGATGACTCCTAACTGATTAGACCGTCCACGGGAGGTTTAGTGTAGACTTTGACCACAAGCTAATCATCCAGGTCAGGGCAAGGTTGGTGGGAGGTTTTCCGTCAAAGACGTTCCTTAATTAAATAACCACCAACCTTCGGGCTTTCGGCCCTTAGTCCCTTTCCTAGACACTGATTTTGCAAGAGTCAATTTCCAACACTTTCCCCCTTAGGATAATCTCCTAAGTGAGTCTGAGATGTCCCTAGGGCCAACGTTTACTCTTTTTTAGTTAGGCTTGGGTTAGTGAGTGCTTGGAATATGATTTTTGGGCTAAGGAAGGGTGATTAAATCCCCACCTTATCTTGTTATGGGTTAATGCCCTTAAAATTGATTTATGCAAGTGTACAAGATATAATAAGATCACTCAAAGCATGAAAAATCAAGCAAGAGATGATTCCTATTCTACATGCTATGCGAACGTACCTTGCTCCAGCACTCTTCAACAGTAAAAATAAATGAATTGAAAAGACACGTGCCTAAAATGCAAACGTCTAATCAATTTTTAACTTTTGCAACCAATATTTTACTGTTGATTATTAGTAGGTTTTTGTGATGGCATATAAGAATTAAAGAATTGAAGAAGACTGAAATTTTGCAAAGCAAGCAGCCCTGCAAAAATTCACGTTAGTAGTCCACTATTTTTGCCGCGGAACCGCGGCTTTTGCCGTGGAAACGCGGCAAAGAAGAGAGCAATTGGTCTCTGCTTTCTAGAGCAGAGGCCCAATGCCACTTATATGTTTCTGCAATTTTGATTTCCTGCTTTGCTTGCCCTTAACCTGCAACAGAGAAGAAAATTCGTTTAGTTCTAAAAAAAAATTCAATAAAAATTCAGATTTCAATAAATACGTTACCCTCCCGGCAACGATGCCAAAATTTGATTGAGGTAAAACATGCACACAAAATACGAAATTTCAGATCTAATAATAAACTTGTGCAAGTGCTCAATTCTTCCGCTATAGCAAGTGGCTATGCGGGGCGTGATCCACAAGGAGGGTTTTGCGATAGAAGCGTTTACGTTCTTTATTGAAATCGTTATGAAAACAAACGAAGGTTCTACTCTGTTTTTAAGTTAAGAAAGTTAAAAAGAATTATGTTAGAATTAAAGAGAAAGTGAAAGATGAAGAAGGTGGAAAAATCAAAAGATGATAAAAAATTACTATGTACAAATGGAGTGAGTGGAGAACAAAGAATTGGAAGAAGTGGTGATTTAATTTACAGATGTGAAAGAAAGGAAAGAAGATGAAGAGGTACTTACCAAGGTTGAGTGATGACTTACCTGGAAACCGTTGGAAGTTCTACCTTTGCTTCGGAGGCGTTCAATGCATAGATCATAAACTCGAGCTCAGTCCCCATTCGCATTATATCATCAAGTCTTGCACAAGCATGAAGTGATACGTCTTGAGGAGGAGAAAGTCTTCATGAACTATCGTTGGCTCTCACGTAGCTGAGTTATACTTGCTTTGGAGTTCACTTGTAAAACTCAACAAACACCACCAAGGTAAAGTAGAAGAGAAAGAGGAAAGCAAAACAAAATACTAACATAAAAAGAAACTGTTACCTTTATTAATTGCAGAGACAATGAAAGAAAGGAGGAGGGTACATCGGTGTCACTCTCAACATCAGCCTCTCTCTCTTACTTACATGAATCTTCTTCTACCCTAAGTTTACATTCAAATTACATAAAAAATAAAAGAAAAACCTAAACTACAAAGTGAAGAACGAGGCTAAATCCTAATCTGCATCGTCGTCCAATTTCAGCACAAAGCATGCCCTTTTATAGGCCAAAAACCCAACCACCAGGATCCCGGGGAGATCGAGGAAGTTCACGCTTCCCCTAACTCCCCAACAAAGCCGCGGAAACGTGGCTTGGGCCGCGTTTTCGCGGCCAGGGTGTGGCCAGGTGGCCACACTCTGTTGGTGGGTCGCTCTGGGAATTTCTTCTGTATTTATCTTGAGTTGATTTCTTCGTTTGGGTCCTGGATTCTGACGAAATGGCCTCGGATTCTTAGCTTTAACCGATCGATTCTGAGAGGATTCTTCTCAACCGGTTTTCAACCTCTTGATGTTGCCCTGATTTTGTGAGTGCGAATTAATTCTGATTTAATTCAGAATTCTGGTGGGCTTTGGGCTCATTTGTCTTCATCTCCTTAAAGAATTGGGCCTGCAAATAAATTAAGCAATTAATTAGGACAATGCAGGCTTTTATTCTAAAATAAGTATGGAAATATGATACTAAATATGCAACATTAGTGACCAATCAATCATATTGCTGTATCATATACTTGCTTGTGTTTAATTGCAATTAGTTTTTTAAATTCTGTATTAAGTTAACTAGATTAGCTTTATCACCTTTTCACCCCCCTCTAGGTGATTTCAATTGGTATCAGAGCCTACGCTCCTGATATTAGGTTTAACCACCTAGGAGTGAGATCTTGGTTTGCTAATCTACATTTATATTTTCATTTGCACATATATAGTTTGCACTCATGGATAGCCCTCCTATGTTTGATATTTCTAGACTTGATATTTGGAAGGCCAAGATGAGTTGTCATTTGAAAACCCTAGGACTTAAAGTTTATCAAGCCACTATTAAAGAATTCTACCCCAATGATAGCAAGCATAAAAGAGCCAATGCACTAGCCATTAAGACACTTAGAGCATCACTTGATAAAGATCTTTTACATGTGTTTGCTAACTATAATTCGGCTTTTGCAGTTTGGAGCATTTTGACTTCTCCCAAGCTATCAAAGATTATCGACAAGATGAGGAGTTCTAGGAGAGACAAGTCTGACGAGCATTGCCTCATGGTCCAAGGGAATGACTCCCTTGAGGTACAATCGGAATCTCAACTAGATGATTGCTCTAGTTCTTATTGCTATGGGTGTTTAGAAGTACAAACCTTAAATGTAGAACTTGCTACAAAGCTTGAAACTTTTTTGAAAAAACATGACTTTTTGAAAAAGAAGAATTTTGAACTAAAAGAAGAAATTAAGGATTTGTGTTCAAGTTTTGAATTGACTTTGCAAGAGAAGGAAGAGATTTCTAGTGAACGTGACTCACTTAAATCTCAACTTGAACTTACCCGAAAGGAAAATGAATTTTAGAAAAGCAAAAATGATTGTGATGATGTTTTGAAAAACAATGAAGCTTTATCTTCAAAATTAGATTTTATTTTAAAAGATAACCATTCTTTGAAAAATGACATTGAATTTGTTTCAAAAGAATTAGATTTAGTTTTAAATAAAATAAATCTTTGAAAAATGATTTAGATTCTCATGTTTGCCATGCTAGTGTAGCTTCTTCATCTAGCACACCTATTGCATGCTCCACTTTATCTTCAAATATTGAAAATGATATTAATTTTTTTGAAGAAAAGTGTTGATTGTTTGGGCTCCACTTTGAGCCAATGTGTTTTGAACCATTCATGCTTGGAATCTATGTTTCGAAAGAAACAAGTTCCATCCTTGCATGCACACCCATCACGGCATACACATGCTGCCCACGGTCACCACCATCATATGTATGCTCATGTGTACACTTGTAGACATTGTGGACGTAAGGGCCACCTTGCTAGATTTTGCTATGATCGTTTACATGATGAAAATTTAGCAAATAATTTTGTTTGGGTTAGGAAAGATACTAACCCTATAGACCCAAAAGAAAATGGGTACCAAAGACCACCCCTATGATATTTGATGTACGTGTGGGCTCTCGCATCACTTGAGAGTGGCGGTACTTTGGAGTGGATGCGTTCCATGCTTAAAGAAAACAATTTGGATGCATCACCTTCAAGGGGAGTTTGGTGGAGAGGAACACCATGGTTTGGAGAACAAGAGAGGTGCCTTCATCGGTTTTGGTATCAATCTCTAACTCCCGTTTATATTTGCATGCTTTTCATGTCATTAATTTATAGCATGTCATGTTTTATTGTTCTTTATGCCTATGCCATGTTTATTAGAATAGTGATATGCATGTTTAGTTATTTGAGACACCCATGTTTATTATGGACTTATATCTTTGTGTTCTCACTTTATTTTAAACTAATACGTATATCCTAGATCTAATAAATATGCATATACATAATGATCATATGGGTGTTTATGATTTAGTTTTGGATGCCTCATGTTTTGTTTAGTATGTCAAATGCCATGATTATTAGACTATTGACATGCATGTATAGCTTTTGAGTTCACCCATGTTTATATTGACGCATATGTTGTGTTCTCACCCTTGTTTAGCTATCATGTCTATCACAGTTCTAATCTCATGAGGATTTACATAATGATATCATTTATGTTTATCATATTGATTATGTCATGTTTTATGCTTCATGATTTGAATATATGTTTAAATGTTAGTTTTCATTAAAACTAGGATATATACTTGTACATATAGTGGGCCACAAATAGATCATTATATGTTTGTGCTTAAATGCTCTTTTGTACCCATTAGATGTGCTAGTATAGTCTAGTTTTTGATGATTCATGCATTCTAACTTGTATTCCCCATTTTGAATTTGTTTTATGATCTTGTGTTCTCACTTCATGTATATGTCTATTTTGCCAAACCTTAAGATATACATATATACCCTTTGAGTCATTTGCTTTTCATGCAAATCTTTATTATGGACTCAAATTGTGTTTAGGGATATGTATGTATACTTCTTGTTTGTCAAAACATACATATGCCTTGAAGGATAAATTGTTTTAATGAAAATTTAGTTTTTCATGTTTAGATGTTTTAAAGGAATTTTCATAATTGAGCTAAATTGAACATTTTTATGATAATATGTTTCACATAACACTTGTTCACTCACTTTATTAGTTTTCTCATGATTTTGTTTTCATGAGTCATATATATGCTTTATTGACTTTGAGTGTTTAGTGATCTTGTGATTTATATGTTTTTTATGAAAAACAATTTTATTTTATTCCTTACTTGAAGGATTTCGTACTAGTTTACAAAATTTTCATTTAACTAGTTGCGTTATTCTTCGTTATGGTAGAGTTTTTCAAAAAAACTATATTTTCAAACTTATTTTTTGAAAACCTTACCGTCAACGGGCGGTTGGTTGGGAGACCATGCCTATGTATGCTTTATATTGAAAATCATTTTAAACATGAGCATGAATGGGTGGTAGGAATATGAGATATACATTTGATCTTATTATTGTTTCAATTGGTATCAGTGGATTCTTTCAATTGGTATCAATATTAACATTTCTTGTATGCTTATATTTTTGTATGTATGTATGCTTTCATTTCAAATAGTATCAATTTCGATTGGTATCTAAATTTTCAAACATATGTTTATTTGTGCTTACTATATCCCTATATTTTTAAGTACAAATTTTGATTATGCTAAGCTTGAGTTTCAATTTTGTTTCAATTGATTAGTTTTCGATTGGTATTCTTATACAAGCTTATGCATATTTTTAGTTGGTCTTTCATAAAGGGGGAGAAAATTCATATTTTATCTTTCAATTGGTATTTGATTTTCACTCCCATATTTTATGATTGACAAATAGAGTTTTAATTTGGTGCCATATGTTTAAAATAAAAAAATATTTTCAATTGGTATCAAGATTTGTGTTTAATTTGTAATGTTTAACTTTAATTGGTTTCAAGGTTGTTTTCTTACTATTGGTCTGTTAAATGTTTACTTTTCAATTGGTATCATGACTTTTGTTTTCAATTAGTATATGTTTTCATATAAAATGTTTAATTAAGATTTGTTTCAATGCCTCATTTACCTTCCATTTCAATTGGTATTATTTGATATAGGCATTCCTTAAAATGTTTTATACTCATTTCAATTGATATCATTATGCACTTCATTGAATTTTTTTTAATTGGTATCATGTTTGATGTCACCCCTTTCTTGATTCTTTGTTTCGAACAAAAGGGGGAGAAAATTTTGTTTTTACTTTTACCCCTTTGTTAATGATTGATAAAAAGGGGGAGAAGAATATGAGTTTATAATATGCATGTTTTACGTTTAATATCAACAACATGTTTATTATTGGTTTTTATTGGTATCAAGAGCATTATGTAGCATTATGTAATTTTGGTATCAAGAGTTTTATTTTACAAACATGTTTTAGTAATAATTGAGTTTTAATTTTGGTATTAAGAGCTTTATGTTTGTTTTATGCATGACTATTCATTTTTATGTTTAGTATTTATTGCATATCTTTATGTTTATTTGTTATGCATGAGTTAAGGGGGAGCTTCTTTGAAGCTTAACTTTAATCCATGCATATATAACTCCATGAGTTTTGTCATCATCAAAAAGGGGGAGATTGTTGGCCCAGAGGCCTTCCACTCTAGTTTTGATGATGATTAACTCATGTAGTTATGTGTACTAATAATCTTGTGATATTTAGTTTCAGATCATTAATCAAGATATTAGTTGGTGATTAGTTTCAACAAGATGGTTTGGAAGCTTTCACGTGGTGATTCAAGAGTCTGAGCGTCAAAGATCACATATAGCACTCGTTGGAGTCAAGCTCGGTGGATCACGGAGTTTTGGGTCGAGTCGGCTTGGAGACGGCGCTCTACAAGAAGACATCGGTGCCTACTTTAGTTTTGTGTTTAAATCCATTTGTAAAGATTAGAATAGTATGATATGCTCAAGTTCACAATACACACACGTTTCATGTTTTGGTTTTGGTTTTCGGTTTGATTGGTTTAACCAATCTTGGTTTTCATGAATAGATAAGTATCAAAACAAGTTTATATGTTTTTATGTATATTAGATGTGTTATATATACATACATACTTCAACTATTTAAACAAACTTAGTTTGATAGTCTATATCATGAGTTTAGTGTTTTGGTATTTTTAACAATACTTGTTTTGGGATTTAAAGTCAAAAACATGGTTATATATATGTTTCATGTATATTGGACTTGTGTCCATATGCAACTTGCTTCAAAGTGTTTAATATCATGTTTTTGTATTTGGATGAGTTTTGGACAAAATGTATTTTCAATTCAAAAAAATCTATGTTTTAGAAAATACAGTTTTTGGTTTTTTGCAAAACTTCTATAATACAAAAATGGTTCAAAATGTTTGAGATTTGTGTTGATATTTTTAACACAAGTTTATATATCAATGTAATATGATAAAACTATTTTTGTAGATTTTTAGAAGATTTATGGGATTTTTAGAATTAAAATGAACAAGATTTTCTGTCCCAGAATAGCCTCTGCCAGGCTCTGTCGGTCGACCGCACGACCGAACGGACCAAGAGCCGGTCGACCGTAGCGGTCGACCGACGTACACAAGAACGTGCACATTGGTTGCCCGTTAAGCCGGTCGACTGCACGGTCGACCGACTGAGAGCAACCCACTCTCAGGTTGCTCCCGGTCGACTGATCGCTCGACCGGCCAGAGAGCAGTTGCTCTCTGGTTCTGGGGCCGGTCGACCGGGCGGTCGATCGGTAGCTGCTAGCGGTCAAAATTTGACCGTTGGCTAGTCGACCGGCCGGTCGACCGGAAGGTCAATTCTGGCCTAATTTGCTGCTAACGGCTATTTTCTTTAGGGCCTATAAATACCCCATTGGAAAGAGGTTTTGACTAAGATTTTTAGAGCTAATTTTTCCTTACTCTCTAGTGTTTTCACAGAAATCAAAAGAAGTTTTTGGGCTTTAAATTGCACAATCTATTGGTGTTTTTCTAGGGTTTGGAAATTCAAAGAAAAGGGTTTTTGAAAAAAGTATTTTTGATTCAACTTCTTCATCTTGGTTTCTAGATTTTCCCAAAGATTTTCTTTGAGTATTTGATTTCTATTTCTTTGGTTTTCTCCACACTTGAACTACATCTACTATCCTATTCTATATGATCCTTTTGTTTTGTGGGAAATGAAATTGTTTGTGGTTGTTAGACCACTAAGTTGTAAACCCTATCTTTGCTTGGCTTTGTGCCTTTCCCTCATTGTGTTGAGGAGGTTGTGCAAGTGGGTTGCATCCCTGAAGTTGTGAGGTGATCCTTGTGTAGCTTTGTACTTATCCCTCAAGTTGTGAGGTGATAGTTTTTGGTTGGCATGGTGCTTTGCCTCTAGTGAGAGGTTGTGGTTGTAAAGAGAGGAGTTGGGTACTCCTAGTTATTGTAATGCCCCCAAATCCTTATTGGAGGTTCCCTGTGTGGGAGTCCTGTGTGGACAATCTAGTGGATTCAAAATCCTTCTGGGTGAAGGCAGGGATGTAGAGTTGGGTGCTCGAACCTCGAAATAAATCTTATTGTTTGCACTTGATCCATTGACTCTTACTCTCTCTATTTACTTTGTGCATTTATCATATTGCTATATCATATACTTGCTTGTGTGTAATTGCAATTATTTTTAAATTCTGCATTAAGTTCACTAGATTAGCTTTATCACCTATTTACCCCCTTCTAGGTGATTTCAGAGGTTCCCTGTGTGGGAGTCCTGTGTGGACAAGTTAGTGGATTGGAAATACTTCTGGGTGAAAGCGGGGACGTAGAGCTGGGTACTCGAACCTCGAAACTCATCTTGCTGTTTGCGTTTGATCCATTGACTCTTAATTCTCTCTCATTATTTTTATGCCTTGCATCATTTCTTATTGCTCATTCATATTATATGCTTGGTTTGTTTGTGTGTGCCTCACTTGTGCTTAACCACGAGAGCTTCATATAGCGCCTCAACTCTTATTCAGAGGAATCGAGAAGAGTTAGTCCAGAGCCCTTCACCGGGAATTCGGCTACACTTGTTGGTTGCATTAAGTATAGTTGCAATTAGTTTTTAATTTCCGCATTTAGTTCATTAGATTAGCCATACACCTATTTACCCCCCTCTAGGTGTGCTTTCATAGTTTACAACTCTTTTACTTTCTATGATAAAAATTTTAGACTAATAGCAACATGAATTAACCCAAACTATCCACTTTAAAGCCATTTTTTTAATGATAAATTCAGAGCCGTTAAGTATTTAATGGTTTAAAGTCTATTAAAAATCTAATAAAAAATTAGAAATTAGTTTAAACTAAACCTACTAAATTCATTAGACCTAGAGGACCATATTTCTAACCCTCAAACTAATTAATCAACAATAAAACTCCTTAAAACTCATGAGTAAGATATCCTTTTAAAAAGTCTAACATTTTTTATTGAAATGAACCATGTAGATTTAACGGGTCCTTATGATGTAGTGCTTTGGACTTGGGATCGAGTTCAGGTGAGTGTTCTTTTTCTCCTTCCGTTAAATAAGGGTTTTGTGATAAATAAGTTTATTTTGTTATGTAATTATGCTACTAAAATTTTCTGAGATGATATTCGTAAGTATTATTTTCCTCATTCACCATTGTCAGAAATATATATATATATGTATTGCTTGTTTTATTTCATATGACCATATGCCTTATTATACTAGTATGATTACCCGTATAATTTCATGAGGTACCAGTGAGTGTTTACTTAGCTTACTTGAGTGCCATTCAATATCTTTTCATATGTTAGTTGTTTGATGTTATTGGTTCAGGACTAGTTTTGGTATAACCTTGGACTGTGACTTGTTTTGATCTATAGATTGACTGAGTTAGTTCATATTGAGTACATATATCATCATTCATGTGTAGTATTTATCAGACAATTATTTGGTAAATTGAAACTTGCAAAATACTTACATGTTGATTAATTAATGAGTCGATGAGGGCTAGATTGTCACATATTAGTTTCTTATATGTTTAGTGGTATTTAAAGAGTTGGTAGTTCTTGATGGTTCCTTATTAATATTGAGCATTATATATATATATATGTGTGTGTGTGTGTGTGTGTGTGTGTGTGTGTGTGTTGGATCTTAGTATTGTGATATGAAACTTATGTCATTTCATATGTAATCGTTTCGAATTCAAATTTAGTTGTGATAAATCTTAGAATATAAATTGATTTATCTTGAGGTTGATTGGCTCATGATTGAGATTAAATATTCATATTTTATGTGGAGTACATATCAGACTTGATATTCATGTACTTGATGATAAGTTAGATGAGAATTTATTGTACTATGAGAGTATATTATATATGAAGTTACCCCATTAAAAGACTGATCTTCTAATACTTAGACTAATATGGACTTAGTTAGAGTTAAAATTGATTGACATGAGGATTAGTGTTCATTTCAGAGGATTTTGATCGATGTTTTGATGAGATTGATGTAGTTAGATATACAGGTGTATGTATTCCCTATTTTACCTCTGATTATACTGTTTGAGTATTGATATCTTGTTGATATTGATTATCAGACGTAGAGGCATGTTAGGTTCCATATTGCTTGAGGAGTAGTGATTGGTAGTGAAAAGTGCATTTTTATCATTACATTTATCATCACATTTTCATATTTATTCCTATAATTCTGCACATTTACTAATATTTTATTATTTATTGTGTGCAGGCCTTGAGAAATAAAAATAAAAGAATAAAGCCTTAAAAGAAGCCTAAAAGCCCATGTCCAAGCCCAAGTGAAAAATTGCAATTATCAAATGTCAAAGTTGCAATTACCAATTGCAAGAATTGCAAATATTAAAAGAAGAGTAAAGGGATGGACTTCTACTAAATCCTAAATGCTTGCAGGATGAGGATAAAAAGAGTGCAAGAGATGAAATTCATTTAAAAGATATGGGAAGATTAGAGATCTAGGGTAACTTGCTTCCCAAGTTATCTCGAAATCTCAAAATAAAGAGTCAGGATGCAGCTTCCAGAAGGATCAACCCAAATGAACGGACCAGGGGAGGCCACGCCAAAGCGCGTGGCCAGCCGCCACACTTTGGCCACGAAAACGCTGCCCAAGCCGCGTTTTCGCAGCATTCCTGATGAGTCTGGCCAACTGCTTTCGCGGAGGAGTTGTTATGGGACTCTACTTCCTTCTGCACCTATAAATACCCCTGCAGAGCAACAGAGAAAAGCGTCCAGCGCGGTATAGGGCCAAAGTTAGGGTTTTAGGCTTTCTTCTAGTCTGTAGTTTAGTTTAGGTTTTTTTTTCTTTTGTAATTTTATTTTTCCTTTTAGTAACTGAGAGTGGAGAATGCTTTCATGGAGGAAGGAGTTCATACTTGTTCTGAGGTGACATCGGTGTAAGTTTTACTTTTCTTCCATTGTTAATAAAATCTGCTCAAAGGTTTGTCTTTTCTATTCTTGTTTTATTTCTTTTATTCAAGTTTTATTCTTGTTCTATTTTAATTCTCCTATTCTTGTGTTATTGTTTCTCTCTGATGTTTTGTAAACCATGAGATCCGATCGCTTCGAGACTGCCTAGCCGAAGAAGTGCCCTTAATGGCCTATAGAGATGAACAAGCCTTCTTTAGTTTGTCTTTTCTTTTCGTAGTGTAGATCGCGAAAGTGGACGATCCTATACGCCATACTTGAACGCCTTCCAAGACAAGGTAAGTCGTTGCAACGGAGCAAAGGTAAGCAGGGCAGAAGAGGTAGGTAAGTGTTTCTTTTATTTTCTTTCTTTTCTTTTATTTCTTTAGTATAGATCACCACATCTTCCACATCTTTCCAATTTCTTTCCCTTCTCATTGTAAATACCACTGTAAATAATAAAAATAAATAAAAAAGAGATAACTTATTTGACAAAGCTTCCATTGCTAATCCCTCCCTGAGAATCACGACCCGCATAGCCATTACTACAGCGGATTAGAATTGAGCACCTTGCACAACTTTTTCTTAAATCTGTTATTCTATATTTTGTGCGCAGGGAAATCTCAATCAAAATTTTGGCGCCGTTGCCGGGGAGGGACGGTAAGTATTCTCTAATAATAAAAAAAAACTAATTATTTTTTATTCTTTCTGTTTGCAGTTTGGAGAACAGGAAAACTAACAGCAGTAAGGACATATAGCAACTCTGTGCCTCTGCCCTCGAAGGCAGAGCAGCAGAGCCTACTACCTTGCCGCGCAAACGCGGCAGTAGCCGCGGATCAGCGGCAGTAGTAGTAGTAGAGAACTAGTTACTGAATTTTCTACAGGTTGCTGCAAATTAAAAAAAATGTTTACTGCTCTGTTAAATTTTGTTCTGTGATAAACCTGTACACTGCTAATTAATCAACAGTAAAATACTTTTTGAAAAAGATATAAAAATTGATTAGATGTTTGCATTTTAGGCACGTGTGTTTTCAATTCCTTTATTTTACTGTTGAAGAGTGCTGGAGCAAGGTACGTTCGCATTTCATGTAGAATAGGACTCATCTCTTGGTTGATTTTCATTGCTTTGAGTGAATCTTATTTACATATCTTGTACACTTGCACAAATTTATTTTAAGAGCACTAACCCATAACAAGATAAGGTGGGGATTTAATCACCCTTCCTTGGCCCAAAAATTAGATTCCAAGCACTCACTAACCCAAGCCTAACTAAAAATTAGTAGACGTTGGCCCTAGGGACATCTCGGACTCAATTAGGAGATTATCCTAAGGGGAAACAGTATTGGAATTTGACTCCTGTCAAATCAGTGTCTAAGAAGGGGATTGAGGGCCGAAAGCCCGAAGATTGGTGGTTATTTAATTAAGGAACGTCTTTGACAGAAAACCTCCCACCAATCTTGCCCTGACCTGGCCGATTAACTTGTGGTCAAAGTCTACACCCAACCTCCTGTGGACAGTCTAACCAGTTAGGAGTCGTCTAGGTCATAGGTCTACCCTAACTTAGGTTAGAATTTTTTTTATTTGTTTGTTTTCTTTTTCTTTTGTTTTGTTTGGTGTGATATGGCATATAATAATAATTTTTCCAATTTTAATCCATATTACACACCAACCTCTTTTTCGGATATTACCAACCCGGCATAACATAATTTTGATCAACCTAGTGTGCCGGAATGGTCTTATCCGAATGACTATAACCCATGCCCCCCATCTTATGACCATAATTTTCATACTTTCAACTCTTCACAGAGTTCATGGGGTTTCGCTTCCCCCGAGTCCAATTTTCAACCACATTGTCCTCCGTATCCACCTTGTCCACAATATTCCCAAGATTCATACTCAGATCCACCCATTCAGAATAGAAAACCATCTATTCGGGAAATGATGAGTATGCATGAGTCCAAACAACAAGTACCATCAATCTTAGACATGATGATGCGTGAGTCCACCGACTCACAACTTCATCACGATTGTCCCGACAACACTTCCTCTTTTCAAATCCAATCACAACATGATGCACCTATCGACTATGAAAGGATGCTTGAAGCCATGACTCAGGCTAGATTAGCTCGTGATCATGAATTAGATATGATGGTTCAATCTTTACGTTCTCACCGATCGGCCAATTCGGATATCGCTGACCACTCTCTTAGAGCCGACGAACCACGTTGCTTTGGACAACAAGATTCTAATTCAGTACCATCATTTGAACTTGCCAAAACTCCAAATTTTGATAGTTTGGCAAGTTTTTCCTTTCCTGAAATAGAACTTGAGCATGAATATGATCATGATCTTCCACTTGGTGATTCAATTCTACTTCCTGATTCAATAATGACTCCGGTATCTCCACCTGATTTCACTTTTCCCGTGTCAACATTGGATCCTGTGTCAATTCATCATAAATATGAATCACCCATTTTTGATGATCATATTGAACTTGACCAATTTTATAAGTTTAAAAGTCCCATGGATAAATTGGCAAGTTCTCATTTTTATGATATTGAACTAAATGAGATATGTGACCTAGATTTTCAAATCTATGATCAAGTTCAAATTCCCGAATCATTATTGACCCCTGTTTTGTTACCAGACTTAGGTAATATTTTAGAGTCAGTTTTGATTCACACACCTATCATTCCCGAACTTGAATCACCAATATTGAGTTACATTCCGTTGTAGGAAAAAGATTGTGGACTTGAGTTTCAACTTCTTGATTTGGACCCACTTCTTGAACCAAGCCCGACTCCTGAACCACTACTTGATTTAAGTTTCTTTCCTGAGTCGGTGTTCGTTCCCATACTTCTGACGTCCAAGTCAATCATTCCATCTTTTCATACTCCATTTTGGGACAAGGCGGTTGACACAATTGACTCTAAAATTAATTATGAAATTTGGAAATTTGATGGGGTGGAATTACTAAAAAATGATCATATATACATTTTAGTGGGTTATACAAGGGAAATTTCTGGTGGTTTCCTCCGAATTCCACAAAAAGTAGATTGGGCCGCATTTCGTGGACCAATTAGACCACCACCGGAACCACCACCTTGAGGTAACTTCTGCCTTCCCTTCATCTTTTTCATGCATACATGCATACATTCATACATTGAGGACAATGCATGAGATAAGTGTGGGGGTAGGCTTTACTAACATGCTAACATAGGTAGAAACTAACAAAAATTTGCTAATAAAAAAATGTTATAAAAAGGACAATATTTTGACTTATCTTTTGAAAGAAATCTAAGTTACTTTTAAGAATTAGGAAAATCATGATTAGGATTTCTAAAAACTTGGTCAAAATAAATAAATTTTTTAATTTTTAGGTATAGGAGGAGAAATTGAATAAGTAATTAGTCTTAATTTTTACCTTAATGAATGTGCATACCTAATGCATTTCTAGGATTCTAAGACAAAGACATTTGTGCCTCATAAAATAATAATAATAATAATAAAAATATCAATCACTAATTAAGCTGGATACATGTGCCTCAAGAAGCATAAGTATTCACGCCTAAAGGTGAGATTATAAATAAGTGTCCTTAGTTTTGTGGCCTAGTTCACTCGAATTTGAGTTCGAGGAGTGTTTCTCACCCGGTGCCCTAAAGCCGACCGGTTTGGGAGTCATCGACTTTAAGTTCTTTACATGGGTGGATTAGAAAGCCTAAAGAAACTAAGAAAAATTACTTATATATGTATTAACACATCTAATAGTCAATTAGTTAGGTATGAGGCCTCAAGAGCCTTCATGCTTACACAAGTTAGATGAGCTTACTAAGAAGAAAGAAAATTATGATGTTATGACTTTTGGTAACGAAAAAGACTATACTAAAATTCAATTTTGATCCTTACCTAAAATGGATAACAATTTACTATATAAAGACTAAGTTTAAGAATGAATAAAAATGATAATCCTAAAACTTATAGACTACTTAGTCTCTTCAAATGTATTTCAAATATTTTCCTTTTTATGAATTTTGTGGGTGCAATCCGCTTAAAACCCTCACGAGACAACACTCGTCCTCTAGGGTAACTTAGAGGTTTAACGGCTTGTTGCACGTGCTAAGTGCAACTGTGATTCCTACGAAAGTGAGTTAGGATAGATTAATTTTTCTTTTCTTTTTCTTTTTGATTTTTACTCGAGGACGAGCAAAAAGATAAGTGTGGGGGTGTGATTGGTAGTGAAAAGTGCATTTTTATCATTACATTTATCATCACATTTTCATATTTATTCCTATAATTCTGCACATTTACTAATATTTTATTATTTATTGTGTGCAGGCCTTGAGAAATAAAAATAAAAGAATAAAGCCTTAAAATAAGCCCAAAAGCCCATGTCCAAGCCCAAGTGAAAAATTGCAATTATCAAATGTCAAAGTTGCAATTACCAATTGCAAGAATTGCAAATATTAAAAGAAGAGTAAAGGGATGGACTTCTACTAAATCCTAAATGCTTGCAGGATGAGGATAAAAAGAGTGCAAGAGATGAAATTCGTTTAAAAGATATGGGAAGATTTGAGATCTAGGGTAACTTGCTTCCCAAGTTATCTCAAAATCTCAAAATAAAGAGTCAGGATGTAGCTTCCAGAAGGATCAACCCAAATGGACGGACCAGGGGAGGCCACGCGCCAAAGCGCGTGGCCAGCCGCCACACTTTGGCCGCGGAAACGCGGCCCATGCCGCGTTTCCGCGGCATTCCTGATGAGTCTGGCCAATTGCTTTCGTGGAGGAGTTGTTATGGGACTCTACTTCCTTCTGCACCTATAAATACCCCTGCAGAGCAACAGAGAAAAGCGTCCAGCGCAGTACAGGGCCAAAGTTAGGGTTTTTAGGCTTTTTCTAGTTTTTGAAATCACCTAGAGGGGGTGAATAGGTGATATAGCTAATCTACGAACTAAATGCGGAATTTAAAATCTAATTGCAATACACTCAAGTGTGATCAACAAATGATGCACACACAACCAAGCCAAGCAAATATGAATGCACAATATGAATAGTAATGCAAGGCACAAAGTAAAGAGAGAGATAGAGAGAGCCAATGGATCAAACGCAAACAACAAGATATGTTCCGAGGTTCAAGCACCCAGCTCTACGTCCCCGCCTTCCCCAGAAGGATTTCTAATCCACTAGCTAGTCCACCTAGGACTCTTACAAGGAGTACCCAACTCCTCTCTTTACAACCACAACCTCCTCTTGAGGCAAAAACCAAACCAACAATAACCTCATCCTTGAGGCAAATACCAATCCAACAATAACCTCCTCCTTGAGGCAAACCCAATACAAAGATCACCTCACAACCTTGAGGGATACAACCCAATAGCAAAACTTCCTCAACACAATGAGGGAAAGGCACGAAGCCAAGCTAGATAGGGTTTACAACTTAGTGGTTTCAAACAACAACCACAAAACAATCTCTTTTTCTCCCACAAAATCCTATAGATAAGATAGTAGATTTTAGCTCAAGTGTGGAGAAAACCAAGGGATTTGAAACCAGCAACTCAAAAAAAATCTTTGGGAAATAATAGAAACAAAGATGAAGAACTTCAATTCAAAAGCCTTTCCTAAAACCCTTTTCTTTGATTTTTCAAACCCTAATGAAAACACCAAAAAGATTGTTCAATTTGAATCCAAAAACCTATTTTTCTTGCAGCAAAAACACCAGAGAGAATAAAAATTTTAGCCCAAAACTTCTTGTTAAAAACCTCTCTCAAATGGGGTATTTATAGGCAAATCTGGAAAATAGCCGTTGGCAACAGATTTGGCCAAAATATCCCTGCCGGTCGACTGCCCGGTCGACCGCCCAACGGCTATATTATAGCCGTTGACAGCAACGGTCGACCGCCCGGTCGACCCAAACAAACAGAGAGCAAACTGCTCTTAGTCGGTCGACCGTACGGTCGACCGGCTACTGTGTCACCCAGTGTGCACGTATTTGTGCACGTCGGTCGACCCTAACGGTCGACCGGCTACTTGGTGCGGTCGACCGTACGGTCGACCGGCCTAGCCTGGCAGACACTGTTCAGGTCAGAAAAACAGGGGAAATAAATGTCCAGTAAATTCTTATAAATTACTAAAAATCCCCAAAAATAGTTTTGACAATTTGCATTGATATATAAACATATGATAAAGGTTTTGACTCAAATATCAAGCAATTAAAACTATTTTTGTATCTTACAATATTTTCCAAAAACTAGAAACCGTATTTTCTAAAACTTGGATTTTGAATTGAAAATACATTTTGTCCAAAACTCATCCAAATACGAAAACATGATATTTAAACATTTTGAAGCATGATGCATATGGACAAAAATCCAATATACATGAAACATAGTCATATCATAGTTTTTGTCATTAATACCAAATATATGTTTTGATTAGAAATACCAAAAAAATTGATTACCAAACTAAGTTTCTTTAAACATATGAAGCATGCATGTATATAGAACAAATCTAATATACATTAAACCATGTAAACTTATTTTGATATAATCTCTATTCATGTAAACCAAGATCGGTTAAACCAAAAACCGAAAACCAATATTCAAAACATGAAACGTGTGTGTTGTGCACTTGAGCTTATCATACTATACTAATCTTTACAATATGGGATCTAAACTCAAACCCAAACTATGGATACCTAAGTCTTCTTGTAGAGCGCAATCTCCAAGCCGACTCGATCCAAAAACTTGATTCACCGAGCTTGACTCCAATGAGTGCTAGATATCATCTTTGACGCTTAAGCTCTTGAATCAACATGTGAATGCTTCCAAACCTTCTTGTTGAAGCTATCACTAACTAACATCTCGATTAATGATCTGAAACTTAGAAACACAAGATTATTAGTACACATAACTACATGAGTTAATCATCATCAAAACTAGAATGGAAAGCCTTTGGGCCAACAATCTCCCCTTTTTGATGATGAAAAAACTCATGGAGTTATATATGCATGGATTAAAGTTAAGCTTCAAAGAAGCTCCCCCTCAACTCATGCATAGAGTAAACATGTAAACAAGTATGCAATGAAACAATAAAATGCATATGAAACATGTTCTTGATTCCAATTGAAAATTGCATATTAAACATATTCTTGAAACCAATATGAAACATGCTCTTGTTACCAATTGCATAAAACAAATAATTTACTAAAACATGCTCTTGATACCAATAAACTATTACCAATATACCAATTGAAATGTTATGAAACTCTTGATACCAATAAAACTTATAAGTAAACACAAAACTCATTGTTAGTAGAAAACAAAACTTACTAACAAAACTTACTAAAACTTATGCATAAATTATGCATATAAACTCAAATTCTTCTCCCCCTTTTTTTCAATCATCAACAAAGGGGTAAAAACAAGCTATTGATAATCAATTTTCAAATTCTTCTCCCTTTTTCAAACACAATAGTCTTTATATAAGAAACAATGAACTACAAGGGGTGAAATCAAAATCAATATGATACCAATTAAAACATGTAGCAGTGAAGTGCATTAGGATACCAATTGAAAATAACAAACATTAAAGAATGTCTAAAACCAATTGAAATTAAACAAGGTATTGAAATTAAATCATCATCTTACACAAGCAAACATGTAAGGAAAAACTTGATACCAATTGAAATGAAAAAATATTTTCTTTGTAAGCATATGATACCAATTGGAGAAATTTTAAAACAAATGGCTACTTGATACCAATTTATGAAAATGGCATCTTGATACCAATTACACAACAATGTAAATTTTTCAATCATTTTTCATCATAAAGTTAGGGAGTGGAAAGCAAAACCAATGGTAAACCAAATACCAATTGAAATACAAAATACGAGTTTTCTCCCCCTTTATGAAATACCAAAGAAACTCATGCATAAGCTTGTATTAAAATACCAATTGAGAAACTCATCAATTGAAACAATATAGTCATTGAAAATCAAGCTATGCAAAATCAAGATTTGTGCTCTAAAATATAGGAATATAATAGGCACAAAAGAAACATCTATATATGTATGTAAAAGTCATATATCAATTGAAATTGAAATTGTAAGCATACATATATAAAACACATATGAGTATACAAAAAGATGTCATATTGATACCAATTGAAAGAACTCAATGATACCAATTGAAATAACAAAAGTAGGGTCAAGTGTATAACTCATATTCCTAGCCTCCCATTCATGATAAATTTTAAGTGATTTTCAAGATAAAGCATACTTGATCATGGTCTCCCATCCAACCGCCCATAGAAGGTAGGGGTTTTCAAAAATAGATTTGAACAATATAGTATGTTTGAAAATCACTACCTCAAGAAGAATATCACAACTAGTTATATGAGTCAACTAGTACGAAATCCTTCAAGATAAAATAGATAGATTTTTCATGAAACATGAAAATCACAAGATCACTAAACACTCAAAATCCATATGGCACGAATAGGACTCATGAAAATCAAATCATGAGAAAACATCAAATACGGTGAGTGTACAAGTGTTGTGAGAAACATATCATCATGAAAATGGACAATTAAGCTCAATATTGAATTCCTTGAAATATGAAACACTAGTGAATCCATGAAATCCATGAAAGTCACCTTAAATCATGAATATTGTTTTTAAAGACATGAAAGTTCATTTAGGATGTGAAATCACTAATTGAAATCCATGATACCAATTTGAAAAATCATCTTAGAAACAAGAACTTCATCATAAATGGGAAATCACTTAGAAACATGAAATTCATCCAAATGATTTAAGCTTCAAGGCATATGTATATCATGTACAAACTAAAGTATACATACATATCCCAAACATAATGAGTCCACAAAAGTATATGCATGAAGGCACGTGGCTCAGGGATGTACATGTATAGATAATAGTTTGGACAAGATGGACATATACATGAAGTCAACCAAAATATGTAAAATAGTGAATACAAGTCAAATGCATGAATCATCAAAACTAGACTATACTAGTACATCAAATAAATACAAATGAGCGTTCAAAGCACAAACTTGTATAAAGGTCTATTTGTAGCTCATTAGTTGTACAAGTATAAATCTTAGTCTTAATGAAAACTATCATTCAAGCAAGTAGTCAACACATGAATCTCAAAACGATATCCAAAAGTCAACATGAAAGATTCAATCATGAAAATCAAGAACAAGGAGTATCAAAATAATCACAAAAATTCATATGATTATTATGATAAAAACATGTGCATTAGATTTTATGATTAACATGATAGCTAAAACATAAGGAGAACACAAAATATGGGTCCATATTAAACATGAGTGTCTCAAGAACTAATCATGTAAAGCATAATTCTAATAAACATGGTAATTATCATACTAATCATGAAACTATAAACATGCTATAAATGAATGATCTAATAAGCATGTGAAATAAAAATGGGAGTTAGAGAATGATACCAAAACCGTTGAAGGTGCATCTCTAGTTCTCCAAACCATGGTGGTCCTCTCCACCAAATTCCCTTGAGAGTGAAGCATGTTGGCCCAAAGGCCTTCCACTCTAGTTTTGATGATGAATAACTCATGTAGTTATGTGTACTAATAATCTTGTGTTTCTAAGTTTCAGATCATTAATCAAGATGTTAATTAGTGAAAGCTTCAACAAGATGGTTTGGAAGCATTCACATGGTGATTCAAGAGCCCGAGCGTCAAAGATGACATCTAGCACTCATTGGAGTCAAGCTCGTTGAATCAAGTTTTGGATCGAGTCGGCTTGGAGATTGCGCTCTACAAGAAGACTTAGGTATCCATAGTTTGGGTTTGAGTTTAGATCCCATATTGTAAAGATTAGTATAGTATGATAAGCTCAAGTGCACAACACACACGTTTCATGTTTCGAATATTGGTTTTTGGTTTTTGGTTTAACCGATCTTGGTTTACATGAATAGAGTTTATATCAAAACAAGTTTACATGGTTTATGTATATTAGATTTGTTCTATATACATGCATGCTTCAACTATTTAAAGAAACTTAGTTTGATATTCTATTCCATGTGTTTTATGTTTTGGTATTTCTAATCAAAACATATATTTGGTATTAATGACAAAAACTGTGATATGTATATGTTTCATGTATATTGGATTTCTATCCATATGCATCATGCTTCAAAATGTTTAATTATCATGTTTTTGTATTTGGATGAGTTTTAGACAAAATGTATTTTCTATTCAAAATCCAAGTTTAGAAAATACGATTTTGAGTTTGTGGAAAATATTATAAGATACAAAAATAGTTTTAATTGCTTGATATTTGAGTCAAAAATTTTATCATATGTTTATATATCAATGCAAATGGTCAAAACTATTTTTGGGGATTTTTAGTAATTTATAAGAATTTATTGGACATTTATTTCCCCTGATTTTCTGGCCTGAACAGCCACTGACAGGCTGGGCCGGTCGACCGGACCAAGGATACGGTCGACCGTCCGGTCGACCGGACGTGCACGAAACCGTGCACGTTGGCTGTTCCTGTAGCCGGTCGACCGTGCGGTCGACCGACTGAGAGCAGTTCTGCACTCGGGCTTTTCAGGTCGACCGGGCGGTCGACCGGTCTCTGTCAACGGCTATAATATAGCCGTTAGGCGGTCGACCGGGTGGTCGACTGGCAGGGCAATTCTGTCAAAACTGCTGTCAACGGATATTTTCCAGATTTGCCTATAAATACCCCATTTGAAAGAGGATTTCAACAAGAATTTTTGGGCTAAAATTTTCAATCTCTCTGGTGTTTTTGCTGCAATCAAAATAGGTTTTTGGATTCAAATTGAACAATCTTTTTGGTGTTTTCATTAGGGTTTGAAAAATCAAAGAAAAGGGTTTTTGGGAAAAGCTTTTGAATTGAAGTTCTTCTTCTTGGTTTCATTTATTTCCCAAAGATTTTCTTTGAGTTGCTGGTTTCAAATCCCTTCGTTTTCCACACTTGAGCTAAAATCTACTATCTTTTCTATAGGATTTTGTGGGAGAAAAAGAGATTGTTTTGTGGTTGTTGTTTGAAACCACTAAGTTGTAAACCCTATTTAGCTTGGCTTTGTGCCTTTCCCTCATTGTGTTGAGGAAGTTTTGCTATTGGGTTGTATCCCTCAAGGTTGTGAGGTGATCTTTGTATTGGGTTGAGTTTGCCTCAAGAAGGAGGTTGTTGTTGGATTGGATTTTGCCTCAAGGAGGAGGTTGTTTGTTGTTGGCTTGGAGTTTGCCTCAAGAGGAGGTTGAGATTGTAAAGAGAGGAGTTGGGTACTCCTGTGTAGTTGGGTACTCTAGTTAGTGGATTAGAAATCCTTCGTGTGTCAAAGGCGGGGATGTAGAGCTGGGTGCTCGAACCTCGAAACATATCTTGTTGTTTGCGTTTGATCCATTGGCTCTCTCTCTATCTCTCTCTCTTTACTTTGTGCCTTGCATTACTATTCATATTGTGCATTCATATTTGCTTGGCTTGGTTGTGTGTGCATCATTTATTGATCACACTTGAGTGTATTGCAATTAGTTTTTAAATTCCACATTAATTTCCATAGATTAGCTATATCACCTATTCACCCCCCCTCTAGGTGATTTCAATTGGTATCAGAGCCAAGGCTGCTGATATTTAGGTTTAACCACCTAGGAGTGAGATCTTGGTTTGCTAATCTTCACTTGCAAATTTCATTTGCACTCATACTAGTTTGCACTCATGGATAGCCCTCCTATGTTTGACCATTTTAGACTTGATTCTTGGAAGGTTGACATGACTAGGCATTTAAAAACATTAGGTCATCTTGTCTATCAAGCCATTACTATAGAATCCCTCCCCAACAATAGCAAGCATAAGAAGGCAAATGCACTTGCACTCAAAACACTTAGAGCATCTCTTGATAATAGTCTTGTACATGTTTTTGATCATTATGACTCGGCTTTTGCAGTTTGGAGCATTTTGACTTCTCCCGAGCTTCTAACGATTATCTACAAGATGAGGAGATCTAGGAGAGACAAGTCCGAAGAGCATTGCCTTATGGTCCATGGGAATGACTCCCATGAGGTACAATCGGATTCTCAACTAGATGATAGCTCTAGTTCATTTTGCTTTGGATGTGGTGAGGTTCAAACTTTAAATATTGAACTTGCCTCTAAGCTTGAAAATTTTTTAGAAAAACATGAACTTTTGAAAAAGAAACACTTTGATGTGAAAGAAGAATTAAAAGATTTATGCTGTACTTTTGAAACTGTTTTGCAAGAGAAAGGAGAGATTGCTATTGAACGTGATTCACTAAAATCTCAACTTGAACTTGCCTTTAAAGAAATTGAAGTTTTAAAAGGCAAAAATGATTGTGATGATATTTTGAAGAACAATAAGGTTTTATCTTCAAAATTGGATCTTGCTTTTGAAGGAAATCTTGCTTTGAAAAATGAAATTGATTCTATTACAAAAGAATTAGATTTGGTTTTGAGTAAAAATAAATCTTTGCAAAATGATATTGATTTTCATGTTTTCCATGCTAGCATAGCTTCTACTTCTTGTACACCTATTGCATGCTCCACTTTATCTTCTAGCATTGAAAATGATATAAATGATTTGAAGAGAAATGTTGATTGTTTGAGCTCCACTTTGAGCCATTGTGCTATGAACCACACTCGTTTGGAATCCTTGGTTCGCAAGAAACAAGTTCCAACTATGCATGCACACCCAACACTGCATGCACATGCTCATCACGGACACAATCATAACATGTATGCTCATGTGTACACTTGTACACATTGTGGTCGAAAAGGCCATCTTGCTAGATTTTGCTATGATAGATTACATATTGAAAATTTAGCAACTAATCTTGTTTGGGTTAGGAGAGACACTAACCCCCGTGGACCCACAAGAAAATGGGTACCAATATCCACCTCTTTGATGTTTGATGTAGGTGGAGGCTCTCGCATCACGTGAGAGTTTTGGTGCCTTGAGGTGGTTGCATTCTAAGCTTAAAAGAGAACCATTTGGATGCGTCACACTCAAGGGAATTTGGTGGGAGGACCACCGTGGTTTGGAGAACTAGAGATGCACCTTTATCGGTTTTAGTATCATTCTCTAACTCCCATTTATGTTTTACATGCTTATTAGATCATTCATTTATAGCATGTTTTATTGTTTCATGATTAGTATGATAATTACCATGTTTATTAGAATTATGCTTTACATGATTAGTTCTTGAGACACCCATGTTTGATATGGACCCATACTTTGTGTTCTCCTTATGTTTTAGCTATCATGTTAATCATAAGATCTAATGCACATGTTCTTATCATAATAATCATATGGATTTTTGTGATTGTTTTGATATTCTATGTTTTTGATTATCATGTTGACTTTTGCTTACCGTTTTATGCTTCATGTGTTGACTACTTGCTTGAATGATAGTTTTTCTATTAAGACTAAGATATGTTTGTGCTTGAACGCTCATTTGTATTCATTTGATGTACTAGTATAGTTTAGTTTTGATGATCCATGCATTTGACTTGTATTCACCATTTTACATATTTTGGTTGACTTCATGTATATGTCCATCTTGTCCAAACTATTATCTATACATATACATCCTTGAGCCACATGCCTTCATGCATACACTTTTGTGGACTCTTCATGTTTGGGATATGTATGTATACTTTAGTTTGTACATGACATACATATGCCTTGAAGCTTAAGATCATTTGGATGAATTTCATGTTTCTAGGTGATTTCCCTTTTACGATGAAAGTCTTGTTTCTAAGATGATTTTTCAAATTGGTATCATGGATTTCAATTAGTGATTTAACATCCTAGATGAACTTTTATGATTCTTAAAGTAATATTCATGTTTTAAGGTGACTTTCATGAATTTCATGATCCACTTATGTTTCACATCTTGATGATTTCTATATTGAGCTTGATTGTCCATTTTCATGATGATATGTTTCTCACAATACTTGTACACTCACCTTATTTGATGTTTTCTCATGACTTGATTTTCATGAGTACTATTGGTGCCTTATAAATTTTGAGTGTTTGGTGATCATGTGATTTTCATGTTTCATGAAAAATCTATTTGTTTTATCTTGAAGAATCTTGTACAAGTTGATTCATATAACTAGTTGTGATATTCTTCATGAGGTAGTGATTTTCAAACATTACTATATTGTTCAAATCTATTTTTGAAAACCCCTACCTTCAATGGGTGGATGGATGGGAGATCATGCTCATGTATGCTTCATAGTGAAAATCATAGTAAACTTGACCATGAAATGGGAGGATAGGAATATGAGTTATACACTTGACCCTACTTTTGTTATTTCAATTGGTATCATTGAGTTCTTTCAATTGGTATCAATATGACATTTTTTGTATACTCATATGTGTTTATTTTATATATGTATGCCTACTCTTCATATAGTATCAATTTCAATTGATATCTAATCTTTCACATATATATATATAGATGATTTATTTTGTGCCTATCATATTCATATATTTTAAAGCACAAATCTTGATTTTGCATAGCTTGATTTTCAATGACTATATTGTTTCAATTGATGAGTTTCTCAATTGGTATCTTAATACAAGCTTATGCATGAGTTTCTTTGGTATTTCATAAAGGGGGAGAAAACTCGTATTTTGTATTTCAATTGGTATTTGGTTTACCATTGGTTTTGCATTCCACTCCCTAACTTTATGATGAAAAATAATTGGAAAATTTACATTGTTGTGTAATTGGTATCATGATGCCATTTTCTTATATTGGTATCAAGTAGCCAAATGTTTTAAAATTTCTCAAATTGGTATCATATGCTTACAAAGAAAATATTTTTCATTTCAATTGGTATCAAGTTTTTCCTTACATGTTTGCTTGTGTAAGATGATGATTTAATTTCAATACCTCGTTTAATTTCAATTGGTTTTGGCATTCTTTAATGTTTGTTATTTTCAATTGGTATCCTAATGCACTTCATTTCTACATGTTGTAAATTGGTATCATATTGATTTTGATTTCATCCCCTTGAAGTTTTTGAAAATTGTGTTTTAAAAAGGGGAGAAGATTTTGAAAATTGATTATCAATAGCTTGTTTTTACCCCTTTGTTGATGATTGACAAAAAGGGGAGAAGAACTTGAGTTTATATGCATGATTTATGCATAAGTTTTGTTAGTAAGTTTTGTTTTCTACTAACAATGAGTTTTGTGTTTACTTTTGTTTTTATTGGTATCAAGAGTTTCATAACATTTCAATTGGAATATTGGTAATAGTTTATTGGTATCAAAGAGCATGTTTTAGTAAATTATTTGTTTTATGCTATTGGTATTAAGAGCATGTTTCATATTGGTTTCAAGAATATGTTTAATATGCAAGTTTTCAATTAGATTCTAGAACATGTTTCATATGCATTTTATTGTTTCATTGCATACTTGTTTACATGTTTATTCTATGCATGAGTTAAGGGGGAGCTTCTTTGAAGCTTAACTTTAAATCCATGCATATATAACTCCATGAGTTTTGTCATCATCAAAAAGGGGGAGATTGTTGGCCCAAAGGCCTTCCACTCTAGTTTTGATGATGAATAACTCATGTAGTTATGTGTACTAATAATCTTGTGTTTCTATGTTTCAAATCATTAATCAAGATGTTAATTAGTGAAAGCTTCAACAAGATGGTTTGGAAGCATTCACATGGTGATTCAAGAGCCCGAGCGTCAAAGATGACATCTAGCACTCATTGGAGTCAAGCTCGTTGAATCAAGTTTTGGATCGAGTCGGCTTGGAGATTGCGCTCTACAAGAAGACTTAGGTATCCATAGTTTGGGTTTGAGTTTAGATCCCATATTGTAAAGATTAGTATAGTATGATAAGCTCAAGTGCACAACACACACGTTTCATGTTTCGAATATTGGTTTTTGGTTTTTGGTTTAACCGATCTTGGTTTACATGAATAGAGTTTATATCAAAACAAGTTTACATGGTTTATGTATATTAGATTTGTTCTATATACATGCATGCTTCAACTATTTAAAGAAACTTAGTTTGATATTCTATTCCATGTGTTTTATGTTTTGGTATTTCTAATCAAAACATATATTTGGTATTAATGACAAAAACTATGATATGTATATGTTTCATGTATATTGGATTTCTATCCATATGCATCATGCTTCAAAATGTTTAATTATCATGTTTTTGTATTTGGATGAGTTTTAGACAAAATGTATTTTCTATTCAAAATCCAAGTTTAGAAAATACGGTTTTGAGTTTGTGGAAAATATTATAAGATACAAAAATAGTTTTAATTGCTTGATATTTGAGTCAAAACTTTTATCATATGTTTATATATCAATGCAAATGGTCAAAACTATTTTTGGGGATTTTTAGTAATTTATAAGAATTTATTGGACATTTATTTCCCCTGATTTTCTGGCCTGAACAGCCACTGACAGGCTGGGCCGGTCGACCGGGCGGTCGACCGGACCAAGGATACGGTCGACCGTCCGGTCGACCGGACGTGCACGAAATCGTGCACGTTGGCTGTTCCTGTAGCCGGTCGACCGTGCGGTCGACCGACTGAGAGCAGTTCTGCTCTCGGGTTTTTCAGGTCGACCGGGCGGTCGACCGGTCTCTGTCAACGGCTATAATATAGCCGTTGGGCGGTCGACTGGGCGGTCCACCGGCAGGGCAATTCTGTTAAAACTGCTGTAAACGGCTATTTTCCAGATTTGCCTATAAATACCCCATTTGAAAGAGGATTTCAACAAGAATTTTTGGGCTAAAATTTTCAATCTCTCTGGTGTTTTTGCTGCAATCAAAATAGGTTTTTGGATTCAAATTGAACAATCTTTTTGGTGTTTTCATTAGGGTTTGAAAAATCAAAGAAAAGGGTTTCTGGGAAAAGCTTTTGAATTGAAGTTCTTCTTCTTGGTTTCATTTATTTCCCAAAGATTTTCTTTGAGTTGCTGGTTTCAAATCCCTTCGTTTTCTCCACACTTGAGCTAAAATCTACTATCTTTTCTATAGGATTTTGTGGGAGAAAAAGAGATTGTTTTGTGGTTGTTGTTTGAAACCACTAAGTTGTAAACCCTATTTAGCTTGGCTTTGTGCCTTTCCCTCATTGTGTTGAGGAAGTTTTACTATTGGGTTGTATCCCTCAAGGTTGTGAGGTGATCTTTGTATTGGGTTAAGTTTGCCTCAAGAAGGAGGTTGTTGTTGGATTGGATTTTGCCTCAAGGAGGAGGTTGTTTGTTGTTGGCTTGGAGTTTGCCTCAAGAGGAGGTTGTGATTGTAAAGAGAGGAGTTGGGTACTCCTGTGGAGTTGGGTACTCTAGTTAGTGGATTAGAAATCCTTCGTGTGTCGAAGGCGGGGATGTAGAGCTGGGTGCTCGAACCTCGAAGCATATCTTGTTGTTTGCGTTTGATCCATTGGCTCTCTCTATCTCTCTCTCTTTACTTTGTGCCTTGCATTACTATTCATATTGTGCATTCATATTTGCTTGGCTTGGTTGTGTGTGCATCATTTATTGATCACACTTGAGTGTATTGCAATTAGTTTTTAAATTCCGCATTAAGTTTCATAGATTAGCTATATCACCTATTCACCCCCCTCTAGGTGATTTCAAAGCATCCAAATGGTTCTCATTTAAGCTTAGAACGCATCCACCTCAAGGCACCAAAAACTCTCACGTGATGCGAGAGCCTCCACCTACATCAAAAATCAAGGAGGTGGATCTTGGTACCCATTTTCTTGTGGGTCCACGGGGGTTAGTATCTCTCCTAACCCAAACAAGATTAGTTGCTAAATTTTCAATATGTAATCTATTATAGCAAAATCTAGCAAGGTGGCCTTTTCGACCACAATGTGTACACGTGTACACATGAGCATACATGTTATGATTGTGTCCGTGATGAGCTTGTGTATGCCGTGTTGGGTGTGCATGCAAAGTTGGAACTTGTTTCTTGCGAACAAAGGATTCCAAACGAGTGTGATTCATGGCACAATGGCTCAAAGTGGAGCCCAAACAATCAACACTTCTCTTCAAATCATTTATATCATTTTCAATGTTAGAAGACAAAGTGGAGCATGCAATTGGTGTGGAAGAGGTAGTAGCTATGTTAGCATGGCAAACATGAAAATCAATATTATTTTTCAAAGATTTATTCTTGTTCAAAACCAAATCCAATTCTTTTGAAATGAAATCAATTTCATTTTTCAAAGCAATGTTTTTTTAAGAACAATATCTAATTTTGAAGATAAAACCTTATTGTTCTTCAAAGTATCATCACAATCATTTCTATTTTCAAAACCTCAATTTCTTTAAGAGCAAGTTCAAGTTGAGATTTTAGTGAGTCACGTTCACTAGCAATCTCTCCTTTCTCTTGCAAAACAGTTTCAAGAGTAGAGCATAAATCTTTCAATTCTTCTTTTACATCAAAGTGTTTCTTTTTCAAAAGTTCATGTTTTTCTAAAAAAATTTCAAGTTTAGATACAAGTTCAACATTTAAAGTTTGAACTTCACCACATCCATAGCAAAATGAATTAGAGCTATCATCTATTTGAGAGTCCGAATGTACCTCATGGGAGTCATTTCCATGGACCATAAAGCAAGGCTCTTCGGATACGTCTCTCCTAGATCTCCTCATATTGTTAATGATCCTTGGAAGCTCCGGAGATGTCAAGATGCTCCAAACTACAAAAGCCGAATCAAAACGATCAAAAACATGTATAAGACTATTATCAAAAGATGCTCTAAGTGTTTTAAGTGCAAGTGCATTGGCCTTCTTATGCTTGCTAGTATTTGGGAGGGTTTCTACAGTGATGGCTTGATAAACTAGATGACCTAGTGTTTTTAAATGTCTAGTCATGTTAACCTTCCAAGAGTCAAGTCTAGTATGGTCATATATAGGAGGGCTACTCATGAGTGCAAACTAGTATGAGTGCAAATGATAATGCAAATGAAGATTAGCAAACCAAGATCTCACTCCTAGGTGGTTAAACCTAAATATCAGGAGCGTTGGCTCTGATACCAATTGAAATCACCTAGAGGGGGGGTGAATAGGTGATATAGCTAATCTAGGAACTAAATGCGGAATTTAAAATCTAATTGCAATACACTCAAGTGTGATCAACAAATGATGCACACACAACCAAGCCAAGCAAATATGAATGCACAATATGAATAGTAATGCAAGGCACAAAGTAAAGAGAGAGATAGAGAGAGCCAATGGATCAAACGCAAACAACAAGATATGTTCCGAGGTTCAAGCACCCAGCTCTACGTCCCCGCCTTCCCCAGAAAGATTTCTAATCCACTAGCTAGTCCACCTAGGACTCTTACAAGGAGTACCCAACTCCTCTCTTTACAACCACAACCTCCTCTTGAGGCTAAAACCAATCCAACAATAACCTCCTCCTTGAGGCAAATACCAATCCAACAATAACCTCCTCCTTGAGGCAAACCCAATACAAAGATCACCTCACAACCTTGAGGGATACAACCCAATAGCAAAACTTCCTCAACACAATGAGGAAAAGGAACAAAGCCAAGCTAGATAGGGTTTACAACTTAGTGGTTTCAAACAACAACCACAAAACAATCTCTTTTTCTCCCACAAAATCCTATAGAAAAGATAGTAGATTTTAGCTCAAGTGTGGAGAAAACCAAGGGATTTGAAACCAGCAACTCAAAGAAAATCTTTGGGAAATAATAGAAACAAAGATGAAGAACTTCAATTCAAAAGCCTTTCCCAAAACCTTTTTCTTTGATTTTTCAAACCCTAATGAAAACACCAAAAAGATTGTTCAATTTGAATCCAAAAACCTATTTTTCTTGCAGCAAAAACACCAGAGAAAATAAAAATTTTAGCCCAAAACTTCTTGTTAAAAATCTCTCTCAAATGGGGTATTTATAGGCAAATCTAGAAAATAGCCGTTGGCAGCAGATTTGGCCAAAATATCCCTGCCGGTCGACCGCCCGGTCGACCGCCCAACGGCTATATTATAGCCGTTGACAGCAACCGGTCGACCGCCCGGTCGACCCAAACAAACAGAGAGCAAACTGCTCTTAGTCGGTCGACCGTACGGTCGACCGGCTACAGTGTCACCCAGCGTGCACGTATCTGTGGACGTCGGTCGACCCTAACGGTCGACCGGCTACTTGGTGCGGTCGACCGTACGGTCGACCGGCCTAGCCGGGCAGACACTGTTCAGTTCAGAAAAACAGGGGAAATAAATGTCCAGTAAATTCTTATAAATTACTAAAAATCCCCAAAAATAGTTTTGACAATTTTCATTGATATATAAACATATGATAAAGGTTTTGACTCAAATATCAAGCAATTAAAACTATTTTTGTATCTTACAATATTTTCTAAAAACTAGAAACCATATTTTCTAAAACTTGGATTTTGAATAGAAAATACATTTTGTCCAAAACTCATCCAAATACAAAAACATGATATTTAAACATTTTGAAGCATGATGCATATGGATAAAAATCCAATATACATGAAACATAGTCATATCATAGTTTTTGTCATTAATACCAAATATATGTTTTGATTAGAAATACCAAAACATAAAACTCATGAAATAGATTACCAAACTAAGTTTCTTTAAACATATGAAGAATGCATGTATATAGAACAAATCTAATATACATTAAACTATGTAAACTTATTTTGATATAATCTCTATTCATGTAAACCAAGATCGGTTAAACCAAAAACCGAAAACCAATATTCAAAACATGAAACGTGTGTGTTGTGCACTTGAGCTTATCATACTATACTAATCTTTACAGTATGGGATCTAAACTCAAACCCAAACTATGGATACCTAAGTCTTCTTGTAGAGCGCAATCTCCAAGCCGACTCGATCCAAAAACTTGATTCACCGAGCTTGACTCCAATGAGTGCTAGATATCATCTTTGACGCTTAAGCTCTTGAATCAACATGTGAATGCTTCCAAACCATCTTGTTGAAGCTATCACTAACTAACATCTCGATTAATGATCTGAAACTTAGAAACACAAGATTATTAGTACACATAACTACATGAGTTAATCATCATCAAAACTAGAGTGGAAAGCCTTTGGGCCAACAGTACTTTTGGTTTTTATTTTTCTTTTGTAATTTTTATTTTTCCTTTTTGTAATTGAGAGTGGAGGATGCTTTCATGGAGGAAGGAGTTCATACTTGTTCTGAGGTGACATCGGTGTAAGTTTTACTTTTCTTCCATTGTTAATAAAATCCGCTCAAAGGTTTGTCTTTTCTATTCTTATTTTATTTCTTTTATTCAAGTTTTATTCTTGTTCTATTTTAATTCTCCTATTCTTGTGTTATTGTTTCTCTCCGATGTTTTGTAAACCATGAGATCCGATCGCTTCGAGACTGCCTAGCCGAAGAAGTGCCCTTGATGGCCTATGGAGATGAACAAGCCTTCTTTAGTTTGTCTTTTTTTCGTAGTGTAGATCGCGAAGGTGGACGATCCGATGCGCCATACTTGAACGCCTTCCAAGACAAGGTAAGTCGTTGCAACGGAGCAAAGGTAAGCAGGGCAGAAGAGGTAGGTAAGTGTTTCTTTTATTTTCTTTCTTTTCTTTTATTTCTTTAGTATAGATCACCACATCTTCCACATCTTTCCAATTTCTTTCCCTTCTCATTGTAAATACCATTGTAAATAATAAAAATAAATAAAAAAGAGATAACTTATTTGACAAAGCTTCCATCGCTAGTCCCTCCCTGAGGATCATGACCCACATAGCCAGTGCTACATCTGATTAGAATTGAGCACCTTGCACAACCTTTTCTTAAATCTGATATTCTATATTTTATGTGCAGGAAAATCTCAATCAAGTAGGCGCAAACTGGATTGACTTGACCTGGTAGTATGTATATAAATAATTGACTAGTTACTTAGATTTTTGGATCTTGTGTTTGAACTTAATGGAATTAAGAGTGTATGATAGTCTTAATTAAGATTGGATAGTGATAATTTATTGAATATAGATGAGTTTGTATTTTATATATTGGGACTTGGATATATCGATGACTTTGATGATCTGAGTTGATTAAATATTTTGCTAGATAATTCTGAATATCATGATTTACCTAAAGAACTTGACTGATTATACATGATATTTATCTGATAACTATATTGTCCATATTACTATAATTGCTGAAAAAATATTGTATACGGTAATAACACCCTCATGTTATACTTATTACATTTCCTGTTATACTGGTATCCCGTTCACTGACATTATATATCATGTTATACTGGTATTCTGATTACACATGTTGACGGCATTACCGTGGCTATCATTGAGTTATCCCAGTAATCTAAGTAACATGCACATTAAATAATCTTGATAAACTAATGACATGCTATTAAACAACTTACACTGGGATTGGGAAAATTGATCTCTAATATGTGCCAGGTGTCATGATCTCATAGAGATTAATATTTTAATCACCATATAACTATAAAAACTTTACCACTTATGACTTATAATCACTTGTAACAGCCAAACGAGCCAACTCAAGAAATTGCAGGACTCATAACCATAAAAATGCAGATGGTTAATAGGTGTGTTATGCGGCCTTTGTGTCATGTTCGAGGACAAATGCTACCGCACAGAGCGTGACAAATGCATGTGAAAGATGCTTCTTTCGTCAGTAGCTGGGCCCCACTAACAGACATCAAACATGGATATGAAAGGCAACATGGATAGGAAAGCTGAGAGGAGGTCATGGGTCTTCCTGCTAGAATAGACATTTACCCTTATGGAAAATTGATATGCAGACCAGACCAAAACTCGAAACATCAAAGCATCCATTGGAGCACCATCGCTTCCTCTGAACAATAGTGTATCATTGTTTATTGCAAAATCAAAATCGCTCTGAGAGTCATAGTTATGTCCACACCGTGAATGAATCCCGAGTACTTATAATCAAGAACCATCTTGATGAGAACGTCCGGTACAAACATCAACAGTGTTAAATGCATTACTTTTGTTCTTTTTCTATCATGAAAATAATCACTCAGAAAAATTGATGTAACAGTGGGCTTCTAATGTAATAGATGACAAGTATAAAGAGAGGTTAAACAGATAGAAATATAAGCTAATAGAAAAAAGGACAACATACCAGTATTTAACGTAGTTCGCTCAATGTGACCTACATCCATGAGAGAAGACAGTAAGAGGAATTCACTAATCAAAAGGGGAGAATACAAGAGATTACAACTCTAATCTCACTCACCCAAGCCCAATGAAACTCAACTCATTAGAGCTATAAATGGGAATAGAAAGGAGAGGATAATACAATATTTAGCAACTCTCTATTCTCACTTTCTTTTCTTGAAATCTCATGCAATGTAATATCTATTTATAGGCAAAACTTCTAAACCGCTTCATCACTTCACCCCACACATACATCAAAGTCATATGGTGACCCAATTGATTCATTATGGTGGTTAAGATCTTTATAAGGTGCCTATGATCTTCATAAGGTGGCTATTGATGACATTTAGGGTGGTTAGAGATTTCATAGGGTGGCTATTGATGATTTTTAGGGCGGCTAGAGATTCATAGGGTGACTAATTAATTTTGAGAAAAAGTCTAAGAAGATGACTTGATTTATTCATTAAAAATATATCAACAAAAATAATAAGTTGACATGAATTTTTTTTAAGATAAGGCTATCACATGAGGGCACGCGAATCTAAAAAATTGTACCCGCTTTGTGTTCTTTTTCTATCACGCTTCATGCTAAATTGGTTTTAAAAAAGGGCACTGCAATATATGTGTTGTTTGGTTAGGAGTGGAAGTGAGAAAGTGAGAAAGTAGTAATAGTTCCATTTAGAACTTTGGAATTGGTTAGTGAGTTTTCCGGTGTTTGGATGTTGTCGGGAAGTGTGGTTTGAAAAATGTTATGCCTTTTCCGGTGTTTGGATGATAATGTGAAAGTGAAAGTGAAAAATTTGACTTTCTGATCAATGTTGTGCAAAGCTTGGCGTTGCCGGAAATCAAAGTATATATGTTACAAAAATAGCTATAGCATATCCTTAGATCATTATGATAGCTTAGGTTTTCATTATTTTTCTCTGTTTCCACTAGTTTTGCTTCATGGAGACTCTTTCTTCTTAGTCTCCTTACTGTGATATAATTCATTTTCATTACTGTTTTCAGAAAGTCTTTGAAGATTTGAAACTGCTATCGGTCAATTTTATCTTTTTAAAACACAATACAATAATAGCTCAACATAGTTGCAACCTTGCTGTCTAGAAAACATGTGTTCTTTTTATCATTACATATCTAAAGGTTTGAGCTTCTTACACTAATTAATATTATTTTTGGCGTTTTTAGATGTGTACCTCCAAATCATTCATATGTTAAAAGTTTACTCCTTAAATTATTGATATTGCTTACATATCCTTCAAAATTTTGAGATATCAAAAAGTTACCCTCAATGTTAGTTTATAGGTGGAATATAATGATTTACCCGTTATACCCTTATTCTTATATTTTTTTAAAAAAAATTTAAAATAAAATAAAAGAGAAGATCCCCCCCCAAAAAAAAAATCCCCCCTTTCCCTCAGCCGCAATTCCGCCCCTCTTCACTCTTCCTCCCAAATATCCTTACCTCTCCCTCCTCCCGAACTCGGCCACCCCCCCAAAATCTCGCCTCTCTCCCCCTTCCCAATCCTCCCCTCTCCACCCCCCAAAAAAAAAAATCTCGCCCTCTCTTTCTCTCAACCTCTCTGTCTCTCCCACCTTCCCCAATCCCACCTCCCTCTCTCCAACATAATCCTATTTGTTCGTGATTAATTTTTTTTTTTGAAGTTTCATTTGAGAAAAAGAGAAGCAGGGAAAGTAAGAACAAGGACTAAGTTATGATTAGAGTGTAAATTAGAGTATAGAGGGTATATTAGTCATTTTGAATATTTTAACAACAAAAAAGAAATATTGTCTTTTGATCTTATATAATAACAATTGAGGGTAATTTTTTTGGCTTCAAAATTTTGGAGGTATGTCGGCAGTATCAATGATTTTAGAGGTAAATTTATAAAATATAGGGGTACATATCTAAAAAACTCTCTTGTTTTTCACGTATGTTGGAGATTCCGATATTGGTTAAGGTTTGAGATTCCTATATTTGAAGAGAGATTCCGATATTGTTTTGGAGAAATTCAATTTTTCTGGGGAAAATTAATGCTAATGAAACAATTTCCTACTCTCTTAGGTAATTGTGAGTTCTGCTTCGGTTGCATTTCTGATGCTTTTGACCATGATGATGTTTAATATCTAGATAAAGTTGTGGCACCTATCTTGTTGGCGTAGTGCTATTCTTTGATGGCCTTTGGTAGCCCGTATAACAAGTAATTTTGCAGTGACTCAGATGTTTTGTGTATGTTACGTTATTTGAAGTCATATGTCAATTACTGTAGAAACGCTGCAAGTTCCGTTTTGTGGGTGAAACCTTTAGCTTTATACAAGAAAAAAATACAAGGAAATTATTATTACGAATTTACAGAAAAAAATAAAACAGGCGAATAATCAGAAAGGCAAGGTTCCTCCTTTATCCTCTTGTTGTGGACCAAAGAGTTTAAGCTGAAAAAAGTGACAACATAATAATGTAGAATCAAACAGAGTGCCTAACAAGAAAATATGGAAGTGATCACTGATGCTACTTACAGTATGCATTATCAGGGGGTTCTGATTTGCTAACATCGTGTCGCTAGGGGTGTGGTGGATAAAAACTGGCTTATCATCGATCGAACCAGTCACAAGAAATTTGAGGAGCTTCTTGGATGGTACATGTCTGAGCGCACACGGAAAAAACTACCTTTCAAGTTAGGAGCACTTGTATGGTGCCAGCTTAAGACCCTCAGACGTGAGAATCAGTAGGTCGAGTAAAATGAAAAAGATCTGTAAAGGAAAATTGTCGGAATTGTGGATGGAGGTGTCATGCAGAGGACAACTGCGGGAGTGATAGGAATAACTGACATGAAATAACTGCCGGTGTAATAGATAGGACGCACAGAGGACAACTGGGGGTATGTTGATGAACTGGCAGAGGAGAACTGCCTGGAGTGGTATGTGATGTGTATGCTCAGAGGACTATGGAAGCGACCACTTTCCCTAGAAGGATCATATATAATTGACAATGATGCTTGTGTGGAGGCGGGATTGACGGGTTGCTATAACTGCATGATTTACACGTACTGAATTTGTTGCAGTGACTGTGATCAGCGGTGCTAGGCAGTTAGGATTGCATGCCGAGAAATCTGGCGCTGTCCATAACTGCCCGCACTGAAAGTGGCGTTACACGTTATGAATATGGGAGAAGGAGTTGTGTAAGTATCAACGAAGATCATGGACGATATGTTGTTGGAACTTGGGACGGAGGAGACCTCGAAGAGGTAGATGTCTTAGAATGGTGGAATGGGGCGCCAGACTGAGGACGCCTTTGAGACGGAGGGCAACTCCAGGATGGCGAGGAGTGGCGGAGGCTCCCGTTTGGACTCTGGGAGCTTTAGATTTTTCAGGGGAAGCTTTTGCTAAGCTTGGATACAGGTCATCATCCTGATGAGGGTCAAATTTTGACCATTACAGATGCCCCTGTTCCCCACTTGTCGGAATTGGTGGAAGGAAAGTCGGAGAAGTGAAGATACTCGAATGGATTATCAATGTCTTTACACTCATTATGATGCTTACGGACAGAGAAGTATGCGGTGAATCTTTTTGAACCGCTGCGGATCTTCTGGAATTAATTATTAGTTGCACAATTGGCTACCAATTGTCACATAAAGCGACTGGATCACTTAAAAGGTTGAGCCTTGCGTCTCTTCAAATGCTTGCATCATTCTGACTGGGATCGTAGGGTTTATGGTTTCATGACGACAGTTGATCTTCTGCCTTTACTGTTGGCCATAAATCTTGGTATTGTAGGCGAGTTTCCAGAGATTGAAAATTTGAATTTGAGACAGTTGGGATTCTCGTCCACTTATAAATAGAGATAGTTCTTTGCGAGGAAATTATCTTATCTTCTTCAAAAAACCCTACATTGAAATCCTAACTTCTTCCCTTGCTGGGCCGCCATGTCATCCCTCTTCTTTTCATCAAATGGAGGAAGGAAATGGAGCAGGAGGATGAGAAAATAAAGATCAGGCTCTTTTATAGGGAGCCTGAAAGGTGCGTCACATTAGTTACCGTGAAGGGGCTGTAACGGCGCATTAGTCGCCATGACAGGGTGCCACCATGAAGGATGACATGTAGGATTCTTGCTTCAACTAGATCGGGGGATCTGGTTTTTAGGTTGCTTGATCTTGGGTGAGCAAACTTTGACTTTGAGGTCGTCAACCTCTTTCCTGAGGCGGGTACGAGGGAGGAGAGGGAGCTAATCAGCCGGCTGTGCCGGTGAATTGCTTCTTACCCTGGAGTCCGGAGCTCTTCTGAGAACACCTCGGAGGTGATGTGATACCATCATCTTTTGTGTCTTGCATGCTTCTGTCACCGAGAGTTGCTGCCTCGTCTCACACTTGCAGGATTTCTTGAGTGTTCTCATAGAGTTGCTGCCTTGTCTCACACTTGCAGGATTTCTTGAGAGTTCTCATTTTGCTATCTTGGAGAGACATGGAGGCGGGGACATTGGTTGCCTGTTTAGGAGCCATGACACAGATGACTTCTTCCAGCTGGCACACTCCAATGAGCAACTTTTTTTATTGTTTAACATCAGAAGTCTGTTAATAGTGGCAAGACTAGAGTGTCCGGATCTGGATCTACTGTTTTTTTCTTTTCAAAAATATGTAAACATAGAGATATAATAGAATTTATTGTATTACTCTTGTTAGATGTAATCAGATAAATATAATGGAATGGTGTTTCGAATGGAAATATTTTGGAATGAAACATTTATTGCTTAAATCTTACCTGACTTGTTTTTGCCATTGGCTTTTTGAATTAGTATGACCATGCCTCTTCGGAGTGCTGATCTCTATCTCTGGTATGGTTGGTTGGATATGGAGTGGTTTATTGACTTTACGCTGTTGTTTTCGAGTGGGGGAGATCTTATCAGCGATACCTAAATACTTTTGGCCTCCAAGTGGGGAAAATCCCACAGCGAAGGGTTTTGATTGCCCATAAACTAATCGAGAAGCGGCCTATAGGCAGATGCTCGTTATCGTTTCCAAGTGGGGTGAGACCCATCAATAGAGCGTGCAACAGAGCGTGCAAGCATCAGATGCCAAGGGTGAAACCCATCAGCGGAGTGAGTTTGCGGTCATCTCCGAGTGGGGGTGAGACCCATTTGCAGAGTAAGTCCGTAGTCGTCTCCGAGTGGGCGTTAACCCATTAGCAGAGCGTCAGACTTTGGACTCGGATTGGGGGTGAGACCCATCAGTGGAGGGTTTCAATTGCGTGCAGGCTAATCGAGAAGGAGCCCGTAGGCTGGTGCTCGCGTTGCTGTCTCCGCGTATAGTCAGCAGAGCATGCAAGTATTGGACTCTGAGTGGGGGTAAGACTTATCAGCAGAGTTGGGTTCACAGTCATCTCCGAGTAGGGAAGACCCATCAACGCAGCATCGAACTTAGCGGGACACCAAAACGGGGTAATCCCAATAGCAGAGTGAGCTGAAATAATTAAGATAAAAAGTATAATTTTCTTTGATGGTTAAGATAAAATACATGTTATTTAATTGAAATATCCCACGGGAGGTGTTATTGGTGGAGTACTTTCCAATCTTTATTCTCAATTGCCTTGTACTGGGTGACCATGTATTGTGGTTGAGCAGGCGACGGAGCGGTCGACTGTCCTAATCTAGAGGCTGCTTGTAAGGACATATTCTTTGAGGAAGTCCTGACGAATGAGCTCTTCTAGGTATTTCTGGAGGCTCCGACAGTGAATGGTTGTGCGTCCTTTACCGTTCTGGTAGGAATAATAATCTTTTGCTCCAGGAAGCGTAGAATTATACCAGATTGTCTCAGACGCCTAACCCATGTTGGTCCTTAATGGCTGCTATGGGAAATTCTTTAGGGACATCCCCACATGCATCAAATTGTCAAGGACGCACAAATCAACAGATCACAGCAAACACAAGAGATTTAATGTGAAAACCCGAAAAGGGGAAAAACCACAGGAAGGGTGATGCTACTACTTTAATTCAAAGGAATTACAAGCATAAAACTAGAATGCTTTGTGTGATTACAGGTGCATTAGGGAATTGTTTTTTCTGAACCTCCCTTTTGTTGGAGAGTGAGGTATTTGTACCGCCGAGCTGCTTTCATGGGTGCAGTTATTTTGGATCTGCGTAACCGCACGACTTGCACGTTATGATTTCCTTGCAATTGTGGATCGTCATGCCGGGATATCCGCCATTGTTCATAACTACTCGCTTTAATATATGAGTATTACATCATTTAGAACGTGGGGATGATCTGGCAGCGTAGTCGGATCCATGAATCTTGGAGATAATGCTATCCAGCTGTAAGCAACACGGGGATAATGAGCTCCAGAGAGTCAAGTGTTGGAGTCTTGAGCAACTCCTGTTGGCCCAAGGTTACAATCACCCATTTTTAGTGTGTTTTGATGATTACAAAACATATATAGTTATTTGTACAATCATGTTTGTTGTGTAGTATGTTTCAGGGTTCTAATAATACTAGAAGTTTTCTTCCCTAAAGGAAGGTGTTTTGACTCAAGTCACCTCAATTCGGGCTCAAGAACCAAACTTGCAAGATCATATGGAGAAGCCCACTTGAAGAACTTGTAGTCCTTAGAACCAATGTAAGAAATAGTTTTGTTAAAGTTTGAGTTTTGAAAAATTGGCTCTAGGATACACACACACACACATATTTGAATACAAGTTTTCATGTTTAAGTCTTTTCTAAGTTTCATGCCTTGACAAATATACATGACTCTAAGTTTTACAAAGATATATATCATGTTTAAATCATGTATGTTTACCCTTCCTTAGCATGATACTTAGTTATCTTTACTTCAAAATGTTTTACAAAATTCCAAGTTCAGGTTCTTGCTATTTTTCTGTTTCAGGCAAAACCGGCCGACCGGACCGGTCGACTGGCACTTGTATCCAGGACGTGCACGCTTGTGCATGTCTGTCGGCCGACCGCCGGGTCGACCGACTGAAAGCAGTTTTGCTCTCGGGTTTTCTGGGTCGACCGCCCGGTTGACCGCCATCAGAAAACTGTGTTTCATTTTAGAGGACAGTCGACCGAGCGGTCGACCCGAGCCCAACGGCTCCTTGCCAGCAGGACGAACAGCCGACCGGACCGGTCGACCGCCAGGCCTGCAAAGTCCCAACGGCTCTTTCCTCTTTGGTGCAATTTGAAATCTATTTTACAAATATGTTTTTGGCAGACTTTTTCTGAGTTTTTGGAGATCTTTTCCAGATCAAATAAGCTTAAAATAAATTGATTTTAACCCTTTCTTCTCCCTATAAATAGAGGAGAATAGTCTCTTGCTAAGTACCAAGGAAAAGACCTAAGTTTTCAAAGTTTTTAAAAAGAAGAAAAGTTTTTAAGAAGAAAAGTTTTTAAGCTCTCCATTTTCTCATTCTTTCTTGAGCTTGTTTTCAGTTGTGTTTTCTAGCAAAAGTCATTCTACAGCTGAGTTTTTCTCACCACACATCTTAGAGCTAAAATTCCCTACTCAATCTATAAGGAAGTTGTAAAGAGAGAAGTGTTTGTAAAGAGTTTGTGATCCCTTTAGAGATCACTTAGCTACTTATTACTCTTTGTTCATCTTGTGGAGATACCTCTTCGGTAGAGGTTCTTGTAAGCGGTGGAGCTCGGTGCTCCGGTCTTTGGTAGACCTTGTAAGCGTCCTCGGTGGATAGTGGAAACCCTTCATGGCGGTTAAGGCGGGGAGTAGAGCGGTGGCTCGAACCTCGAAACAAACATCTTGTGTTTGCGATTGCTTTGTGTCCTTATTTGCTTTCAATTTCTCTTGCACTCTATTGCCTTTTATTACTTGCTTGAGATCTTGTTTTCTTTACTTGTTATAAATTGTGTGCATTTCATCATTGCATTCATACTTTGGCATTATCGATCAAATCTCATACAACAAGGTTGCATTGTGCACCTCTAACTCATATTCAAGAGGAATCACGAGGAAGGAGTTCAGAGCCCTTCACCGGGTATACGGCTCCTAGTCTTGTTTTGAGAGATCGTTGCATCATTCATCCTTCCTAGTTTTAAAAAGTTATTAGATTAGCAATTACACCTATTTACCCCCCCCCTCTAGGTGTTTTTCAATTGGTATCAGAGCTTGGACTCTAGGCTCTTGGCTTAACAACCTTAGAGAGATCCTAATTTTACTAATCATTTCATTCATTTTCACTTAGTAAAAATGGCCGATGGAATTAAGACCCCTCCTAAGTTTGATGGACTTAACTTTCCCATATGGAAAGTTAAGATGATAGTTTTCTTGCAATCTCTAGGTAGTCGAGTTGCAAAGGCCGTGACCAAACCTTTTAGTGCACCCCCCGGTGATGAATCCACTTGGTCCGAAATAGAGACTAAGGAATTTGATGCCAATGCTAGGGCTCACTATGCACTACTTCAAGCCCTCAATGATGATGACATTTCTAGGGTCATCCATTGCAAATCCGCATTTGAGATTTGGACACACTTGCTAGTTACACATGAAGGGACTTCATAAGTGAAGAGGGCTAAGATAGACCTTCTTCGGTCCCAATATGAAAACTTTTGCATGCAATAAAATATAACCATAGATGATATGGTTACAAGATTTACAAAGATCACTAATGGACTTTCTTCTATAGGTGATGCCATTGATAATGACCAAAGAGTTAGAAAGATCATCCGGGCTCTTCCTCCTTCATGGGAAGTAAAGACAACTACCTTGAAGGAACTCAATGACAAGGAGGAGATGGAGCTAATTGGTCTCATTGGGAATCTCAAAACCCATGATATGGAGAGAAAAGCTAGGGAGGACATGGCTCCTTCCAAGAAGAAAACAATAGCCTTCAAAAGTCAATCCACACACTCCGACGAAGACGATGAAGAAGAAGATGACAAAGAGCTCTCACTTCTTGTGAAGAACGTTCGGAGGATGTACAACAAGGCTAAATTCCAAGGAAGAAAAAGATGGCAAGAAGAGAGGAAAATTGTTTGTTTTAATTGCAAAAGACCGGGTCACATTGTTGTGGAGTGCCCGGATAAAGTAAAGCCTTCCACCTCCAAGAAGCCTTTCAAGAAGAAAGCAATGAAGGCAACGTGGGATTCCGAGAGCGAATCCAAGGACGAAATCGACACCGCCAATATGTGCTTCTTCATGGCAAATGAAAGCACAAGCAAGGTAACATCTTCCACTTCACTTAATGATGAACTTTCCATGGATGAACTAGGAGAAGCTTTTGTAGAATTATCACATAACTATGATTTTCTAAAGAAAAAGTATTTAAAAATGAAAAAGGAAAATGAGTCTCTTAATCATCAAGTATTTACTCTTTCTAAAGAAAAAGATGACTTGCTCTCTACTTTAGTTGCTACTCAAAACGATTTTGATAAATACAAGATTTCTTGTAAAGGCAAGTCTTCACTAGTTGATTCTAATGAAATTACCATGCTTAAAGAAAGAATAGACTCATTAGGAATTGTTTTGAAAATTGTGAGTTTGATAAAAAGAAAATTGAGGCCATGTTTCCTAAGAATCAAGCCCCTAAGAAAAATGCTTTCCATGCTCATGCTCATGGTCATACCACACAACCTTTACATCATGGCAAACCCTCAAAACATGCTCACACTTCACACACACATCATGCATTCATGTATGGTAAAGTGTTTTCATGTTCATATTGTGGGCGTAAAGGACATTTAGCTAATTTTTGCTATGATAGACTAAATGCATCACGTCATAATGTTTGGGTTCGAAACACTAACTTTCAAGGACCCAAGAAAATTTGGGTAGCAAAATCAATGAATTTGTTAAATGATGTAGGTACCTTCCAAAGCCCAACGACGTAGAGGATTGTGGTATCTTGATAGTGGTTGCTCAAGGCACATGACTTGGGACATCAACAACTTTGCAACCCTATCAAAATACCATGAAGGTGGCACCGTCACCTTCGGAGATGATGCGAAGGGTAAAATCATCGGTATCGGTAATGTTAAACTTGGTACATCCCCTTTAATTGAAAATGTTGTTTTAGTTGACGGCCTCAAGCATAACTTCTTGAGTGTAAGTCAACTTTGTGATAAAGGTTTTGATGTAGTTTTTGATAATGTAGTTTGTAAAGTAATTGATAAAATTTCTAATATTTGTGTGTTTTCCGATTTTCGTGAAAATAATGTTTATATGATTGATATGTCTAATATGTCTTATAATATTACTTGTTTAAAAGACCTCGATGATGACTCTTGATTGTGGCATAGAAGATTAGGCCACATTTCATTTGACCATATATCTAGGTTAAACACAAAGGAAATGGTGAAAAGTATTCCTAGCTTGAATTTTGAAAAGGATCGAGTTTGTGACGCATGTCAATTTGGGAAACAAACTAAGTCTTCTTTCAAGTCAATTAAGGATATCATGACATCACGTCCTTTGGAGTTAATCCATATGGATTTATTTGGTCCCACTCAAACCAAAGTCTAAGTGGGAATAGGTTTGCATTTATTTTGGTTGATAACTTTTCATGTTTTACTTGGGTTTTCTTTCTTGAACATAAAAACCAAGCTTTTTCACATTTTCAAGCCTTTAAGAAAAGAGTTGAAAAGGAAAAAGATACTTCAATAGTAAGAATAAGAAGTGATAGAGGAGGTGAATTCATTAACCTACCCTTTACCACTTTTTGTGAAGAACATGGAATAAAGCATGAACTATCTTGTCCTAGAACTCCACAACAAAATGGAGTAGTTGAACGGAAAAATAGAACATTACAAGAGATGGCTAAGACAATGCTTAGTGAATATGGTCTACCACATTATTTGTGGGCCGAGACCGTTAATACATCATGCTATATATCAAATCGTGTTTCCTTGTGTAAAAATACTTCAAAAACTTCTTTTGAAATGTACTTTTCTAGAAAACCAAATGTTTCATATTTCAAAGTCTTTGGATGCAAATGTTTTGTTTTAAATACAAAAGATAACTTAGGAAAATTTGATGCTAGATCTTATGAGGCAATTTTTGTGGGTTATTCTAATACTAGTAAGGCTTATAGAATCTTCAATAGATCATCTTTGACTATTGAGGAATCTATACATGTTAAATTTGAAGAATCTAACTTGTTTGTTAAGAATGTTGTAGAAATAGATGCATTGGATGAAGGCTTGGAAAAAGTTACCTTGGAGGATACACCTACTATGGGAGACAAGCTAAAGGATGATGAAGGAAGTGAAGCTAAAGTAGACGAGGCTCAAGAAAATGAAAATCAAACAAATGAAGTGGAGCCTACTCAACAACTTCCAAAGGATTGGAGATACAATCCACATCATCCCAAGGACCTCGTCATAGGTAAAGTATCAAAAGTGGTAATCACTCGCTCTAAACTTCATGATTTTTGTGGTCATTATGCATTTATTTCTCATGTTGAACCCAAGAACGTCCTCGAAGCCGAGGCCGATTCATATTGGTTGCTTGCCATGCAAGAGGAGCTCAATCAATTTGAGCGCAACCATGTTTGGCACCTTGTTCCTAAGCCCCACATAGACCAACAATTGGTACTAAGTGGATCTTTAAGAACAAGTTGGATGAATTAGTTAACGTAGTTAGAAATAAAGCTATGTTAGTTGCCCAAGGTTACACTCAAATCAAAGGAATCGATTTTGAAGAAACCTTTGCACCCGTAGCACGGCTTGAAGCCATACGGATGACACTAGCTTTTGCCTCATATAAAGAATTTAAATTATTTCAAATGGATGTTAAAAGTGCTTTTCTAAATGGTTTTATTGAAGAGGAGGTTTATGTTAAACAACCCCCCGGGTTTGTTGATCCTACACATCCGGATTGTGTGTTTAAATTAGATAAAGCTCTTTATGGTTTAAACCAAGCCCCTAGGGCTTGGTATGAAAGACTTTCGTTATTTTTAATTTCAAATGGGTTTAAGAAAGGTAAAATTGACACCACATTGTTTACAAAACATGTAGAAAATGACATTCTTATTGTACAAATTTATGTAGATGATATTATTTTTGGTTCTACTAATGAATCTCTTTGCCAAGATTTTGAGCCATGCATGAAGGATGAATTTGAAATGTCTATGATGGGGGAGCTCAACTATTTCCTTGGTCTCCAAATCAAGCAAAAGAAGGATGGAATCTTCATCAATCAAGCCAAATACACAAAGGAACTAATCAAAAGGTTCGGGCTTGAAGGAGCTAAAGTGAGCAAAACTCCCATGGCAACAACCACGAAGCTTGATAAGGATGAACAAGGTAAAAGTGTAGACATTAAACTTTATCGTAGCATGATAGGTAGCTTGCTTTATTTAACGCTAGTAGGCCGAATATTATGTTTTCCATTTGTCTTTGTTCACGTTTTCAATCTTGTCCTAAAGAGTCTCACATAATTGCGGTTAAACGTATAATTAGATACCTTAAGGGACTATTGAAATGGGTTTGTGTTATCCAAAAACCTATCAATTTTCTATGACGAGTTTTTCGGATGCCGACTATGCGGGTTGTAGGGTATATAGGAAGAGCACAAGTGGAACATGTCAATTCCTAGGTAATTGTCTTGTATCTTGGTCTTCCAAAAAGTAAAATTCGGTAGCCCTTTCAACCGCCGAGGCGGAGTATGTTGCAGCCGGAGCTTGTTGTGCACAAGTTCTTTGGATGAAACATACTCTCCTTGACTATGATTTGAAATTTGATCATGTTAAAATATTTTGTGATAATACTAGTACAATTCACATGACAACGAATGCAAATCAACATAGTAAAACCAAACACATTGACATTAGGTATCACTTTCTTAGAGATCATTATGAGAAAGGTGATATTGATATTGACTATGTTTCTACCAATTTTCAACTTGCCGATATTTTTACAAAACCTCTAGACTATGCTAGATTTTCTCACATTTTTGGTGAGTTGAATGTTTGCATTATGGATTCTTAAAAACTTTTTGTTTGTTTTGTTTAAACCCTTTTGATGTATAACAAAAAGGGGGAGAAAAAGAATAAGTTTGTTGTTTATTGTTTTAAAAAGAATAAATTTGTTGTTTATTATTTATTTGAGTTTTTGAGTTTTTGACAAAACTATGTGTTTCATGCTTCTAGTCATTCTTTATACATAACATTATTTGAGGGGGAGCTTTCCAAGCTCTTCTTCAATTTTTTTAAATAACTTATATGTTTTGTCATCATCAAAAAGGGGGAGATTGTTGGCCTAAGGTTACAATCACCTGTTTTTAGTGTGTTTTGATGATTACAAAACATATATAGTTATTTGTACTAATCATGTTTGTTGTGTAGTGTGTTTCAGGGTTCTAATAATACTAGAAGTTTTCTCCCCTAAAGGAAGGTGTTTTGACTCAAGTCACCTCAATTCAGGATCAAGAATCAAACTTGCAAGATCATATGGAGAAGCCCACTTGAAGAACTTGTAGTCCTTAGAACCAATGTAAGAAATAGTTTGTTAAAGTTTGTGTTTTGGAAAATTGGCTCTAGGATACACACACATATTTGAATACAACTTTTCATGTTTAAGTCTTTTCTAAGTTTCATGCCTTGACAAATATACATGACTCTAAGTTATACAAAGATATATATCATGTTTAAATCATGTATGTTTTGTTGGCCCTGTTGGCCCAAAGGCTTTCCACTCTAGTTTTGATGATGACTAACTCATATAGTTATGTGTACTAATAATCTTGTGTTTTAGTCTCAGATCATTTATCAAGATATTAGTTGGTGTTTAGCTTCAACAAGATGATTTGGAAGCTTGCACATGTTGATTCAAGAGCCCGCGCATCAAAGATGATATATTGCACTTGCTCGGTGAATCAAAGGTGTTTTGGATCAAGCCGACTTGGAGATTGCGCTCTACAAGAAGACTTGGAGATTGCGCTCTACAAGAAGACTTAGGTATCCATAGTTTTAGTTTGGGTTTAGATCTTAATTGTAAAGATTTGTATAGTATGATAAGCTCAAGTTCACAACACACTTGTTTCACGTTTTGAATATTGGTTTTCGGTTTTTGGTTTAACCGATCTTGGTTTTCATGAATAGTTTTTATATCAAAACAAGTTTACATGGTTTAGTATATATATGATTTGTTCTATATACATGCATGCTTCTATTGCTTAAACAAACTTAGTTTGATAGTCTACTTCATGAGTTTTATGTTTTGGTATTTTTATCAAAACATTATTTTGGACTTAATGACAAAAATCATGATATCTATATGTTTCTTGTATATTGAATTTCTATTCATATACAACTTGCTTCAAAGTGTTTAAATATCATATTTTTGTATTTCAGAAAGGTTTTTGGACAATGTGTATTTTCCATTCAAAATTCAAGTTTTAGAAAATACATGTTTTGGTTTTTGGAAAATATGATATGATACAAAAATAGTTTTAATTGCTTGATATTTGAGTCAAAACTTTTATCACAGGTTTATATATCAATGCAAAATGCTAAAACTATTTTTGGGGATTTTTAGTGATTTATAAGAATTTATTTGACATTATTTTTCTCCAGATTTCAGACCTGATTTTTGTCTGCCAGGCTGGGACGGTCGACCGACCGGTCGACCGCACCATGTAGCCGGTCGACCGAGCGGTCGACCGACGTGCACAGAAACGTGCACGCTACACCAGTCGACCGGGCGGTCGACCGGGCTGAAGCAACTGACTTACGGCCTGATTCGGTCGACCGGGCGGTCGACCGGATGCCTATAACGGGCAGATTTTTTGAATTAGCGGTCGACCGACCGGTCGACCGATACTGCCGTTTGAACAATAACGGGCAGATTTTTAAATGCTGTTTTATTTTGTCTTTTGTGTTTAAAATTTGAAATTGGGTTTTATTTCAAATCTAATATTACTTAATTAACCTTAAGTGTATCTTATCTCTTAACCTATCCCTCTCCTATAAATAGGGGTGTTTGGGGAGAGATTAAATACAAGAAAATTATTGATTGCTAGAAAAATTAAAAGGCTTTATTTCTTAGTTTTTCTTCAAGAGTTTTTGGGCTAATATTTTATATCTCTCTGGAGTTTTTGCTGCAATCAAAATTGGTTTTTGGATTCAAAGGGAACAATCTTTTGTGTTTTTGTTTAGGGTTTGAAAAACCAAAGAAAAGGGATTTTGGGAAAAGCTTTTGAATTGAATCTCTATATCTTGATTTCACTTATTTCCCAAAGATTTTCTTTGAGTTGCTGGTTTCAAATCCCTTGGTTTTCTCCACACTTGAGCTACAATCTACTATATTGTCTATAGGTTTTGTGTGGGAGAAAAAGAGATTGTTTGTGGTTGTTGCTTTAAACCACCAAGTAGCAAGAGATTGTTTTGTGGTTATTGTTGTAAACCACAAAGTTGTAAACCTTACTCTTGTGTGGCTGTGTGCCTTTTGGGAGTTGTGTACTCCGGTGGAGTTGTGTACTCCGGTGATTGTAACTGTCTGTGTGATAGTGAAGCTAGAATCCATCTGGGGATGGCGGGGATGTAGAGCTGGGTGCTCGAACCTCGAGAACATATCTTGGTGTTTGCGTTTGATCGATTGGCTCTCACTATCTCTATCTCTATTTACTTTGTGCCTTGCATTTCTATTCATATTGTTCATCATATTTGCTTGGCTTGGTTGTGTGTGCATCACTAGTTGATCACACTTGAGTGCTCATTGCATTTAGATTTTTAATTCCGCATTTAGTTCCATTGATTAGCATCATCACCTATTCACCCCCCCTCTAGGTGATTTCAATTGGTATCAGAGCTAGTGCTCCTGATATTTTGGTTTAACAACCTAGGAGTAAAAGATCTTGGTTTGCTAATCTTCATTTGCATTTCATTTGCACTCACATTAGTTTGCAGTTATGGCTAGCCCTCCCTTGTTTGACCATTTTAGACTTGATGCATGGAAGGTAGACATGACTAGACATCTAAAAGGATTAGGTCATTTAGTTTATCAAGCTATCACCATAGAAACCCTCCCAAACACTAGTAAGCATAAGAAGGCCAATGCACTTGCACTTAGAACATTAAGAGCATCTTTAAATGAACATCTTTTTCCTATCTTTGCTAAATATGATTCGACTTTTGCAGTTTGGAGCATATTGTCATCTCCCGAGCTACCCGTGATTATCAACAAGTTGAGGAGATCTAAGAGAGAAGTATCCGAAGAGCGTGGCTTTATGGCATATGGGAAGAACTCTCTTGAGGTACCTTCGGATTCTCCTTTAGATGATAGCTCTAGTTCCTATTGCTATGGTTGCTTAGAAGTTCAAACTTTAAATATGGAACTTGCTCAAAAGCTTGAAAATTTGTTGGAAAAACATGATTCTTTAAAAGAGGATAATCTTGTTTTGAAAAATGAATTAAAGGATTTATGTTCTAATTTTGAATTGGTTTTGCAAGAGAAGGAAGAGATTACTAGTGAACGTGACTCACTACAATCTCAACTAGAACTTGCACTCAAAGAAATTGAAGAATTGAAGAACAAAAATGTTTTTGATGATGTTGTAGAACACAATGATGTTTTGTCTTCTAAATTGGATCTTGTTTTCAAAGAAAATCTTACTTTGAAAAATAAAATTGATTCAATTTCAAAAGAATTGGATTTGGTTTTGATTAAAAATAAATCTTTGCAAAATGATATTGATATGCATGTATGCCATGATAGTATAGCTTCTTGTTCTAGCACACCTATTGCATGTTCCACTTTGTCTTCTAGCATAGAAATTGATATAGATAATTTGAAGAAAAGTGCTAATAGTTTGGGCTCCACTTTGAGCCATTGTGCCATGAATCACTCACGTTTGGAAACCTTGGTTCGCAAGAAACAAGTTCCAACCTTGCATGCACACTCATCTATGCATACACATGCTTCTCATGATCACCATCATCATATGTATGCTCACGTGTACACTTGTACACATTGTGGTCGAAAAGGCCACCTTGCTAGATTTTGCTATGATAGACTACATTTTAAAAATTTAGCAACTAATCTTGTTTGCGTTAGGAAAGATACTAACCCCCGTGGACCCAAAAGAAAATGGGTACCAAAAACCACCTCTATGCTTTGTGATGTAGGTGGGAGCTCTCGCATCACGTGAGGGTATTGGTGCCTTGAGGTGGATGCGTTCTAAGCTAAAATGAGAACCTTTTGGATGCTTCACACTCAAGGAGATTTGGTGGGAGGACCACCATGGTTTGGAGATCTAGAGATGCACCTCCATCGGTTTTGGTATCATTCTCTAACTCCTATTTATACTTGCATGCTTTCATGTTCATTAATTTATAGCATGTTTATAGTTTCATGATTAGTATGATGATTACCATGTTTATTTAGAATTATGCTTTACATGATTAGTTCTTGAGACACCCATGTTTAATATGGACCCATATTTTGTGTTCTCCTTTGTTTTAGCTATCATGTTAATCATAGATCTAATACACATGTTCTTATCATAATAATCATATGGATTTTAGTGATTGTTTTGTTTTTGATTATCATGATTATTTTATCATGTTGATTGTTGATTCATTTTTGTGTTTCATGTGTTGACTACATGCTTGAATGATTGTTTTCATTAAGACTAGAATTCATACTTGTGCAACTAATGAGCTACAAATAGACCTTTATATATGTTTGTGCTTGAATGCTCATTTGTATTTATTTGATGTACTTGTATAGTCTAGTTTTGATGATTCATACATTCTAACTTGTATTGAATTATGTGAATGACTCATTTTGGATATGTTTTATGATTTTGAGTTTTGACTTCATGTATATGTCTATTTTATCCAAACTATCATTTATACATGTACATCCTTGAGCCACGTGCCTTCATGCATACCCTTTTGTGGACTCTTTATGTTTGGGATATGTATGTATACTATAGTTTGTTCATGACATACATATGCCTTGAAGTTTAGATCATTTGTGATGATTTCTATGTTTGATTGTGATTTTCATGATTTATGATGATTTCACATCCTAGATGAACTTTCATGGATTTCATGATTCATTGATGTTTCATATCTTGATGATTTCCAATATTAAGCTTAATTGTCAATTCTCATGATGATATATTTTTCACAACACTTGTACACTTAACTTACTTGATGTTTCCCATGATTTAATTTTCAAATTGGTATCATGATTTAGTTTTCATGAGTACATATATTATTTTGGGATTATTTGCTAACACTTGTATTCAACCAAGAGAGCCAACGCGGCACCTCAACCCTTTTTACGGGGAATCTAGAGGGGTTAGTCCAGAGCCCTTCACGGGGAATTCGGCTACACTTTGGTATTATACATAGTGTTTAGTGTAATAGTCATATGGATGGTTTTTGAGTGTTTAGTGATCTTGTGATTTTCATGTGTTAAGAAAAATCTATTTATTTTTATCTTGAAGGATTTCGTACTAGTTGACTTACATAACTAGTTGTGATATTCTTCATGAGGTAGTGATTTTCAAACATACTATATTGTTCAAATCTATTTTTGAAAACCCCTACCTCAATGGGCGGTTGGATGGGAGACCATGATCAAGTATGTTCCTTCTTGAAAATCATTTAAAACTTATCTTGGATGGGTGGTAGTTGATATGAGTTATACACTTGAACTTATTTTTTTGTTGTTTCAATTGGTATCATTGAATTCTTTCAATTGGTATCAATCTTGACATCCTTTTGTATACTCATATATGCTTTGTTTTATATATATGTATGCTTACACTCCATATAGTATCAATTTCAATTGGTATCTATTTCCTACATACATATATAGATGATTTATTTGTGCCTATTATATTCCTATGTCTTAGAGCACAAATGTTGGCTATGATGAGCTTGAGTTTTTCAATTGGTATCCATATACAAGCTTCTTCATAATTTTGAGTTTGCTAAGCTTGAATTTTTAATGAATATCATGTTTCAATTGATTTAATTTTCAATTGATAACTTATTTCAAGCCTATGCATATTTTCTTTTGGTATTTCATAAAGGGGGAGAAAACTCGTATTTTACATTTCAATTGGTATTTGGTTTACCATTGTGTTTGTTTCCCACTCCCTAACTTTATGATGGAAAATGATTTAAACATTGTAGTGTAATTGGTATCAAGATGCAATTTTGTTTTTCAATTGGTTTCATGAGCTTTTAATGAATGATTTCTTCTTTTGGTATCAAGAGGTTACTTGTTTATTCTATTGGTATCATAATGCACCTCATTGACCCATCTTTAATTGGTATCATGTTTGGTTTTGGCTTTACCCCTTGAAAGGGGGAGAGGAATTTGATTTCATTTTGTTTGTTTTACCCCTTTGTTGATGAGTGACAAAAAGGGGAAGAAGAATTTGTAGTTTATATGCATGGTTGTTTTATGCATATGTTTTGGTATGTTTTATTATGTGTTTATGTGTTTTGAGAATATTCATTGCATATCTTATATAGTTTATTGTTATGCTTGAGTTAAGGGGGAGCTTCTTTGAAGCTTTACTTTAATCCATGCATATATAACTCCATGAGTTTTGTCATCATCAAAAAGGGGGAGATTGTTGGCCCTGTTGGCCCAAAGGCTTTCCACTCTAGTTTTGATGATGACTAACTCATGTAGTTATGTGTACTAATAATCTTGTGTTTTAGTCTCAGATCATTTATCAACATATTAGTTGGTGTTTAGCTTCAACAAGATGATTTGGAAGCTTGCACATGTTGATTCAAGAGCCCGCGCATCAAAGATGATATATTGCACTTGCTCGGTGAATCAAAGGTGTTTTGATCAAGCCGACTTGGAGATTGCGCTCTACAAGAAGACTTGGAGATTGCGCTCTATAAGAAGACTTAGGTATCCATAGTTTTAGTTTGGGTTTAGATCTTAATTGTAAAGATTTGTATAGTATGATAAGCTCAAGTTCACAACACACTTGTTTCACGTTTTGAATATTGGTTTTCGGTTTTTGGTTTAACCGATCTTGGTTTTCATGAATAGTTTTTATATCAAAACAAGTTTACATGGTTTAGTGTATATATGATTTGTTCTATATACATGCATGCTTCTATTGCTTAAACAAACTTAGTTTGATAGTCTACTTCATGAGTTTTATGTTTTGGTATTTTTATCAAAACATTATTTTGGACTTAATGACAAAAATCATGATATCTATATGTTTCTTGTATATTGAATTTCTATTCATATACAACTTGCTTCAAAGTGTTTAAATATCATATTTTTGTATTTCAGAAAGGTTTTTGGACAATGTGTATTTTCCATTCAAAATCCAAGTTTTAGAAAATACATGTTTTGGTTTTTGGAAAATATGATATGATACAAAAATAGTTTTAATTGCTTGATATTTGAGTCAAAACTTTTATCACAGGTTTATATATCAATGCAAAATGCTAAAACTATTTTTGGGGATTTTTAGTGATTTATAAGAATTTATTTGACATTATTTTTCCCCAGATTTCAGACCTGATTTTTGTCTGCCAGGCTGGGACGGTCGACCGACCGGTCGACCGCACCATGTAGCCGGTCGACCGAGCGGTCGACCGACGTGCATAGAAACGTGCACGCTACACCAGTCGACCGGGCGGTCGACCGGGCTGAAGCAACTGACTTACGGCCTGATTCGGTCGACCGGGCGGTCGACCGGATGCCTATAACCGGCAGATTTTTTGAATTAGCGGTCGACCGGCCGGTCGACCGATACTGCCGTTTGAACAGTAACGAGCAGATTTTTAAATGCTGTTTTATTTTGTCTTTTGTGTTTAAAATTTGAAATTGGGTTTTATTTCAAATCTAATATTACTTAATTAACCTTAAGTGTATCTTATCTCTTAACCTATCCCTCTCCTATAAATAGGGGTGTTTGGGGAGAGATTAAATACAAAAAATTATTGATTGCTAGAAAAATTAAAAGGCTTTATTTCTTAGTTTTTCTTCAAGAGTTTTTGGGCTAATATTTTATATCTCTCTGGAGTTTTTGCTGCAATCAAAATTGGTTTTTGGATTCAAAGGGAACAATCTTTTGTGTTTTTGTTTAGGGTTTGAAAAACCAAAGAAAAGGGATTTTGGGAAAAGCTTTTGAATTGAATCTCTATATCTTGATTTCACTTATTTCCCAAAGATTTTCTTTGAGTTGCTGGTTTCAAATCCCTTGGTTTTCTCCACACTTGAGCTACAATCTACTATATTGTCTATAGGTTTTGTGTGGGAGAAAAAGAGATTGTTTGTGGTTGTTGCTTTAAACCACCAAGTAGCAAGAGATTGTTTTGTGGTTATTGTTGTAAACCACTAAGTTGTAAAACTTACTCTTGTGTGGCTGTGTGCCTTTTGGGAGTTGTGTACTCCGGTGGAGTTGTGTACTCCGGTGATTGTAACTGTCTGTGTGATAGTGAAGCTAGAATCCATCTGGGGATGGCGGGGATGTAGAGCTGGGTGCTCGAACCTCGAGAACATATCTTGGTGTTTGCGTTTGATCGATTGGCTCTCACTATCTCTATCTCTATTTACTTTGTGCCTTGCATTTCTATTCATATTGTTCATCATATTTGCTTGGCTTGGTTGTGTGTGCATCACTAGTTGATCACACTTGAGTGCTCATTGCATTTAGATTTTTAATTCCGCATTTAGTTCCATTGATTAGCATCATCACCTATTCACCCCCCCCTCTAGGTGATTTCATGTTTACCCTTCCTTAGCATGATACTTAGTTATCTTTACTTCAAAATGTTTTACAAAATTCCAAGTTCAGGTTCTTGCTGTTTTTCTGTTTCAGGCAAAACCGGTCGACCGGCGCTTGTATCCAGGACATGCACGCTTGTGCATGTCTGTCGGCCAACCGCCGGGTCGACCGACTGAAAGCAGTTTTGCTCTCGGGTTTTCTGGGTCGACCGCCCGGTCGACCGCTTTCAGAAAACTGTGTTTCATTTTAGAGGACGGTCGACCGAGTGGTCGACTCGAGCCCAACGGCTCTTGCCAGCAGGGCGGACCGCCAACCGGACCGGTCGACCGCCAGGCCTGCAAAGTCCTAACGGCTCTTTCCTCTTTGGTGCAATCTGAAATCTGTTTTACAAATCTATTTTTGGCAGACTTTTTCTGAGTTTTTGGAGATCTTTTCCAGATCAAATAAGCTTAAAATAAATTGATTTTAACCCTTTCTTCTCCATATAAATAGAGGAGAATAGTCTCTTGCTAAATACCAAGAAAAAGACCTAAGTTTCCAAAGTTTTGAAAGAGAAGAAAAGTTTTTAAGCTCTCCATTTTCTCATTCTTTCTTGAGCTTTTTTTCCGTTGTGTTTTCTAGCTAAAATCATTCTACAACTGAGTTTTTCTCATCACACTTCTTAGAGCCAAAATTCCCTACTCAATCTATAAGGAAGTTGTAAAGAGAGAAGTGTTTGCAAAGAGTTTGTAATCCCTTTAGAGATCACTTGGCTACTTGTTACTCTTTGTTCATCTTGTGGAGATACCTCTTCGGTAGAGGTTCTTTTAAGCGGTGGAGCTCGGTGCTCCGGTCTTTGGTAGACCTTGTAAGCGTCCTCGGTGGATAGTGGAAACCCTTCACGGTGGTGAAGGCGGGGAGTAGAGCGGTGGCTCGAACCTCGAAACAAACATCTTGTGTTTGCGATTGCTTTGTGTCCTTTTTTGCTTTCAATTTCTCTTGCACTCTATTGCCTTTTATTACTTGCTTGAGATCTTGTTTTCTTTACTTGTTATAAATTGTGTGCATTTCACCATTGCATTCATACTTTGGCATTATCGATCAAATCTCATACAACAAGGTTGCATTGTGCACCTCTAACTCATATTCAAGAGGAATCACGAGGAAGGAGTTCAGAGCCCTTCACCGGGTATACGGCTTTTAGTCTTGTTTTGAGAGATCGTTGCATCATTCATCCATCCTAGTTTTAAAAAGTTATTAGATTAGCAATTACACCTATTCACCCCCCCTCTAGGTGTTTTTCAACTCCGTGGGGGTTGGTCTCTGTGTTAGAATCTTGAGCGACTCCGTGGTGGACCCGGTACTGGTGGTTGAAGTCTTAGAAAGTGATGCAACTCTGGTTAAGCACTAGATCTGGATAGTCGGTGTCTGACCAGTTGTGAGTTTGGGTTAAAGCCTGAGATCTCCTTGGGTTCACATCATGCTTGCTAGTGAGTTGAGTCTGCTGATAGTAAGCGATGATCCGCAGGCAAGACACATGCCGTGATTTTCTGTGGGGTTGAGAATTGCCCACTACAGATGCCCCCTCCACTTCCTCCTTAGAGTTACTGATAGAGGAAGGGGAGCAAACTGATCCATAGCTTGGATTGTTTGTTGTTGAAGCAGTCAGAGGTGTCATTCGGTCTGATGTGTCCTTTCAGGGGTCATGTCGACCTTTTGTATTCTAATGGGAGCAGTTTGGATGCTCTTGCTTTTGTACTGGTGCATTTAATGCTGCGTCTATAGGGATAACGATCGTGGGTGGCATGTCAAATCTGCGTCTGTGCTTGCAGGTAGCCGTCAATTGGAAGGCGAGCTGGTTTCGTCGCTATTTGTGCAATGACTGAGATGTTACTCGAAGGGTTGTTCTAGTTGTTGCCATCATTGCGATGACGTTAGCATTGGCCTTTACATTGACGAAAAACTAGATTTAAAGTTTTTTCAAATCCTAAATCATTGCTTTTAGTTTTCTTTCCCAAACTTTTGTAATCCTCTGAATTCTTGTTGAACTTCAACAAATGGCAAAGGGTAAATCTGTCGTTGCAGTCGCCGAGTCTAGGTTGGAGGCGTCTTGGATGGCCGAGGGCTCGAGGGAGGCAATAGATTTTGATCCAAAGCCAATGCCTCTTCACAGTCAAAGGGATGTCCTTGATTACCTAGCGAGGCACGATGTCGATCTACCCGAAGAGATCATGGAGTGGTGCCCCTTGAAGATGAATGTGAGAGTGCCCCCCATGATGGTGTGTTTATCCATCCCCAGATCAAGGCGTTGGGGATGAAGCTTCTCTTGACCGACCTCGTCCGCAACGTCTTGGTATCTTCAAGGTTGCTCCATCATAATTGACGGTAGGTGCTTGGCGAGTGCTTCTAAATTTTGAAGCGCTGTGCAGTCGATTCCTCTCGGAGGCAGGCGGGTGCGAGGAGTCTGCACCATATACATGATGAGGAAGTGTGCTAGCGACACTCGTTCCTTCGCCCCTCCTCGAGGGGTTATGATAAGTTAATTGTTAATATGCTCGATAATGGTCATGGATGGCGTCTCTTTTGTAAGGATCACTGGTTCCCGGAGGCTCTCGTAGAGGAGAATCGTGGGAGGGTCATGTCGTCTTGGAACACTGGACCGGTCCAACAAGGAAGCAAACTTATGTCTCGAGTTATCCAGGAGAGGGTCCAAAATCTTTTTGATCTGGACTACGACTATCAGAATTGGAGCTGGTTGTATCCAGCCAAATCCGAGGTGCCTCTGCTAATCCCAAGAACGACGATGTTGGCTAGAGAGGACGCGGCAGTGGATCCTCCAGTGGAAGAGGAGGCAAAAATTCCATCAGAAGATGAGTTTTCTAGGCTCGAGCCTCGCTTCCGGAAACGATCAAACCAAGAGGGGTGGTTAAAGAGGAGGGGAGCGTCTAGGTCTCCTCGAGCTCCGGCTCGCGAGCATGTAAGTAGATTTTGTATGCTTGAGTTTCATCAAATGTTGGACTCTGCTTGATGCTAGCCGCGGTCATGTAGAAGAGGCGTAGAGTGAACTTCGACCTTGACGAGGAGGTGGTTGATACCATTAATTTTGGGGCTTCCAGCCTCATAGATGGTGACCATAATACAGAGGTTAAGCTGGCCCCCTCAATTTTCAGGGCGTCAGTTCGGAGCCTGGGGTGCTTCTTCCTATCTCATCTTTGGACTCCGAGGGTGACCAGGAGATGGTGCCCCCAAAATGTGATCGCGAAGTCGAGTTTCACGGGACGAGTCATCTGAGCCATGCATGAGTGGTGAATGTCAGTTCTAAAGGTGCCGTTGTCATCCCTAAATCTCTGTCTTCGAGACTAGCTCAGGATGCCTCCCTTCAGGTATTGAGCCCGACCTGTTCCTACAAACAAGGGGGTGGAGTGCCCTTAGTGCAAGGCAATTTTCTCCGAGGGCTGGAAGATTTAGGAGGCTCCAGCTGGTGGATCGAGTGAAGGCATGGGAGGAAGACTTCTTTCGAGTGAGTTTTGTCTGATTTATATGATGATCCATTCTTGTACAAGTTTAACCCTGTCTTGTTTGTCCATCTGCAGAATGTCGTATTCACCACTGAGCTCTTAAAGGTCTAATATGAGGCCTTGGCAGAGAGGGAGAGAGCCGTTGTGGAGTCGCGGGAGAGGTGGGACGTCTTGTCCTCTGAGAGGAGGCAGGCGGCTGACGAACTTGCTGGCCTTCGGGTTGATCTGGACCGTGAGTCGGAGAGGGCGAGTTGGACCAGCTCCGAGGAAAGTTGGAGAAGAAGGTAGAGTCAAAGGACTCTAAGCTTCAGGCTTCTTTCAAAGCGTTGGAGGCCGCCAGATAGCTGGATGGGGAGAGGGACACAGAGCTGGAGCAGGTGATGCCTTCTTTCCATGAGAAGGCTGGATTTGTGCTTGAATTGCAGCAGGCAATTTTCGAGAGGGAGACTGAGAGGCGGTAGGATGAAGATGTCGAAAGACTACAAAGGCAGGTGAAGGCCTTCAAGCTCAAGAAATATTGGGTCGGGTATAATGATGGGAGACAAGGCAAAGAGTCGAGGTATCCCCTGGATGTTGAGAGCTCCCTCTTCGGGTAGAACTCCGTGATGCCTCCCTAAGATAGTGAAGCGGACGGGCTGAACTCTGTAGCGCCTCCCTAATATAGTCAAGCTGTCTGAAGCTCTGGAGCGACTGAGGCACCCTAAGATGTTGTGAGTGTTTGAGTGACCTCGACCTTGTCAGCCCCGTATCTCTATCATTTCTTTTCATCAATGAAAACCTCGAGTATCTTTGTGCCTGTTGATTTCTTCAATTTGCTTTTAGTATTAATGTCTTGTTGCTGATTGTAGCCAAGTGTGGCAGTTGAAGGTGCGACCTCTTCCTCTCCGGGAAGTGCCTTACTCGCAATGGCATCTGTTGGACTTCCTCAGGTTGTCATGGACTGTGAGCCCGAGGTGTCTAGAACTCATGGGTCTACCGTGGGTTGGTCAGTAGGCGTATGGCTCCATGAGGAGTCGCCTGTAGAGAGTCTTGAGGGCTTTGACCCCTGATGACTTCTGCGTTGTCTTGGGGATGAGTATGAAGGAGTCTCCGACCTGGGACTCCAGGAGGACCCGGTTTGCTGCTGAGTTTGCACGCATAGCGGGAGAGGGTTGCCAAAGGTTGCCACCGTTCGATGCTCGGGTTGACTTTGCGCATTGAGCTTGGGCTGCATGATCTCCTTATCTTCTAGTTGGACCAGGAGCTAACGAGCCATCAGTGCCGAGTCAGGGATCTTAACAACCAAATGTCTGTACGGATTAGGAGGTCGGTAGAGGAGATGGCTGAAGCTCTGAAGTAAATGAGGAAGGAGAAGATTGAAGAAGCTGATAAACACTTGGCTAAGATGGATGAACTGCTGAAGGTGCAGGGGACATCTCTTTCTTGTGCTAGTCTGTCTGTAAGAAGATAGTGGAGATTGACTTGCTCCGGTCGAAGCTTATTATGGAGGTCAAGGAGAAGGTTGAGCTTTGTGGCGAAGCCTGAGAGCTAGAGGCAGGTGTCTGAGATCGTGAGCGTGCGACTGACGAGTTAAGAGCTGAGGTGGAGGATCTGAGCAGACGCATCTGGCATATCGGGAGGAGAACTAAGGGATGCGCTCTGAGTTTAGGCGGAGGGACACCAAGGGTGGCGCAAGAAGCTCAAGGCATCGACGTTTATGCAGCCCAATCGTCTTTATAAATTTTGTGTATTACTACAGCAAAATTTTTTGCATCCTTTACAAACCAATAAGTTGCTTTCCTGTGATGTCTTCCATCCTTCTCGATAGTTGTAAAATGTTGCACTAGGGTTCTGTGTTGGAGAGTCAGTGAGACTGTTGACTTAGTTTGCTAAGTGCCCGACTCGGTGTGTAGGAGACTCTGAGATTGCTGGAGCCCTGTGACCTGATCCCTTAGATTGAAGACCTCAGGGTGGTAATTGCCTTTTAGGATGTCTCCGACATTGAAATTGTAAGTACACCTAGAGGGGGGTGAATAGGTGTACAAGCTAATTTAGGACAAATGATGCGGAATTTAAAAACTAACTACTAACACACGTGTAATTAAGAGTGTGCCCGAATTCCCCGTGAAGGGCTCTGGAACTATTCCTCTAGATTAAGAGTTGAGGTGCTTTGAAAGTTCTTGGTTCAACATAAGTGTAGGCACACAAACAATACCAAGCATATATATGATATGAACAATTAATAACAATGCAAGATATAAGACAGAGAGAGAAGATCCAAACATAAACACGAGGATATATTTTTAAGTTCAAGCCACTGCTCTACGTCCCCACCTATACTGAGAAGGATTTCAGCTATACACTATTAGATCTTCTACAAAGGGACCTCCACCGAAGAATTACACTTTACAATCTTGAGATACATAACTCCAACTTACACCTCTGCACAAGAGGGAGCACAGTCACCTCTACACAAGAGGAAGGCACAAAGCCTAGCACTAAGTAAAGAAGAAATAAAACTTAGTGATCCAATGATCACAAACTCTGTCTTGGTGATCTCAAAAGATCACAAACAAATTTTCTCCCAAAAACAAGATCCTATAGATAAGTATAGAATTGATAGCTCAAGTGTGAGAAAACAAAGTATTTAGAAAAAATAAATCTCAAAGAAAAACACTTAGGAAAAACTCTAGATAGATATGAAAAATAAAGCGCAACATAAATTTCCCAAATACTTCCTTTTCTTTGATTTTTCCAACACTTTGAAAATTAATAAAGTTTGAGAATTTTGGCACAAAAACTCTTTTAAGAACTTTGTTGGAAATGCTAGAGAAGATGAGAATTTTGGCTCTTAAAAATCTTGGTTAAAACTGGCCTCAAGGACCCATATTTATAGGGTCTCCAAAATATAACCGTTGGGGTCCAGAACCAGGCCAGGTTGGTCTATCGGTCAATCGCCCGGTCGATTGGCCAATGGTCAAAAAATTAACCATTTGGCACTATCGCTTGATAGCCCGGTGGAACCGACCCCAAGGCAAATTGTCTTGTCGGTCGACCGCCCGGTCTACGGGGCCTACTTGAGAGTTAGGTTGTGCCAGTCAGTCGACCGCACGGTCGACCTACCATATGGGCTGGCCCTTGTGCACTTTCTTGTGCACATTGGTCGACCGAGTTCTTGTCTGGTCAACCGGTCAGTCAATCGCCAGTAAGCTCAGGACTGGGTTATAGGAATGAAATAGTTGGCTTTTAATTTCCTATAAAATCTCATAAAATCACATAATAAATAATTGAAGTACAAATATGTGTGAACAAAAATCAACACATATTGCAAACTATTTGAACTATTTTTGAGGCATTAAAATATTAGCTTTAAACAAAATTTCCAATACTTGAATTTTGAAATTAAAATCCGTTTTCTCCAAAACTTGTATAAATACGAAAACCTGATATAGAAACACATTTTGAAGCATCTGTGTATGGATAGAATCCAATACATATATAAATGATATATCTATGTTTTTGACATTAAATCCCAAATAAAGTTTTGATAAAAAACAAAACTTAAAACACATGACTAGATAAATCAAAATTGGTTTTTAAATAATATGAACTATCAAAGTATATAGATGAAATCCAACATACATAAAACTATGTAAAACTTCTTTTAATCCTATCTATTCATGAAAACTAAAGATATATTCTTGAAAATTCAAAATGGTTAAATTGAAACAAATAAACTTTTGAACTTGTGTGTGTATATACTTGAGTATATCAACACTAGTCTATCTTTACACAAATCTAAAATAAAAACTAAACAAACCTAAATGACTGTGGTTTGGGCACGATCCAAAGAGCGATGACTCCATCTCGAGTTCTTGATGCGATCTTGAAGCGCGAGCTATTGAATCAACACATATTAGCTTCCAAACTTGATTTTGAATCCTTTATTGAAGCTAAACACCTACTCAGATCTTGATCAATATCTAAAACTTAACTAACCTTCATAAGTTAGTCATCATCAAAACTAAGGCGAAGGCCCTTTGGGCCAGCAGAACTCTTCTGTGAGGCAGTTCCTCGGAGAGCATCTGGAAATCTTGTTGTAGAGTGTTCGACCACGCTCGACTCAAGGGAGTGGGAATCAACGGTTATTGTCCTGGATTGTGCCTTCTGATGTCTCCGTGGTGCCTTTTAGTCGGGGCCTCCAAATGAGTTACATGGGCTAGCCGTCAGGAATGTTCATCTTTCAGGAGGACATAGTAGGCTGGGGGTGACCGCAAGAGTGTTTTTGTCCTTCAGTAGAACGTCCATTGTAGGTCAGAGGTGACCATAGGAGAATCTCCATATTTTCAGGAGAATGTCCACAACAGGTCAAGTGTGACCATAGGAGCATCTCTGACTTTCAGGAGAACATCCATAGTAGGTCAAGTGTGACCGTAGGAGTGCTTTCGTCATTTAGGAGAGCGTTCATAGTAGGTCGGAGGTAACTGTAGAAGCGTTTTCATCATTTAGGAGAATGTTTAGTAGGTCAAGGGTGACTATAGGAGCGTTTTCGTCTATCAAGGAATGTTCATAGTAGGTCATGTGTCGAGGGAGAAGACCCAGGACATACCGTCGAAGGGACGTCTGGGCTTGACCTGGAGTTTGGTTGTCGGAGGAGCTGTCAGGGTGAGAGCCCGAGACAGGTCATTGGAGGAGGTGCTTTAGGGGAAGACTTTTGATGCTGCCAATATGCTTGTAAAAGCAGTGAGTGACCTGCAATCTACTGATGAATGCTGTTGTTGAACCATTTTTATTGCAGTTATAAACCTAAGCTATCTGGTTCTGAAAATAACTAACGTAGTGCTTTAGACTCTCCCCGGACATCATTTTGATAGTGAGGAGGTGGTTCTTGAATTCGCATCGGCAGGCAAATTGGCTGTAAAAGATTTACCTCATCTCCTCAAAGTCTCAGAGTGAATGGCTTAGAAGAGAGTAGAACCAGTCGAAGGTGACTCCCTTGAGGCTGGAAGGGAACACCCTGCTCATGAGATCATCGTGAGAGTAGATCGCCAACATGTCCTGGTGGTGCCAAAGATGCTGGATGGGTTTTGGTGCTCCTGAGTAGAGGTTGAAGCTCGACATTACAAACTTCCTCGGGAAACGGTGGGCCATGATCTGTTTCAAAACTTGGGAGCTGAAGATCTTCAAGCCGTACGAATCCATCTCATGACGAGGGTGTCAGTTTGATCCCTCAATGTCCTCGATGCTAGGAATCTTTGAAGCATTGTATGATTCAGAAGATTCAGAACATTTATCGTTGCTGGGAACGTAGGTCCGGTCACGCTTTCGACTAGTTTCAGCTTGGGCAGTCGTTAGGTGAGGTGATGAACGATCATCTCGAGTCTCGTGGTCACAGAATGAGGGACCTGAAATACACCTAGAGGGGGGGTGAATAGGTGTAATTGCTAATCTAATGATCTTTTTAAACTTAGATGAAAATGAGTGAGGCAACGATCTCTCAAAACACGACTAGGAGCCGTATACCGCGTAAAGGGTTCTGAACTCCGTCCTCCCAATTCCCCTTGAAATGGGTTAGAGGTGCGTAATGCAGCCGTGTTGTATGAGATTTGATCGATCAAGTAAAGTATGAAATGCTATGATGGAATGCACACAAATAATATAGCAAGTAAAGTAAACAAGAGAAGATTGCACAAGTAAAGGGTTAGTTCTCAAGCAAATAATTTAAGACAATATAAAGCTAGAGAAATGTAAAGCAAGATGACGCAAGGCAATCGCAAACACAATGATTTGTTTCGAGGTTCGAGCCACCGCTCTAGTCCCCGCCTTCACCTCCGTGAAGGGTTTCCACTATCCACCTAGGACCCCTTACAATGGTCTACCGAAGACCGAGCACCGAGCTCTACAAACACCTCTACCGAAGAGGTTGCTCCACAGGAAGAGAATCACAAGAACAAGAGTGATCACAAGTTGATCACTAAACTCTTTTTCAAACACTTTTACAATCTCTCACAATTTTACAACTTCACTATAGTATGAGTAAGGATTTTTGGCTCTATGAAGTATGGTGAGAAAACTTCAGTTGTAGAGTGATATTAGCAATCAAACAACAACTGAAAATCAAACTTAAAAGAGTTGGAAATGAAAGCTTTAAACAATTTTTCTTTTTCTCTTGAAAACAATGAAAACCAAGGATTTTTCTAAGTCAATAACAAAGACCTATTGCCCACTATTTATAGGGAGAGAATAGGTTAAAACTCTTTTCTTTACACCTAATTTGACCTGCAAAAGATCCCCAACAACTCTCTAAAAGTCTGTTAAAAGAGAAACAAAAAACAGATTTCTGAATTATCCCAAAGAGGAAAGAGCCGTTAGGCTGCAGCAGGCTTGGCGGTCGACCGGTCCGGTCGACCGTCGCCCTGCTGGCAAAGAGCCGTTGGGCTCCGGTCGACTGGTCCGGTCGACCATCCTCTTTGAGGAAACACAGTTTCCTTCTTCCGGTCGACCCAGAAAACCTGAGAGCAAATCTGCTCTCTGTCGGTCGACCGGGCGGTCGACCCAGGAAACCCGAGAGCAAATCTGCTCTCCGTCGGTCGACCGGGCGGTCGACCGACAGACATGCACAAACTGTGCATGTCCAGACACATCGCCGGTCGACCGGGCCGGTCGGCCGGACTAGCCTGAAACAGGAAAACAGCAGGTTTTTGAAGTTGAAAAATATTAAAAAATATTTTAAAAATACATATAGCTAAGTATTATGCAGGAAATAGTTTATACACATGTTTTAAACAAAATATTCAATATGTAACAAAATTTGATACATGTATATATAAACTAAGGCATAAAACTTAGAAATAAACGTTTTTTTAAACATAAAAAAAATAAGGATAGAAGTGTGTGTGTTTCCTAGAGCCATATTACCAATACTCAAACTTTAACAAAACTACTCTTACAATAATTCTAAGGACTTCAAGGCTTCAAGAGGGGCTATCTCCACTTGATCTTCAATTTTGCACCTTGAGCCCAATTTGAGTTGTCTTGAGTCCAAATCACCTTCCTTTAGGGAAGAAAACATCTATACAAGATAGAAACCTGAAACACACTTAAACAACAAATGATATTAGTACAAATAACTAATATGTTTTGTAATCATCAAAACACACTAAAAATGGGTTGATTGTAACCTTGGGCCAACAATCTCCCCCTTTTTGATGATGACAAAACATATAAGTTATTTAAACAAATAATGGAAGAAGAGCTTGGAAAGCTCCCCCTCAAATAGTGCTATCTATATATCATGAATATGAAAAGCTATGTAAACACACATAGAGCATTGAAACATAAGAAATTTTGTCATAAAACTCAAATGATGAAGCAATAAAAATTATATATCTTATCTTAAAAAAAAACTTAATATAAACAAACTTAATAAGCAAAAATAAGCAAAAATCAAACTTATATCTCAACTTATATTCTCTTTTTCTCCCCATTTTTGTCATACATCAAAAAGGGTTAAAACATATCAAATACAAAAATAAACAAACTAAAAGAAATTTTATTTTTAAGAGTCAATCATACAAACATTCAACTCACCACAAATAAATGAAAATCTTGCATAATCTAAAGGTTTAGTGAAAATATCAGCGAGTTGAAAATCAGTAGAAACATAATCTATATCTATGTCACCTTTTTCAAAGTGATCTCTAAGAAAATGATACCTAATGTCAATGTGTTTGGTTTTACTATGTTGATTAGCATTTTTGGTCATGTGAATTGTACTAGTATTATCAAAAAAAATCTTAACATGATCAAAATGTAAATCAAAGTCGAGGAGAGTATGTTTCATCCAGAGTACTTGTGCACAACAAGCTCCGGCTGCTACATACTCCGCCTCGGCGGTTGAAAGGGCTACGGAGTTTTGCTTTTTGGAAGACCAAGACACAAGACAATTACCTAAGAATTGGCATGTACCACTTGTGCTCTTCCTATCTACCCTACAACCCGCATAGTCGGCATCCGAATAACTAGTCATTATAAATTGACCAGTTTTCAGATACCACAAACCTAATTCAATTGTGCCCTTAAGATACCTAATTATGCGTTTTACCGCTATTAAGTGTGATTCCTTAGGACATGATTGAAAACGAGCACAAAGACAAACAGAAAACATTATGTCCGGCCTACTAGCCGTTAAATAAAGTAAACTTCCTATCATGCTACGATATAATTTGATGTCTACATCCTTACCTTGTTCGTCCTTGTCAAGCTTCATAGTGGTTGCCATGGGAGTCTTACTCACTTTAGATCCTTCAAGCCCGAACCTCTTGATGAGTTCTTTGGTGTACTTGGCTTGATTTATGAACATCCCATCCCTTCGTTGCTTGATTTGGAGTCCAAGGAAGTAGTTGAGCTCCCCCATCATAGACATCTCGAATTCGTCCTTCATGCATGACTCAAAAGCTTGGCAAAGAGACTCATTAGTAGATCCAAAAATAATGTCATCAACATAAATTTGTACTATGAGTATATCTATGTCAACATGTTTGGTAAATAAAGTTTTATCAATTTTACCTTTCTTAAAATCATTTGAAATCAAAAAGGAAGATAATCTTTCATACCAAGCCCTAGGGGCTTGTTTTAAACCATAAAGAGCCTTATCTAATTTGAAGACAAAATTAGGGTGTGTAGGATCAACAAACCCGGGGGGTTGTTCAACATACACCTCCTCTTCAATATAACCATTTAGAAAAGCACTCTTTACATCCATTTGAAATAATTTGAAATCTTTAAATGAGGCATAAGCTAAGGTCATCCGTATGGCTTCGAGCCGTGCTACGGGTGCAAAGGTTTCTTCAAATCGATTCCCTCGATTTGAGTGTAACCTTAGGCAACTAACCTAGCCTTGTTTCTAACTACATTACCCGATTCATCCAACTTGTTCTTAAAGATCCACTTAGTACCAATAGTTGGTCTATCGTGGGGTCTAGGAACAAGATGCCATACTTGGTTGCGCTCAAATTGATTGAGCTCCTCTTGCATAGCAAGCAACCAATATGAATCGACCTCGGCCTCGAGTACATTTTTAGGTTCAATGTGTGAAATAAATGCAAAATAACCACAATAATCTTGAATCTTAGAGTGAGTGGTTACCCCTTTTGATACTTCACCTATGACGAGGTCCTTGGGATGATGAGGATTGAATCTCCAATCCTTTGGTAGTGGTTGAGTAGGCTCCACCTCATGTGTTTGATTGTCATTTCCTTGGGCCTCTTCCACTTTGGCTTCACTTCCTTCATCATCCTTTGGCTTGTCTCCCACGGTAGAAGCATCCTCCAAGGTCACTTTCTCCAAGCCTTCATCCAAAGCATCTGTTTCTACAACATTCTTAACAAACTTGTTAGATTCCTCAAACTTAACATGAATAGATTCCTCAATAGTCAAAGATGATCTATTGAAGACTCTATAAGCCTTACTAGTATTTGAGTAACCTACAAAAATAGCCTCATAAGATCTAGCATCAAATTTTCCTAAATTATCTTTTGTGTTTAAAACAAAACATTTACAACCAAAAACTTTGAAATAAGAAACATTAGGTTTTCTAGAAAAATACATTTCAAAAGACGTCTTAGTTGTATTTTTACACAAGAAAACACGATTAGATATGTAGCATGAAGTATTTACGGCCTCGGCCCACAAATAATGTGGTAGACCGTATTCACTAAGCATTGTTCTAGCCATCTCTTGTAAAGTTCTATTTTTACGTTCAACTACTCCATTTTGTTGTGGAGTTCTAGGACAAGAAAGTTCATGCTTAATTCTATGTTCTTCACAAAAAGTGATAAAGGGTAGGTTAATGAACTCACCTCCTCTATCACTTCTTATTCTTATTATTGAAGTGTCTTTTTCCTTTTCAACTCTTTTCTTAAAGGCTTGAAAATGTGAAAAGGCTTGACTTTTATGTTCAAGAAAGAAAACCCAAGTAAAACGTGAAAAATCATCTACTAAAACAAAAGCAAATCTACTCCCACTTAAACTTTCGGTTTGTGTTGGGCCAAATAAATCCATGTTGATTAACTCCAAAGGACGTGATGTCATGATATCCTTAATTGACTTGAAAGAAGACTTAGTTTGTTTACCAAATTGACATGCGTCACAAGCTCGGTCCTTTTCAAAATTCAATGAAGGAATACCCTTCACCATTTCCTTTGTGTTAAACCTAGAAATATGGTCAAATGAAACGTGGCCTAATCTCCTGTGCCACAACCAAGAGTCGTCATCGAGGGCTTTTAAACAAGTTATATTACAAGACATATTTAACATATCTATCATATAAACATTACTTTCACGAAAACCGAAAAACACACAAACATTAGAATTTCTATCAATTACTTTACAAACAACATTATCAAAATTAACATCAAATCCTTTATCACATAATTGACTAACACTCAAGAGATTATGCTTGAGGCCGTCTACTAAAACTACATTCTCAATTAAAGGGGATGTGCCAAGTTTTACATTACCGATACCGATGATTTTACCCTTGGCGTCATCTCCGAAGGTGACGGTGCCACCTTCATGATATCTTGATAGGGTTGCGAAATTGTTGATGTCCCAAGTCATGTGCCTTGAGCAACCGCTATCAAGATACCACAATCCTCTACGTCTTTGAGCTTTGGAAAGTACCTACATCATTTAAAACAATTGTTGACTTTGGTACCCAAACTTTCTTGGGTCCTTGAAAGTTAGTGTTACGAACCCAAATATTATGATGTGAGGCATTTAGTCTATCATAGCAAAAATTAGCTACATGACCTTTACGACCACAAAATGAGCATGTAAACACTTTTCTATACATAAATGCATGATGTGTACATGTAGGGTGAGCATGCTTTGGGGGTTTGCCATTATGTGAAGGTTGTGTGGTGTGTACATGAGCATGGGCATGAAGAGCATTTTTCTTAGGGGCTTGCTTCTTAGGAAACATAGCCTCAATTTTCTTCTTATCAAACTCACTACACTTTTTCACAACAATTCCTAATGAGTCTATTCTTTCCTTAAGCATAGTAATCTCATTAGCATCAATAAGTGGGGACTTGCCTTTACAAGAAATCTTATATTTATCAAACTCATTTTTAGTGGAAACTAAAGTAGAATGCAAGTCATTATTTTCTTTAGAAAGATTTACAACTTGAAGACTAAGAGATTCATTATCCTTTTTCATTTTTAAATACTTTTTCTTTAAGAAATCATAATTATTAGAAAGTTCTATAAATGCTTCTCCTAGTTCATCCATAGAAAGATCTTCATCAAAAGAAGTAGAAGGTGTTACCTTGCTTGTGCTCTCATTTGCCATGAAGCACATATTGGCGGTGTCGATATCCTCCTCGGATTCGCTTTCGGAATCCCATGTTGCCTTCATTGCTTTCTTCTTGTAAGGCTTCTTGGATGAGGATGGCTTCACTTTATCCAGACACTCCGCTACAATGTGTCCCGGCTTTTGGCAATTGAAGCATATGATCTATCTCTCTTCTTTGCCTCCTTGCCATCTCCTTCTACCTTGGAATTTCGCCTTGTTGTACATCCTCCGGACATTTTTGACTAGAAGTGAGAGCTTTTCGTCATCTTCTTCTTCATCATCTTCCTCGGAGTGGGTAGCATGACTTTTGAAGGCAATAGTCTTCTTCTTGGAAGGAGCCATGTCCTCCCTTGCTTTCCTCTCAATCTCATGGGTTTTTAGATTCCCAATGAGACCAATGAGCTCAATCTCATCTTTGTCATTTAGTTCCTTCAAGGTTGTAGCCTTTACTTCCCATGAAGGAGGAAGAGCCCGGATGATCTTTCTTACTCTTTGATCATTGTTGATGTCCTCACCTAGAGAAGAAAGTCCATTAGTAATCTTAGTAAATTTTGTAACCATATCATCTATGGTTTCATGTTCTTGCATGCTAAAATTTTCATATTGGGACCGAAGAAGGTCTATCTTAGCCCTCTTCACTTGTGATGTCCCCTCATGTGTGACTAACAAATGGGTCCAAATCTCATATGCGGATTTGCAATGGATGACTCTAGCTATGTCATCATCATTGAGGGCTTGTAGGAGTGCATAATGAGCCCTAGCATTGGCGTCAAATTCCTTGGTCTCAATTTCGGACCAAGTAGATTCATCACCGGGGGGTACACTAAAGGACTTAGTCACGCCCTTTGCAACTCGACTACCTAGAGATTGCAAAAACAGGTCATCTTAACCTTCCATATGGGAAAGTTAAGTCCATCAAACTTAGAAGGTGTCTTAATACCATCGGCCATGTTTACTAAATGAGAATGAATGAAATGATTAGCAAAATGAGGATCTCTCTAAGGTTGTTAAGCCAAATCCTAGAGTCCAAGCTCTGATCCAATTGAAATACACCTAGAGGGAGGGGTGAATAGGTGTAATTGCTAATATAATGATCTTTTTAAACTTAGATGAAAATGAGTGATGCAACGATCTCTCAAAACACGACTAGGAGCCGTATACCCCGTAAAGGGTTCTGAACTCCGTCCTCCCAATTCCCCTTGAAATGGGTTAGAGGTGCGTAATGCAACCGTGTTGTATGAGATTTGATCGATCAAGTAAAGTATGAAATGCTATGATGGAATGCACACAAATAATATAGCAAGTAAAGTAAACAAGTGAAGATTGCACAAGTAAAGGGTTAGTTCTCAAGCAAATAATTTAAGACAATATAAAGCTAGAGAAATGTAAAGCAAGATGACGCAAGGCAATCGCAAACACAATGATTTGTTTCGAGGTTCGAGCCACCGCTCTAGTCCCCACCTTCACCTCCGTGAAGGGTTTCCACTATCCACCTAGGACCCCTTACAATGGTCTACCGAAGACCGAGCACCGAGCTCTACAAACACCTCTACCGAAGAGGTTGCTCCGCAAGAAGAAAATCACAAGAACAAGAGTGATCACAAGTTGATCACTAAACTCTTTCTCAAACACTTTTACAATCTCTCACAATTTTACAACTTCACTATAGTATGAGTAAGATTTTTGGCTCTATGAAGTGTGGTGAGAAAACTTCAGTTGTAGAGTGATATTAGCAATCAAACAACAACTGAAAATCAAACTTAAAAGAGTTGGAAATGAAAGCTTTAAAAATTTTTCTTTTTCTCTTGAAAACAATGAAAACCAAGGATTTTTCTAAGTCAATAACAAAGACCTATTGCCCACTATTTATAGGGAGAGAATAGGTTAAAACTCTTTTCTTTACACCTAATTTGACCTGCAAAAGATCCCCAACAACTCTCTAAAAGTCTGTTAAAAGAGAAACAAAAAACAAATTTCTGAATTATCCCAAAGAGGAAAGAGCCGTTAGGCTGCAGCAGGCTTGGCGGTCGACCGGTCCGGTCGACCGTCGCCCTGCTGGCAAAGAGCCGTTGGGCTCCGGTCGACTGGTCCGGTCGACCGTCCTCTTTGAGGAAACACAGTTTCCTTCTTCCGGTCGATCGGTCCGGTCAACCCAGAAAACCTGAGAGCAAATCTGCTCTCTGTCGGTCGACCGGGCGGTCGACCCAGGAAACCCGAGAGCAAATCTGCTCTCCGTCGGTCGACCGGGCGGTCGACCGACAGACATGCACAAACTGTGCATGTCCAGACACATCGCCGGTCGACCGGGCCGGTCGGCCGGACTAGCCTGAAACAGGAAAACAGCAGGTTTTTGAAGTTGAAAAATATTAAAAAAATATTTTAAAAATACATATAGCTAAGTATTATGCAGGAAATAGTTTATACACATGTTTTAAACAAAATATTCAATATGTAACAAAATTTGATACATGTATATATAAACTAAGGCATAAAACTTAGAAATAAACGTTTTTTTAAACATAAAAAAAATAAGGATAGAAGTGTGTGTGTTTCCTAGAGCCATATTACCAATACTCAAACTTTAACAAAACTACTCTTACAATAATTCTAAGGACTTCAAGGCTTCAAGAGGGGCTATCTCCACTTGATCTTCAATTTTGCATCTTGAGCCCAATTTGAGTTGTCTTGAGTCCAAATCACCTTCCTTTAGGGAAGAAAACATCTATACAAGATAGAAACCTGAAACACACTTAAACAACAAATGATATTAGTACAAATAACTAATATGTTTTGTAATCATCAAAACACACTAAAAATGGGTTGATTGTAACCTTGGGCCAACAGGACCTTCACAGAACCTCAAGTTAGGTGAGGAGCTGGTTCTGGAAACATTTTTGTGCATCCCTTTCCAGTGTGGTCTCAAGCTCGCGAGCTGCCACTGCACGCTGCTTGTCCAACTTCTTCTAAAGACTGGTGATTATCTGGAGGAGTTGGCCCTACAGTTCAAAAACTCAGCTGATCTAGTTCTGAGTCGGCCAAGTATGAACCGAATCATGTTTCCCTAGTCCGCAACTGGGCCACAAGACACAGATGAAATCATTTTTCCTGACTCGGGGTTAATTCGGCCCCGACTCTATCAGATAGAAAAAACCTGTGACTGCCCCGTTCAAACCCGTGACATGCTGAGCTCGCCTTCAGGAAGAAGGGGAAAAGGAAGGGAAAAAACGCCCAATCTTCATCGCCCCCGTCGCCCTCGCCCTCGCAGATCTGGAGAGGGCAGCGGAGGGAGGGAGAAGATTTGGAATCTTGAATCCTCTCGTCGCTATCTGAGAGAGCAGTAGAGGTCAGAGGAAGGGAGAGGGGGAGAGATCAGAGGGAGGGACTGGGTGCCCGATCTCTTTCCACCCTAACCTGATCTTTCTTTCTTTCTCTCTGTCTCTCTCCCCCCTTTCTCTTGTCCTTTTCCTTTTCTTGTTAATTTTTTAAAATTTGGGCATTTTACATATTTACCCTTCAAATCTTTCATATTTTTAAATTTACCCCGCAAATCTTTATATTTTCCTAATTATCTCTCAAAATAAATTTGTTTTGTTTATATGATACATGGATTTTGATGCTTATATTTTTTAGAATTTATCATGATTTTTTCAGAATTTTTTGAGCTCTCTATGTACTGTTTTGCGCTTATTGCTCGAGTATGTTCCGTGACGCTGAGACTGATGAGGAACGGTGCCCTCCGAGTCGACAGTCGAAACTGCGACTTTGAACCATAGTTGGCCCTCAAGGGGAAGCTGACCCCTCAAGTTCGTTACCCCCCCTGCCTGTGAATTAGTCAAGGATGAATGTGCTCCCTAACTTCTTTGATAAGAATGTTGGGGTGGGGAGGAGGGGGATGCCACCCCCTGTACCTCTAGAGGCTACCGATTTGTTCTTCGAGGAGGCGGTGGGAAGGACTTGAGAAGAGTTTCTTCTAGGTGGGGTCATCTCCGTCTGATGAGCCCTTTCTGAAAAAGGGTTGAAAAAAAGGGAGGAGACCTTGAGGTGACTCGAAGATCTTAATGAAAGCCCCCCAAATGTTGTGGGAAATTCTTCAGGGACTTTCCCATGTGCACTGAATTGTCAAGGACGCACAAATTAAAAGATCACAACAAACTTAAGAGATTTAACGTGGAAAACCCGAAAAGGGAAAAAATCACGAGAAGGGAGATGTTCTACTTTAATTCAAAGCAAGCATAAAACTAGAATGCTCTGTGTGATTACAGATGCGTTACGGTATTTTTTTTCCTGAACCTCCCTCTCGTTGGAGAGGGAGAGTTATTTATATTCGCTCGAGCTACTTTCAGGGGTGCAGATATTTCGAATCTGCGTAACTGCACGACTTGCATGCTACGATTTCCTTGTAACCGCTCAGATTGTGCCAGTTGATTGCTGAGATCGCTATGCAAGGATAATTATCACCGTTCATAATTGCTCGCTTTGATATAGGAGTGTTACATCGTTTAGAATGTGGGGATGATCTGATAGTGTAGTTAGATATGTGAATCTAGAAAATTGCGCTATCCACCTGTAAGTAAAGTGGGATAATAAGCTCCAGAGAGTCAAATGTTGGAGTCTTAAGCAACTCCGTGGGGGTCTTCGTGTTGGAGTCTTGAGCGACTCCATGATGGACTCGGTACTGGTGGTTGAAATCTCAGGCAATGATGCAACTCCGATTAAGTGCAACTCTGGTTAAGTGTTTGATCTGGGTAGTCGATGTCTGACCAGTGGTGAGTTTGGGTTGAAGCTCAATATCTCCTTGTGCCCATATCATGCATGCTCGTGAGTTGAGTCTGCTGATGGTAAGCGATGATCTCCAGGCAGGATACGTGTCGTGATTTCCTATGGGGTTGAGAATTACCCACTACAATGGCGTTGAAGACCTCGTTGATGGAGAGCCTGAGTGGAGTGAAGTGCTCTGTCGGCTTGGAGTGGACTCGATGAAAGAATCAGGGGCGCCTGTTTCTTATGGGCAGGTTATCCCTGATTCAGATTCTTGGCTCTGATAGTAGCTTCATATTACGGCTGACTTTTCTTCGTCGTCACCATGTTTGGCGGAGCTCTTCATTATTTCCTCCAACTAGATGTAGGGTTGAGCTTGGGATAGAACCTCGCTCTTTTGAGTGACGTGCTTCAGTAAGTGTTTGTAAAGGGGTGAGAAACTTGCAGCCCACTGATGAATGCGAGTGCAGACATATTTTCACTGCAGTTAGGAACCTTGGCCAACTTGAAAGTAACCGATGTAAGACTTGATGCTATCACCCTACCTTATTTTAACGGTCAGGAGTGTTGGCCCATAGGGTTACACTCTCCATTTGTTTAGAGTTTTGATGATAACAAAACAAATAAGAGCTATTTGGTACTAATAAGTTTGTTCAAGATAAGTTTCAGGTTAGTACCATACTTGGAGACCATTGTTTAGCTATTAAAAGAATTTCTAGGTTCATGAAGCAAAGAAGGCTTTTTGGCACATCAAGGAAGGAACTTAGAAGAGAAGGCTCTAGCAAGGCATTACATGGCTCAAGCCTTGAAGATTGCTCAAGAAGACTTCATTAGTTTGTTTCTAGTTTTATAGTTTTGAATAGTGGATAGGATTGAAGCTCTATCACACACGTTTTTTTCGCACATGTTTATTCCAAAAAGATTTCTAATAATATATACAAAATATTTTTGGATACAATCTTTTGTCTTGAAAGTTATTATTATGTTTTATACTTATATCTGTTTAAAACTATTTTCTGAAAAATCTGTATCTTCCCTAAAAATCCTTTTGTTTTTGCCTTTTGGCCTGAGCCGGTCGACCGACCGGTCGGCCGCAGTTCTGGCAACTGTGCATGTCAGTGTGCACGTTTTTCGGTCGACCCGAGCGGCCGACCGAAACCCGTCGGCCGACCGTAGCGGTCGACCGAAGCATGCCTGACTGTAAGAGAGTTTCTCTCTGTTTGTTTCGGTCGACCGGGCGGTCGACCGAGAGCCGGCAACGGCTCTTATTTTTGAACTTTCGGTCGACCGACCGGTCGACTGGGATAGCCGTTTGTACAGTAACGGCTATAATTTTAAACATGTTTTATTTTGTCTTTTTCTTTCTAATAAGGGTTTAAATGTTATTTGCTGATCCTAAAACCCTCTAATTACCCTTAAGTGAGTTTTATCTCTAAACCCTAGCCCTCTCCTATAAACAGGGGTGTTTGGGGAGAGATTGATGACAAGAAAAATTAGCAAAAGTTTCAAAAGTTTAAGGCATTCAAAAGAGCTTTGTTTCTTAGTTTTTGTGCTGAAATTCTCTCTCATTTTTTGAAGTGTTTTCAAATACTCTCTGATTTATTTTTCTTTCTCCACTTACAAACAAGAGCTTCATTCCTACTCATTGTTCTCTAAGGACCTTTGTAAGGGAAGAGAATTTTACAAGAGAGAGTTTGTGGTCTTTTGACTACTAAGAAATCGCTTGTACTTGAGATTGTGGAGTTGGGTACTCCGGTGATTTTGTAACATCTTTGTGATAGTGGAAGTGGTTGGAATCCTTCTGGGGAAGGCAGGAAGTAGAGCTGGGTGCTTGAATCTCGATAACAATTCTCGGTGTTTGCGTTTGGTTTACTTGCACTTGATTCTTGCTTTACTTTCATTGCTACTATCACTTGCTTTCAATCTTCATTGAAATATTCACTTGTTTCATACATCTTGTCAATCATTGTCCCATACAACAAGATTGCATTGCACACCTCCAACTCATTTCAAGAGGAATCTAGAGGAAGGAGTTAAGAGACTCTTGTGAGGAATTCGGCTTCTAGTCTTGCTTTGGGCGATTGTTGCATTCTCATTTTTAAATTGTGCATTGATTAGCTTTATCACCTATTCACCCCCCTCTAGGTGATTTTCAATTGGTATCAGAGCTTGGACTCTAGGTTTTGGCTTAACATCCATAGAGAGATCCTTAAAATTTGCTAATCAACATTTTCATTCCATCATTCATTCACTAGTAAACATGGCCGATAACATCAAAAACCCTCCTAAATTTGATGGACTAAATTTCCCTATTTGGAAGGTTAGGATGACTATTTTTTTGCAATCATTAGGTAGCCTAGTTGCTAAATCCTTGACCAAACCCTATGTTGTACCCGATAGTGATGAGAGCACATGGACCGACTTCACCTTTAGAGAATATGAGGCTAACTCCAAGGCCCAAAACTCCCTATTAACCGCCTTGAATGAGGACGACCTCACACGGGTAATTCATTGCTAATCCACTTATGAGATTTGGCAACATTTGTTGGTCACACACGAAGGGACTTCACAAGTTAAGAGAGCAAAGATAGATCTCTTAAGGTCCCAATATGAATCCTTTAAAATGATTGATGAAGAATCTATTGATTGTATGATTACTAGATTTACTAAAATCACCAATGCTCTTTCTTCTTTAGGTGATGATATCTCCAATGATCAAAAGGTGCGAAAAGTAATCCGGGCACTTCCGTCATCATGGGAGATAAAGGCCACCACTTTGAAAGAATTGAACGACAAGGATGAGATGGACCTCATTAGTCTTATTGAGAACTTAAAGACCCATGAGATGGAAAAGAAAGCTAGAGAAGAGGCCGCTCCTCTTAAGAAGAAATCCATAGCCTTCAAGTCTTCATCCACTCTTGAGGACGATGAAGAAGATGAAGAAGAAGATGAGGAGCTCTCCCTCCTTGTGCGAAATGTAAAGAGGATGTACTGAAAGAACAAGCTCAACTTCTGAAGAAAATTTGAAGGAAAAGAGGAGAGAAGAATCATATGCTACAATTGCCGAAAGCCCGGACATATAATGGCCGATTGTCCGGAGTTCAAGAAGAAGATGACTTCCTCCTTCAAGCCAAAGAATCTGGAAGAAAAGAAAGCGTACAAGGCAACTTGGGATTCAGAAAGCGAGTCCGAGGAAGAGACGGATACGGCGAACATGTGTTTCATGGCAAACACACCAAAGGTAACCCCTCAACCTCTTGATGAAGAAGATGATGAATTAAGTAAAGAAGTTCTTGTACATGCCTTTGTTGAACTTTTCGAAACTTATGACAATAAGAAGATTGAATGTTTTAAATTACAAAAGGAAGTTGCTTTTCTTAAAAATCAACTTGCTATGGTTTCTAAAGAAAAAGATGATATTTCTTCTAATCTCATTTCTATTCAAAATGAATTTAGTGCCTACAAGGTTTCTTGTAAGGTAAAATCTCCTATGGTTGATGAAAAAGAAATTTCTTCTTTAAAATCTAAAATGGTTGATTTTGAAAAGGTTTTGAAAGATTGTGCTTTTAACACTAAGAAACTTGAAGAAAAATTTTCTAAAAAGCACACCTCTCATGCTAAAGATTCACATGTTAAGATTCCTTATGCTCACACTACACATAACACTTCTCATGTTAAATCTTCTCATGCTCACAATTCTCATGCTCACAAATCACACACTCACTATGCTTTTAAATATGGTAGAGTGTATAGATGCACATGTTGTGGTAAGAATGGACATTTGGTTAAATTTTGTTATGACCAAGTAAATAGAACCAATAATCTTGTTTGGGTTAATGAAACTAACTCTTTAGGACCCAAGAAAATGTGGGTACCAAAATCAAGTCCTAAATTATTTGATGTAGGTACACACCAAGGCTCCAAGACGTAGGGAGCGGTGGTACTTTGATAGTGGTTGTTCAAGACACATGACACGGGACATCAATAACTTTACAACTCTATCAAGGTACATGGAAGGTGGCACCGTCACCTTCGGGGATGACTCCAAGGGCAATATCATTGGTATAGGTAACATTCAAATTGGTTCATCTCCCATTATAGAAAATGTTGTACTTGTTGACGGTTTGAAACATAATTTACTAAGCATAAGTCAACTTTGTGACCGTGGTCTTAAAGTTGTTTTTGATGATTCTTCTTGCAAGATTTTTGATGTTAAATCCAATGATTGTATTCTCATCGGTTTTCGTGATAATAATGTTTATATCATTGACATGCTTAATTTGGATTGTTCTACTAAATACTTAAATGCTTTTGATGAAAATTCTTGGCTTTGGCATAGAAGATTAGGACATGCATCTATTGACCATCTTTCTAGGATTAATTCAAAGGAATTGATGAAGGGTACTCCTTGCTTGAAGTTTGAGAAAGACCGCATTTGTGGTGGGTGCCAACTTGGGAAACAAACCAAGTCTTCCTTCAAACCAATCAAGGATATCATGTCAACTAGGCCTTTAGAATTAATTCACATGGATCTTTTTAGACCTACTAAAACTAAGAGCTTAAATGGTAGTAGATTTGCATTTATTTTAGTTGATGATTTTTCCCGTTTCACTTGGGTTATCTTTTTGGAACACAAAGATCAAACTTTCTCTCATTTTAAGATTTTTTGAAAAAGAGTTGAAAAAGAAAAGGGTTTTTCGATTTTGAAAATAAGGAGTGATAGAGGTGGTGAGTTTGTGAACCAACTCTTCATGACTTATTGTGATGAAAAAGGAATTAAGCATGAAATGTCTTGTCCTAGAACTCCACAACAAAATGGAGTTGTAGAAAGGAAAAATAGAACACTTCAAGAGATGGCTAGGACAATGATAAGTGAGTATGACCTCCCTCAATATCTATGGGCCGAGGCCGTAAACACCGCATGCTATATATCGAATCGTATTTATTTGTTTAAAAATTCTTCCAAAACATCTTTTGAAATGTATCATTCTAGAAAACCTAATGTTGCCTATTTCAAAGTTTTTGGATGCAAGTGTTTTGTTTTGAACACTAAAGATAATTTGGGTAAATTTGATGCTAAGGCTTATGAAGCAATCTTTGTTGGATATTCTACAACTAGTAAAGCTTATAGAGTATTCAATAGATCTTCACTTACCATTGAAGAAACCATGCATGTTAAATTTGAAGAATCTAATGTGTTTGTTGAGAATGTTGTAGAGATTGAACCATTAGGTGAAAACATGGAGAAACTATCCTTGAAGGACTCACCCGCTCAAGAAGATAAGCAAGAATCAATTGGTGATGTTCAAGAGGATAAAGAGGAAAGCTCTTAACCGCTTCCTAAAGCTTGGAGATATGCCACAAATCATCCCAAGGAGCTCATCTTAGGTGATGCATCTAAGGGGGTAACAACTCGCTCCAAACTCCATGACCTATGTGGTAACTTTGCTTTCATTTCTCATTTTGAACCCAAAAGCATCCTCGAAGTCGAGGCGGACTCATATTAGTTGCTAGCCATGCAAGAGGAACTTAATCAATTTGAGCGCAACCAAGTTTGGCACCTTGTTCCTAGGCCCCACGATTGACCAATAATTGGTACTAAGTGGATCTTTAGGAATAAGATGGATGAGTCCGGAAATGTGATTAGGAATAAATCTAAGTTAGTGGCCCAATGTTACACTCAAGTTGAGGGAATTGACTTTAAGGAGACCTTTGCACACGTAGCACGGCTTGAAGCCACACGGATGACACTAGCTTTTGCATCTTTCAAAAAATTAAACTTTTTCAAATGGATGTGAAAAGTGCATTTTTGAATGGTTTTATAAATGAAGAAGTTTATGTTGAACAACCTCCCGGTTTTATTGATCATGTTCATCCTAATTTTGTTTTTAAATTTGATAAAGCTTTGTATGGATTGAAACAAGCTCCAAGAGCTTGGTATGAAAGGCTTTCTAGTTTTCTCATTTCAAATAATTTTGTTAAAGGCAAAGTAGACGCAACTCTATTCACTAAGCATGTTGATAATGACTTTTTAATTGTGCAAATCTATGTTGATGATATAATTTTTGGTTCTACTAATGAGTTTTTATGCAAGAAATTTGAAAAGGTTATGCAATGTGAGTTTGAAATGTCATCAATGGGTGAGCTTAATTTCTTTTTTGGACTCCAAATCAAGCAATTGCAAAATGGGAACTTCATATGTCAAGCCAAATACACAAAGGAACTCGTAAAGAGGTTTGGACTTGAAGACTCAAAGGTGTGCAACACTCCCATGGCAACTACAACCAAGCTTGATAAGGATGACCAAGGTAAAAATGTTGATATTAAATTGTATAGAAGCATGATAGGAAGTCTTTTGTATTTGACGGCAAGTAGGCCGGACATCATGTTTAGTGTGTGTCTTTGTGCTAGATTTTCATCGTCTCCCAAAGAGTCCCATCTTATTGCGGTAAAACGCATTATTCGTTATATTAAGGGAACGATTGGAATGGGTCTATGGTATCCGAAAACTGGAGATTTCTCAATGATGAGTTATTCGGATGCCGACTATTCGGGTTGTAGAGTAGATAGAAAGAGTACTAGTGGGACATGTCAATTTCTTGGTAATTGTCTTGTTTCATGGTCCTCTAGGAAACAAAATTCCGTAGCTCTCTCAACCGCCGAGGAGGAATATGTTGCCGCGGGGGCTTGTTGTGCACAAGTCCTTTGGATGAAACATACTCTCCTTGATTATGATTTGCATTATAATCATATTAAAATATTTTGTGATAATACTAGTACTATACACATGACTAAGAATGCAAATCAACATAGTAAGACCAAGCACATTGAGATTAGATATCACTTTCTTAGAGATCATTTTGAGAAAGGTGATATAGATATTGATTATGTTTCCACGGATTTGCAACTAGCCGATATTTTCACTAAACCACTTGATTTTGCTAGATTTTCGTTTATTTGTGGAGAACTTAATGTTTGTGTTATTGAATAAACATGAGTTTCTTAACCCTTTTTTATGTATGACAAAAAGGGGGAGAATAAGTTTACATGACAAAATTATAAGTTCATATGGTCTTGGTTCCATATGAGTTTATATATGTTTATTTGTTTTTATAAATTCTTGTTTTTTAAGTGTTTTGTTTACTTAAAATCTACATGTTTTTATTTGTTTAATATAGCATAATTTGAGGGGGAGCTTTCTCCTCCCCTATATTTTTGATAATAGCCTATTTGTTTTGTCATCATCAAAAAGGGGGAGATTGTTGGCCCATAAGGTTACACTCTCCATTTGTTTAGAGTTTTGATGATAACAAAACAAATAAAAGCTATTTGGTACTAATAAGTTTGTTCAAGATAAGTTTCAGGTTAGTACGATACTTGGAGACCATTGCTTAGCTATTACAAGAATTTCTAGGTTCATGAAGCAAGGAAGGCTTTTTGGCACATCAAGGAAAGAACTTAGAAGAGAAGGCTCTAGCAAGGCATTACATGGCTCAAGCCTTGAAGATTGCTCAAGAAGACTTCATTAGTTTGTTTCTAGTTTTATAGTTTCGTTAAAGAATAGTGGATAGGATTGAAGCTCTACCACACACGTTTTTTTCGCACATCTTTATTCCAAAAGATTTCTAATAATATGTACAAAATATTTTTGGATGCAATCTTTTGTCTTGAAAGTTATTATTATGTTTTATACTTATATCTGTTTAAAGCTATTTTCTAAAAAATCTGTATCTTCCCTAAAAATCCTTTTGTTTTTGCCTTTTGGCCTGAGCCGGTCGACCGACCGGTCGGCCGTAGTTCTGGCAACTGTGCATGTCAGTGTGCACGTTTTTTGGTCGACCCGAGCGGCCGACCGAAACCCATCGGCCGACCGCAGCGGTCGACCGAAGCATGCCTGACTGTAAGACAATTGCTCTCTGTTTGTTTCGGTCAACCGGGCGGTCGACCGAAAGCCGGCAACGGCTCTTATTTTTGAACTTACGGTCGACCGACCGGTCGACCGGGATAGCCGTTTGTACAATAATGGCTATAATTTTAAACATGTTTTATTTTGTCTTTTTCTTTCTAATAAGGGTTTAAATGTTATTTGCTGATCCTAAAACCCTCTAATTACCCTTAAGTGAGTTTTATCTCTAAACCCTATCCCTCTCCTATAAATAGGGGTGTTTGGGGAGAGATTGATGACAAGAAAAATTAGCAAAAGTTTCAAAAGTTTAAGGCATTCAAAAGAGCTTTGTTTCTTGGTTTTTGTGCTGAAATTCTCTCTCATTTTCTGAAGTGTTTTCAAATACTCTCTGATTTATTTTTTTTTCTTCACTTACAAACAAGAGCTTCATTCCTACTCATTGTTCTCTAAGGACCTTTGTAAGGGAATAGAATTTTGCAAGAGAGAGTTTGTGGTGTTTTGACTACTAAGAAATCGCTTGTACTTGATATTGTGGAGTTGGGTACTCCGGTGATTTTGTAACATCTTTGTGATAGTGGAAGTGGTTGGAATCCTTATGGGGAAGGCGGGGAAGTAGAGCTGGGTGCTCGAACCTCGATAACAATTCTCGGTGTTTGCGTTTGGTTTACTTGCACTTGATTCTTGCTTTACTTTCATTGCTACTATCACTTGATTTCAATCTTCATTGCAATATTCACTTGTTTCATACATCTTGTCAATCATTGTCCCATACAATAAGATTGCATTTCGCACCTCCAACTCATTTCAGGAGGAATCTAGAGGAAGGAGTTAAGAGCCTCTTATGAGGAATTCGGCTTCTAGTCTTGCTTTGGGCGATTGTTGCATTCTCATTTTTAAATTGTGCATTGATTAGCTTTATCACTATTCACCCCCCTCTAGGTGATTTTCAAGGAGGTGGTGGTTGTTCCTCTTGACTTCTCGGCGAGAGGCGTACTGAGTGAGGAATATTTCTTTTATCTTTTCGAAGTTATGGGGAGTGTGGCGGCAGGGAGTAGAACCAATTCGAGGCCATGTTATTTTAAGCTAGATGAAAGGTTAGGCACAAGAGCGGATTGTTGCGGGATTGGACCACCATCTTCTTCTGAAAGTGCCTGATGTGTCGAATCTGGTCAGTCATTTTGGAATAGTAGTCGAAAGATGGAGTTGCAAAGTTCTTCGGGAACTTGCACTCTAGGATCTCTTCAGAGACCGGGAGTCAAAGACTCTTACAGCGGCTTGTTTCTGTCCGCTTTGAAGTTGCAGTTTAGCCTCCTCGATTCGTCTTTGGATCAACTCGTTGAAGGCTCAGATATGGGAGGATTCTTCGATTCTTATCCGAATCTAGCGGTGATAAGCTTCTGTTAGGAAAAGAGGCAAATCAGCTTCGTCAAACTAGTCTTTGTGGGGGGGGCACGTTGATCTGGGCTGCCTCAAAATTGTGATGGGCCCATCGGTCCGAGCCTCTCCGATTCTAGGCTAACTTTTCAACTGTGTCTGCTCCTGAGCCTTCTGGAAGATGGTGAAATGTGCCTGAAGTTGCTCGTTTAGCTATTTTAGTGCTTCCTACTCATGGGCGACTCTCTAACAATTGGGAGCAGCTTGCTCATGGTCGTGATCTGATCGGATCTGTTGTTCCATGTCAGCAAGCATCTGAAGGATCTGGCCTTCGAATATCGACGTCAATCAAATGTCAGCGGTTGCCCCTGAGGTGAGAAGCCAGTGTCCTCAACAGCAGGCTGTTGATCGACGGTAGGCGAGGGCACCATGTCCCACGCGGTGCTGTTGGTCTTGATTTTTGATAGGACACCATTGTGGGTGACAGTTTGCTTTCTCAGGGCCATCAGCACTAGGGAAGAGGCTTTTTGTGGAAGGTTTTGAGTTGGAAGGTTTTGAGTTAGATGGAAAGGAGATTTTGAGTATGGACTCAGCTCTCAATGAAAACACCAGTTTGTTGTGGATAAAAATCGACTTACTGTGAATTAAACCCACCTCAACCAATTTGAGGAGCTCCCAAATTATACCTGTATAAGTACACACGAATAAAGGTATCTTTCAAGTTAGGAGCACCAATGTGGTGCTACCCTAAAACCCTCGGGCGTGAGAATCAGTAAATAGAGTGGAATGGAAACGACCAACAGAGGAAAACTGTCAGGGTTGTGGATGGAGGTGTCGAGCAGAGGATAACCGCTGGCATAGTAGGAAGGACCTGCAGAGGATAACTGTTGGTGTAATGAATGGGAGGATCGCGTAGAGGACAACTGTGAGTGTGTTGCTGCACTGACAGAGAACTGTCTGGAGTGGTGTGTGATGTGTATGCTTAGAGGATTAGATTAGGGAAGCGATCACTTTTTGATAAGAGAGAATGATCATATATACCTGACAGTGATGCCGGCGTGGAGGCTGGATTGACGGGTTACTGTAATTGCACGATCTACACGTGCTGAATTTGTTGTAATAGTTGTGATCATCAATGCTCGTCAGTTAGGATTGCATGCCAGGAAATTTGCCACTGTCCATAACTACCTGCACTGAAAGGGGGCATTACACGTTATGAACGTGGAGAGGAAGGAGTTGTATAAGTACCGACAAAGATCATGGATGATCTGTTGTTGGTGCTTCATGTTAGGACTTGGAACCTTCAGGATGGATGAGACCTCGGAGATGTAGAGCTCTTGGAATGGTGGAATGGGGCTCCGGACTGAGAACGTCTTTGAGACGGAGGGTAGCTCCGGGATGGCCAAGAGTGGCGGAAACTTCGAGTTAGACTCTGGGATTGCGAATTTCTTGGGGGAAGCTCTTGATAGCTTAGACACGTGCCATCATCCTTTTAAGGGTCAAATTTTGATCGCTACAAGGGGCCATTATAGTATTCTAACCTTATCTTACTTTTTCCTATGGTAGAGTTTTAGCTTACCATTTCAAAGCAGTATCTCAGAATGATAGGCAGGGGAGTCGAGATAAAATCTTCTAGATTGCTAATGTTGAAGTCTGTAAATTATTTGCTTGTTTGATGTCAAAGTAGTCCAAATTACCATCTCAATGTTCAAACTTTTACTTGTTTGATGTTGCAAGGGCATTGATTTTCTATGTTGGTATGTTGAAGTGTAGATGTTACTTGTCCTCTTTATCTTGAAAGCCTCTCTGTTTTTAAGTTTTCTACTTAGTCCTAGTGATTGTAGTTGCAGATATGGATTATAGTGTTGCATAGAGCAAGACTGAAATTTTCTAGATTTCAGTCTATTAACTGTTAACTGTTTTTATTTTGAAATAGTCTGCATTCCATCTGAATACCCAAACATTTATGTTCAGTGTTGATGGACACATTTTCCTAGGTTTGGTTATCATCATGTTGTCTGAATTTTATTATTAATATTTAATATTGCAATTTCTGCAAGATTCTTGTTTACTTTATTTTATCCCTTACTTTGTCCAGAACTGTTTGGAATCTAAAACTGAAGAACAGGGCAAACTAGAAACCATGTATGAGCTAACTGCTGTCATTATTGCTATCAGGTTGCACATCATGTCTGCATGCAGTGGAGGTATTCCTGATATTAGGTGGAGGATCAGTTTGTCTTTCTGTTAAAAAGCTGTTTCAAATGTAAGCAAGAACATCCTATGCTATATGGTTTTATTCTGAGACTATTTGTATGTTTATTTAACTAAGACAGGGATTATGGATGTGATAAGTTTCCATTATCTATAGTTGAAATGTGTATGCTTACTACATGTATTATGATAAGAAAATGGTTTGCGACAATTATGCTCGTCTCAATGATTCAACGTAATAGTAACTATGTCATGTGTATCTTACTAGAGTTGTGAACATGATTGATGATTTTCATAAAACCAGAATTATATTGCTCCTAATTTGCATCTGAGCAAAATCCCCCCTTTGATGATCATAGTAGAATCATAAATGTAAGGCTGTAACCCACCACCCAACATAACTAATGTGAGTGGAGGATGAATTAATTCATCAGAACATCAACTGGATTATTGACAAAACTATTGAAAGCAAAAATATTAAAATCTTGGAGTTCATGAGTGTCTTTGTAAGTTTATATAGGAAAAGGGAGCTCATGATTCTAAAATGAACAAAAAGTATAAGTTACAGGGTTTTAGTAGTCGAAGGGAGGTTCAGGATTCATGATTCTAGAATGGATCTTAGTTAGCAATCAGTAGTTTAACTTGTTGGTGAGACCCCTCCTATAAGGAGGTTTCAGGTTCATTCTCGGTTGTTGCTGAATGGGAGATTTAACTTAAATAATTTGTGTTGGATGCATCTTGTGCGTATCCTCTCTCCTCTTTTTCAGAAAAAAAGTAAATAGATAAAAGAAAAGGAAAAAAAAATATGGCTCTCAGTTATTGATGCGATTTTTTTCTTTCAATTGCTTTCCATAGTTGGGATATTGATGGGTCGCACTAATTTTAAAGGACGGCCCACTTAACATGATGTACCATTAAGAAGAAGTTGGGTCTATACTGGGGCTTTGGATATTGAGGATGGGCAAAAACCATTCTTTGCATGTGTAGTGGCAAGTTTTTCACTTTCATCAAGATCATGACACATGTTCTGCTATCGAAAGGTACCCCGAGCGTTGAACGACTTCTCCATCAAGTCTAGCCTGGACAATGAAAAAACTATCACGATTCCATCCTGAAGCCACATTCAGTCTGGAGTCACTCTCCCGGACACTCGATCGCAGTCCGGAGGCCCCAGCCTCTGAAACAAAAACCCTTCGCAAAGACTGTCGCTTTTACGCTGTTTACAACTTAGTGGTCACATCGTTAGATCATCCCCACGTTCAGACGTTGCAGTGTCCATATATCAATGCAGGCTGTTTTGAATAATGACAAATCTCTCTGCATAACAAACCCAACAATCAATTGGCGCGATCTAAAGGTTATTATGAAATCACAACATGCCAAATTGTGCATTTGTAGAGATTCAAAATATCTGTGTGTGCATTAATAGCTTAGTCAAGTATTAGTATTGCTTATTCTCCAACGGGGATGCGGTTCGCATCTAATTCCATGAAAAGCACCACGTACGAGCAATCTGTTGGCTTTTTCTTAACGAGAATACTCATTCTCACGTTCGAGAGTTCTTGACTGGCACCATACTCACCGGAGCTCCTAACGTGCAAGGTTCCCCCCTTCCCCTTATTGTGTATTTCTTGACAGATCCAATCAGAAGCGTCCCAATCGTTTGTGATGGAAAATCCCCATAAGAAAAATCAAGCAATTAAAGTCATAAGATTGTGCTCTAATATAAATAGGACTTAAAATTATCAATGATGGTGAGAAATATTGCAGGCTAATGATAACAAGACATTATTGTTGCCACCTTGATCTTGAGTGCAACTTCTTTAGACTTTGGGTATATATCTTCTTTGTGGGACTGCTTCTATTTTAGGGTCTTAGCTGTCTTCAAGAGATTAACAATAAACAAAGTGATAAATATTAATTAGGGACATATAAGCACTAATTTTCTTTAGAATAAATAATAAAAAACAATTAAGCACTAAGCCTTCAAGGATTAACTAGCTTTCTGGCTCTCTCTAAAGAGAGAGACTAGGATCATTTCATAAGGATCCAAATCCAAACTCTAATCCTTCCCATTGAATTTCAACCCCACGACATTTAAATTCAAGATCCACTTTGTTGAATTTGATCTACATTATTTGAAGTCTCTAAAAATAAAAAATTATGTCATTTGAATACTTTTTGCTTATCCATCAAGTGGGCGCAATACGAACGGCCGAAAGTTGTGGGTTGTTAGTTTAACCGTGTATAATATTTGAAATCTGAAAAAAATTGTTCTATAGGGGTTTTTAAATGTTTAAATGATGATCAAATGATCGGATCAAGAATTTGTGCGTTTAAAATCATAGATCTAGGCAAAATACTATTTTCAGTCGTCCACTTTACGCAAGCTTGATGAATAAGAAAAAAATACGAATGACATGAATTTTTGTTTTTAAAGGCTTCAAAATAATGTAGGTCAACTTCAATGGAGTGGATCTTATATTTGAGTATCGGGGGATTGAAATTTAATAAAAAGAATTCGGGCTCAAATCCTTTTGAAAGGAGCCACACACACACACACACACACACACACACACACATATATAGAGAGAAAGAGAGAGAGAGAAACTTGTGTTATTCCAAAAGGATTTGAGGTCGAATCTTGTCCACTCAAATACAACTCTGTGACATCTGAATGCATGATCCACTTCATTGAAGTTGATCTATATTATTCAAGTAATTAAAAATAAAAATTCATATATTTTGAATACTTTTAGCCCATCTATCAAGTAGGTATAAAATGGATGACCGAAATAGTGAGTTGGTAATTTCTCAATGTGATCGCATGTACTTGCCTATTTTGATTTTTTCTTGGTGTTGCTCAATAGCAATCCTTGCGTTCATGTAGAGAGTAGGTTAGCAATTTGCCCCACCTAAACTTTGAGATTATGGATGGAGGCTGCTTGATTTCTAATGAAGGCTTTTTGATTCTCTGTCATTGACTCGGTCTTTGCCAAGAAGTACTCGAATTTATCCATGAATTTTGCAAAGGCTTATTTCAAATTTACTCTCTACTTTTGCACTTGTTGGTATTGTTATTGTTGATAGTTGTTGGCCCAAGATAGATTTGGATGATTCTTCCATGCAGGGTTGTACGTGTTGGATAAAGATTTTTGGGCCTTTGGAAATTGTTGACGAAGTTGGTTCGTTTGATTTGAACATCTGAAAAAGTGTTGCCAATTTGACTATCTCTACTAGAATGTGCTCCTCCGCAAAAATCCCAAATTGAATTAAGAGTATGAATTGCACTTACATTGAACGTACCAAGTCATTTTTGTTGAAACTTGCTACCCCTACATGCTCATCACATAGTTACATATCCATTGGTTTTGATGATAACAAGCTTAGGGTTATATATACACACACTTATTTATATATGTATTTTGTACTCATATGTTTTGCAGATCCAAAGGAGGATATTTTGATGGAGACATAGCACATACATGTTGATCAAAGAGTGCAAGATATTACAAGGCTTTTTTATATTTTTTCTAATTTTTTTAGATTTTTAAAAGTTTGTCAAAAGACTTGAATATACAATTTTTACACATCCCTAGTCGACTAACCCTAAACCTAGTCGACTAAGTTTAGTCTGATAATCTTTCTTTTTTAATTCATATACATACTAGTTGACTACCCTTCCTAGTCGACTTATAGAAATTTATAGAGACCAATCTGTTTACAGTTTAGGTTGTTTAGTTGACTAATAAATGACTGATACATTTACCTATATAACTAATTTTACAAAGACATGCAAATTTTTTCTATTTCAACTGTAGTCGACTACCCCAATTAATTAGTCGACTAATAAAGAAAATTGTGATACTTAGTCGACTAACTCCAAATCCTGGTTAACTATGCAGTTAGTTTCTGACTGTTGGACAGTTGTGTAAGTTTTTTTTGTTATTTTCCCACTCTTTTATTATTCAAATTCAAATCAAATAACCACCCCAACTGTCGGAATTCTTCAACTATAAATAGGGATTAATTTCTTTGATTTTTACACAACTTTCTATAGATAAAATCTGTCAAAATTATGAAAAAAGTCTTGTACTTCAGAAATTTTTTCTCTTTGATTCATTCTTTACCCAATTCAATTCTTAGTGAGAAAAATTGAGAGTTCCACTATAAGATCCCCGTAAATTCACTCCCACACAAAGGTCAAGACTTATAGGACAATTGTACTCATTGCACAGAAGGTCTTCTTGGTGTAGAGAAGAGGTGTACAAATTTGACTAAGAAGTTTGTCAAGTGGTGTACTGTTTGTTAGTTTTGAGGGTTTTCAAAATCAGGTTAAGAAAATTCTCAAACAGGTGCTTGGAGAATGGATGTAGGTCAAGAGGATCGAACCAGGATAAAATATCTTATGTTTGCGTTTGCTTTTTCGTGTTTGACTCTGTGCATATTTACTTTTCTTGAAAGTTAATTACATTTCTTATTTAGAATTTTTAAAATACTATTCACCCCCCGTAGTGTTTATTTTGCCATAGTTTCAGATTCTAATTTGGTATAAGAGCAAGGAATAAAGATGAAAACAGATTTTCCTTCATCTCAATTCAAAGAAGGGCATTCTACACAACGACCACCATTGTTTGACGGTTTAAAGTATAATTTTTGGAAGTGTAGAATGAAAATCTATTTACAGTCAATTAACTATGAACTCTAAAATATCGTGAAAGCGACATATGAGAATCCACCTACAAACTATGACCAATGGTCTGAGGAACAGAAAAAATCGGTCAACCTTGATACAAAAGCAATGAACTCATTTTTTTGTGCCTTGAACAAAGAAGAATTTAATCGTGTGTCAATAGCCACAACAGCACATCAAATATGGCAAATACTACAGGTAACACACAAAGTAAAAGATCTAAAATTTCTATTCTTATTCACATGTTTGAACTATTCAAGATGAAAAAGAATGAAATTATTACGGAAATGATTATAAGGTTCACCGACATCACAAACTCTTTGGTATCCCTTGGAAAGCAGTACACACAAGTGGAGAAAGTTAGAAAAGTTCTTCGTACGCTCATGTTTAATTGGGAAAAGAAGACCATTGCCATAGAAGAAGCCACCGATTTATCAACAATGACATTGGAGAACCTCATTAGAAACTTGATGTCATATGAAGTCCAAATTGAAGATAGAAAGAAGGATGAACAACAACATAAATTAAAAAAAAACTCCCCGCCTTCCATATATCTTCAGACACGGAGGATTTAGATGATGAAGAAGAGGAAATTGCTATGATTTCAAGAAAATTTAGAAAGTTTTTGAAACAAGATAAGTTTAAAAAGAATAAGGACACTAATGATAACCTTTTTTATTTTAAATGTAATAAATCGGATCATATGAAGAAGGATTGCTCATTGCTTAAACTGAAAGGGAACTTCAAAAGTTTCAACAAATTCAAGAAGAAAAAAGAAGCCTTTTAAGTAACATGGGATGATAGTGATACGTCTTCCTTTGATGAAGAAGAGATCACAGAATCGACAAATATTTGTTTTATGGCTCAAGAAGATAAAGAATGAAATTTGAAAATTATGATGAATTGTTTGATGAGTTTCATGAATTATTTCTTGAGTTTAAAGAAATCAATACTAAATATAAAGATTTAAAAAGGAAAATCATATTTTAATGAAAGAAAATAATAAAAATAAAGAATTAAAAAAGAAAATGAGATTTTGATACAAGAAAATATTTTTCTTAAAAATGAAATGACTTCTTTGAATTCACGAATTTCTTTTTTGGATAAAGATATTTCATGTTTTAAAAATAAGTATGATTTTTTTTGGAAAAATGTAACAAAATTCAATAAAAGAAATGAGAATTTGAATGATTTATTATCTTCTCAAAAGATTTTCAATAATCATTTTGGTCTTGGATTTTTTAAAGATAAATATGAAAAATATTTTCATGTTCATGTTTATAAGATCAATAATCATAATTCTTATAATTCTTTTATAAAGAAGAATTACAATTTATCTGCATATAGACCAAATTATAAATATATTTGGATTCTCTTTTGATAAAATGCCTATCTTGCATCATATTTGAATTGTGTATGCAATTCTTGCAATTATATTTATACTAATAAATGGAAATCAAATTCCAATTGGGTTTTGGTTCCCAAAGGCTAATCTTTTTTAGACCCTATCATAATGGGTATAATACAAAAATATTTTATTTTATAGGCACCTCATAAAGATAAATGGATATTTGATAATAGTTGTTACAAACACATGACTAGCCATATTTAACTACTTTCTTCTGCTCAAAATAAGAAAGGAGGAACAGTAACATTCGGAGACAATAACAAAGAAAAGATTATTGGTATCTGTATGCTTAGTAATACAGCAAAACCTCTTATTGAAAATGCTCTTTTGGTAAAAAGTTTAAAATAAAATCTTTTAATTATAAGTCAATTATGTAATAATGATTATAAAATAGTTTTTGAAAAAGATGCTTGTTTTATACATGATACTAATACGATAGATATTTTATTTAAAGGTACTCATAATAATAGTACTTATGAGTTATCAGTGACTTGTTTATCTTCAAATGATAATTTTTGTTTGACTGCATCTAACAATGATTCTTCTATTTGGCATAAAAGATTTGGGCATTTAAATATGAAAACTATTTTGAAATTTTGATTTAATTAAAGGTCTTCCAAAACTTTTTTTAAAAACGTCATTTTTGTGTTCTTGTCAATTAAGAAAATAAGTTAATTCATTTTTAAATCTGAAGATCTAGTTACTATTCATAAACCTTTAGAACTATTGCATTTGGATTTATTTGGCCCTTCTCATGTTCCCTTTCTAAATAAAAGTAGGTACGTATTTGTTATTGTGGATGATTGTTCTCAATTTACATGGGTTCTTTTTTTGAAAAATAAAAATAATACTTTTGATGAATTATTGCAAAAGAGTTAAAAATCAAAAATCTCTAACCATAATCATAATCTGAAGTGATTATGGAGGAGAGTTTGAGAACGAATCTTTTGCAAATTTCTGTAATAAGTTTTGTATTACACATAACTTTGCATTTCCTATAGAATCTTCTCAAAACGGTGTTGTTGAAAGGAAGAATAGGACATTACAAGAATGTGCTAGAACTATGCTTGTTGAAAGTAACTTGCCAAAATATTTTTGGGCTGGATCAGTAGCTACTGCATGCTATGTTTTTAATCGTGTTCTTATTCAATCTATCTTGAACTAAACATGTTATGAACTTTTCTTTAATAGGATTCCAAAAATTTCTTATTTTAAGGTTTTTGGTTATAAATGTTTTTTAAATACTAGAGATGCTTTAGTTAAATTTGATGCTAGATCTAATGAAAGTATTTTCGTTGGTTATTCTACTCGTAGTAAAATATTTAAAATCTTTAATAAAAAACATTTACCATTGAAGAATCTTTACATGTTAAGTTTGATGAACTCTATCTAAACCTTCTGTTGATATTTCATCACATGATGATGATATAATAGATACTTCTTCTATTAATAATACTATTACATCTTATGTTAATACTAACATTTCTAATAAGGATGAAACTCCTACTGAGTTACCTAAAGCATTTGTTGAGGTAAGAAATCATCCTCGTGATTTATTTATTGGAGATATTTCTCAAGGTGTTCAGACTCAATCCAAATTTAATTAAGGTTGCATTCATATCTCTTATTGAACCAAATAATTTTAAAGAAGCATGTGTTAATGATTTTTGATCATTACAATGCAAGAAAAGTTGAACCAATTTGTTAGAAATAATGTATGAGATCTTGTACAATAACCAATGATCATACGGTTATCGGTACCAAGTGGGTATTTAAGAACAACCATGACTAATCCGGGCAAGTAATAAAGAACAAAGCAAGGTTGCTTGTACAAGGTTACAATCAAGAAGAAGGTATTGATTATGATGAAACATATACACCTTTAGCTAGGCTAGAATCTATTCGTATTTTACTTGCTTATGCATGTATTATGAATTTTAAACTTTACCAAATGGATGTAAAAGTGCTTTTTTAAATAACTTTATTAAAGAAACTGTTTATGTAGAACAATCTCTGCGTTTCGGGCAGAAAAAGTTTCTTATCATGTTTTCAAACTTAAGAAGACTTTATATGACCTTAAACAAGCACGTCATGCATGATATGATAGACTCAAAAGATTTTTTTTTGAATTCTAGTTTTGATATTGGCAAAATTGATACAATATTTTTTATTAAACATGTAAATAAAGAAATTTGATTTTCCAAATTACGTGGGTGAACTAAATTACTTTCTCGGTCTACAAATCAAGCAATTAAATGATGGAATATTCATTAGTCAAACTAAGTATCCCAAGGAACTTCTCAAGAGATTCGGTATGAAAAATTTTGGAAGCAAGAGAACTCTAATGGGTACTACTATCTTTCTAGACAAAGATTAGAATGATAAGAGTGTTGATTAAAAAATATATAGAGGTATGACCGGCTCACTCTTATATATTACTGCTAGTAAACCTGATATTATGTTTTGTTTGTTTATATGGTACATATTAGTCAATCTAAAGAGACACATTTTAAAGTAGTGAAAAAGATTTTTAGATACATTAATAAGACTGTTAATTATGGTTTATTTTACCCAAAATCAAGCATATTTGATTTAATGTCATATAGTGATGTTGATTTTGCTGAATGCAAATCCAATCAGAAAAATACTAGTGATACTTGTCACTTTTTGGGGCATTCTCTAATATCGTGGTTCAGTAAAAATCAAAATTTTGTATTATCATCTACAACTGAAGCAAAATATATTGCTGCTAGTGTTGCATGTGCACAAATTTTGTGGATAAAATAAACTCTAGTTAATTATGGTGTTATAGCATACCTTTTCCTATCATGTGTGATAATATAAGTACTATCAATCTATCTAAAAATCCTATTCAGCATTCACGTACAAAAAGTATCAATATCTGACATCACTTTTTATATGATCATACTGTTAAGGGTGATATCTCTTTAAATTTTATATCTAGTGATAGTCAAATAGCTGATATTTTTACAAAACCTCTTAAAGAAGATGTTTTTATGAAATTTAGAAGAGAAGTGAGCATTCGTGCAATTTCTGATATATAAAAACTCATTGCATATGGATTGCATTTCATATAGTATATTTGTTGGTCCAAAAGGTTACACTCTCCACTTGTTTAAAGTTTTGATGATAACAAAACAAATAAGAGCTATTTGGTACTAATTAGTTTGGTTAAGATAAGTTTCAGGTTAGTACCATATTTGGAGGCCATTGCTTAGCTATTGTAAGAACTTCTTGGTTCATGGAGTAAAGAAGGCGTTTTTGCACATCAAGGAAGGAACATGAAGAGAAGGCTCTAGCAAGGCATTGCATTGCTCAAGACTTCAAGATTGCTCAAGATATTTCATTAGAATTGTTTCTAGTTTTATAGTTTAGTTAAAGAATAGTGAATAGGTTTGAAGCTCTATCACACACGTTTTTGCACACATCTTATTTCAAAAAATATTCCTTATAATAAGTACAAAATATTTTTGTATACAATCTTCAGCCTACAAACTCATTTTTATGTTTTATATATATCTCTATTCAAAAATATTTTGTTAAAAATCAAATTCTCTTCAAAATTCTGTTTCAGTTTTGACTTTTGACCTGAGCCGGTCGACCGACCGGTCGACCGATCCTGTGTCAGGTCAAGCCAGTCGTCTGACCCAGTCGACCGAGCCTCTGGCAGTAGGTGCGTATCCGTGTGCACATTTCACGGTCGATCGAGCGGTCGACCGGACCGTGCCTGACTGTAACCCTTTGCTCTCTATTTTTTTCGGTCGACCGGGAGGTCGACTGAGAGCCAGCAACGACTCTTATTTTTGAACTTCGGTCGACCGACCGGTCGACCGAGAGAGACGTTTGAACAGTAACGGCTATTTTTCTAAGCTGTTTTATTTTTGTCTTTTTCCTTTTAAATTGTGTTTAAGTGATATTTGCTGATCTTAATACTTCCTAATTAGCCTTAAGTGAGTTTTATCTTTAAACCCTAGCCCTCTACTATAAATAGAGGTATTTAGGGAGAGGTTCATTACTAGAAAAATTTGCAAAAGTTTCTAAAGTTTAAGGCATTCAAAAGAACTTTGTTTCTTGGTTTTTGTGCTGAATATTTCTCTCATTTTCTGAAGTGTTTTCCAAAAACTCTCTGATTTCTTTTTCTTTTCCACTTACACACAAGAGCTTCAATCCTCTCATTGTTCTACAAGAATTTTTGTAAGGGAAGAGAACTTTTGAAAAGAGAGTTTGTGGTCTTTTGATCACAAAGAGAGAATTTGTACGTGAGATTGTGGAGTTGGGTACTCCGGTGTATTTGTAAGATCTTTGTGAAGTTATAGTGGTTAGAAATCCTTCTGGGGAAGGCGGGGACGTAGAGCTAGGTGCTCGAACCTCGAAAGAACTCTCAGTGTTTGCATTTGGTTAACTTGCTCTTGCTTCTTGCTTTACTATCATTGCTCTTATTACTTGCTCTCTATCTTCATTTCAATATTCACTTGTTCTCATTCATCTTGTCAATCATAGTCCCATACAACAAGATTGCATTGTGCACCTCCAACTCATATTCAGAGGAATCACGAGGAAGGAGTTCAGATCCCTTCACGGGAAATCCGGCTTCTAGTCTTGTTTTGGGCGATTGTTGCTTCATATTTTTATTTATGCATTGATTAGCATTATCACCTATTCACCCCCATCTAGGTGATTTTTCAATTGGTATCAGAGCTTGGACTCTAGGTTTGGCTTAACATTCTTAGAGAGATCCTTAAAATTTGCTAATCAACATTTGCATTCTTTCATTCATTCACTAGTAAACATGGCCGATAACATCAAAACCCCTCCTAAATTTGATGGACTTAATTTTCCTATTTGGAAGGTTAGGATGACTATTTTCTTACAATCTTTAGGTAGCTTAGTAGCTAAATTCTTGACCAAACCCTATGTTGTACCCGATAGTGATGAAAGCACATGGACCGAATTTACCTTTAGAGAATATGAGGCTAACTCCAAGGCCCAAAATTCCCTCCTAACCGCCTTGAATGAGGATGACCTTACACGGGTAATACATTGCCAATCCGCTTATGAGATTTGGCAACATTTTTAGTCGCACACGAGGGGACATCACAAGTCAAGAGAGCTAAGATAAATCTCTTGAGGTCCCAATATGAATCTTTTAAAATGATTGATGATGAATCTATTGATTGCTTGATTACAAGGTTTACTAAAATCACCAATGCTCTTTCCTCTTTAGGTGATGATATTTCCAATGACCAAAAGGTGCGAAAAGTGATTCGGGCTCTTCCTTCTTCATGGGAGATAAAGGCCACCACCTTGAAAAAGTTGAATGACAAGGACGAAATTGACCTCATTAGTCTCATTGGAAACTTGAAGACTCATGAGATGGAAAAGAAGGCAAGAGAAGAAGCCGCTCCTTTAAAGAAGAAATCCATAACTTTCAAGTCTTCCTCCACTCTAGATGACGATGAAGAAGATGAAGAAGAAGATGAGGAGCTCTCCCTTCTTATGCGAAACGTGAAGAGAATGTACCGGAAGAACAAGTTCAACTTTAGAAGGAAGTTTGAAGGAAAAGAGGAGAGAAGAATCATTTGCTACAATTGCCGAAAACCTGGACACATCATGGCAGATTGCCCGGATTTCAAGAAGAAGATGACTTCCTCCTTCAAGCCAAAGAAGCTGGTCGAAAAGAAAGCCTACAAAGCGACATGGGATTCGGAAAGCGAATCTGAAGATAAGGTGGACACGGCAAACATGTGTTTCATGGCAAACACACTAATGGTAACCCCACAACCTCTTGATGAAGAAGATGAATTAAGTAAAGAAGTTCTTGTACATGCTTTTGTTGAACTCTCAAAAACCTATGATAATAAAAAGATTGAATGTTCTAAATTGGAAAAGGAAGTTGCTTTTCTTAAAAATTAACTTGCTATTGTGTCTAGAGAAAAAGATGAAATTTCTTCCAATCTCATTTCTACTCAAAATGAATTTAGTGCTTACAAAGATGCATGTAAAGCAAAATTTCCTAAGATTGATGAAAAAGAAATTTCTTCTTTAAAAACTAGAATTGTTGATTTTGAAAAGGTTTTGAAGGATTGTCCTTTTAACACTAAGAAACTTGAAGAAATGTTTTCTAAAAAGCACACTTCTCATGCTAAAGATCCTCATGTTAAGATTCCCCATGCTCACACTTCATACAACACTCATGCTAAATCCACACATGCTCACAAGTCTCACACTCACTATGCTTTTAAATATGGTAGAGTGTATAGATGTACTTATTATGGTAAGAATGGACATTTGGCTAAGTTTTGCTATGACCAAGTAAAAAGATCAAATAATCTTGTTTGGGTTCATGGCACTAACTCTTTAGGACCCAAGAAAATGTGGGTACCAAAATCAAGTCCTAAATTATTTGATGTAGGTACACACCAAGGCTCCAAGACGTAAGGAGCGGTGGTACCTTGATATGGTGGTCTGATTGGTCCACGAAATGCGGCCCAATCACCTTTTCTTGGGGTTCGAAGGAACCCACCAGAAGTTTCTCTAATATAACCCATTAAGATTGTGTATCCATGAAGGATTTTTATTAAGTATTTGACCCCATCTAATTTCCAAATTCCATAACTGATTTCAGAGTCAAATTTGTCAACCACCTCGTCCCAGAATGGCGTGTCAAAAGATAGAATGTTTGACTTAAACTCAGGAAGGACAGGAACTAATACCGACTTAGGAAGGTGACTTAAGTCAAGTAATGGTTCAGGAGTCGAAATGAGTTCAGGAATTGGGTCCAAGTCAAGAAGTTGAAACTCAAGTCCACAATTATTTTTCAACATTGGAATGTGACTTAATGTTGGTGATTCAAGTTCAAGAATGATAGGTGGGGGAATCAAAACTCACTTTAAAATATTACTCAAGTTTGGTAACAAAACAGGAGTCAATATTGATTCAGAAAGTTAAACTGGATCACAGATTTGAGAATCTAGGTCACATAGCTCATTGAGTTCAATATCAAAAAATTGAGAACTTGCCAATTTGTCAATAGGATTTTCAAAAGTGTAAAATTGGTCAAGTTCTATATGATCATCTAAAATGGGTGATTCAATTTCATAATGGATTGGTACAGGATTCAATGTTGACTCCGGGAAACGATTGAAGTCAGGTGAAGGTACCGGAGTCATTATTGAATTAGGAAGAAAAATTGAATCACTAAGTTGAGATTCATGATCATATTCATTTTCAAGTTCGATTTTAGGAAAAGGATAACTTGCCAAACTGTCAATATTCTTTTCAAAATTTGGAGTTTGGGCAAGTTCAAATGATTGTTCTGAAATAGAACCTTGATTTCAAAAACAACCTGACTCATCGGCTCTAACAGAATGGTTAGTGACATCAGGACGGTGGGAACGTAGAGATTCGACCATCATATCTATGTCACGATTACGAGCGTGTTGAGCCTGAGTCATGGCTTCAAGCATCTTTTCATAATTGATAGGTTCATTTTGATGAAAAGATGAAGTATTGTCTTGGAATTGGTGGTGAAATTGTGAGTCCATCAGATTTTGGGATTTGTGTTTGGACTCACGCATACTCATTTCCAAAATTGATAGTTTTCTATTTTGGACTGGTGAACTGAGTATGAATCTTTAGAATATTGTGGACTAGGTGGAGAAGGAGGACAAGTTAGTTGAAAATTATGCTCGGGGGAGGTGAATCCCCACTGACTCTATGAAGAGTTGAAATCATTATGTAAATTATAGTTATTAGATTGGGGGTATGGGTTATATTGATTCGGATAAGACCAATCCGGCACACTAGGTTGGTTAAAGTTATGATATGCCGGGTTGGTAATATCCGAAAATGAAGTCGGTGTATAATATGGATTATTATTGAAGTTGGAAAAATTATTATTATAAGCCATATCACACAATGGAATACAAACAAAAGAAAGAAAAAACAAACAAAGAAACAAACAAATAAAAGGAAAAAATTCTAACTAGGTTAGGGTAGACCTATGACCTAGACGACTCTTAACTGATTAGACTGTCCATAGGAGGTTTAATGCAGACTTTGACCATAAGCTAATCAGCCAGGTCAGGGCAAGGTTGGTGGGAGGTTTTCCGTCAAAGACGTTCCTTAATTAAATAACCACCAACCTTCGGGATTTCGGCCCTTAATCCCTTTCCTAGACACTGATTTTGTAGAAGTCAAATTCCAATACCTTTCCCCCTTTGGATAATCTCCTAATTGAGTCCGAGATGTCCCTAAGGCCAACGTCTACTCATTTTTAGTTAGGCTTGGGTTAGTGAGTGCTTGGAATCTGATTTTTGGGCTAAGGAAGGGTGATTAAATCCACACCTTATCTTGTTAATAGGTGGTGCCCTTAAAATCAATTTGTGCAAGTGTAAGAGATATATAAATAAGATTAACTCAAAGCGATGTAAATCAACCAAGAGATGAGTCCTATTCTAGATGCAATGCGTACGTACCTTGCTCTAGCACTCTTCAACAGTAAAAATAAATGAATTGAAATGACACGTGCCTAAAATGCAAATGTCTAAACAATTCTTTATCTTTTCAACAAATGTTTTACTGTTGATTATTAGCAGGCTTATATGATGGCATATAAGAAAAAGTAAAGTTGTAGAAAACTAGAATTTGCAAAGTAAGCAGCCCTGCAAAAACAACGTTAGTAGTCAACTCCATTTTGCCGCGGATCCGCGGCTTTAGCCGCGAAAACGCGGCAAAGCAGAGGGCACTTGGTCTCTGCTTTCTAGAGCAGAGGCCCAAGGCCACTTATATGTTACTGTAACCTTAATTTCCTGCTTTTCTTGCCCTTAACCTGCAACAGAGAAGAAAATTCGTTTTAGTTCTAAAAAAATTTCAATAAAAATAAGATTTCAATAAAAACGTTACCCTCCCCGGCAACGGTGCCAAAATTGATTGAGGCAAAACCTGCACACAAAATACGAAATTTCAGAACTTAAAAAAGGAAATGTGCAAGTGCTCAATTCTTACCGCTATAGCAAGTGGCTATGCGGGTCGTGATCCACAAGGAGGGTTTTGCAATAGAAGCGTTTACGTTTTTGTATTGAAATCTTTAAAAAAACCATACGAGAGTTCTTCTCTGTTTTTAAGTTAAGAAAATGTAAAAGAATTATGTTAAAGTTAGAAGAAAATGAGAGATGAAGAAGGTGAAAAAAAATCAGAAAATGGCGAAAGCGACTATGTACAAATGATTATTTACAAGGAAGTGAAAAGGAGTGATTTGGAAGAGGTACTGTTGGTGATTTAATTTACAAAAATAAAAGAAAAGAAACAAAAACAATTGCTTACCTTCTTTTCACCAAAAGCTTACCTTAAGTCCTCAGCGACGATGCTACCTTGAAGTGGAGGCATTCAGCGCATAGCCCATAAGATTTGAGTATTGGTCTCTTCCACATTACATCATCAAGACAACTTCAAGAATGAAATGATACAGAGAGACTCCATTCCATCGTCATGAGCTATCGGTGGCACTCGCAAAGGCAAGGCTCTTTCGATGCTTTTAGACTCACTTGGAAGACAATTGTACTAAAAAGAAAAGTAAAATAGAAAAGAAGAAGAAGAAGACTAAAAAGAAGTACATACACAGAAAAACATCGATTCGATTTCATAACAATTAAAGAAAAGAAATAAGTCTTACACCGGTGTCACTCCAACTCAAGCTTCATTCTTGTCTTCGATGAAAGTCTGATCTCCTCTGATTTACATAAGTTAAAACTAAAATTACATGAAAAAGAAAAACAAAAACCTAAAATAGAAATGGAAGAATAGTCTAAAATCCTATCTCTGCATGGTCGTCCATTTTCAGCACAAAGAATGGCCTTTTATAGGCAAAAAACCCAGTATGCAGAAGCCCGGGGAGATCGGGGGAGAAAACGCTCCCCTTAACTCCCCAACCTTGCCACGGATCCGCGGCTTTTGCCGTGTTTCCGCGGCCAGGGTGTGGCCAGATGGCCACACCCTGTTGGTGGGTCAGTCTGGGATATCCTTCTGCATTTATCTTCAGTTTGTTTCTTTGTTTGATTCCAGGATTCTGACGAAATGGCCTTGGATTCTTGGCTTTAACTGATCGATTCTGAGTGGATTCTTCTCAACCGGTTTTCAACCTCTTGATTTTGCCCTGATTCAGTGAGTGCGAATTAATTCTGATTTAATTCAGAATTTTGGTGGGCTCTGGGCTCATTTCTCTTCATCTCCTTAAAGAATGGGCCTGCAAATAAATTAAGCAATTAATTAAGACAATGCAAAGTTTTATTCTAAAATAGGTATGGAAATATGATATTAAATATGCAACATTAGCGACCAATCAGATGGCTAGGACCATGATAAGTGAATATAACCTCCCTCAATATTTATGGTCCGAGGCCGTAATCATCGCATGCTATATTTCAAATCGTATTTATTTGTGTAAGAATTTTTCCAAAACATCTTTTGAAATGTATCATTCTAGAAAACCAAATGTTGCATATTTTAAAGTTTTTGGATGCAAGTGTTTTGTTTTGAATACTAAAGATAACTTGGGTAAATTTGATGCTAAGGCCTATGAAGCTATCTTTGTTGGATATTCTTCTACTAGCAAAGCTTATAGAGTATTCAATAGATCTTCACTTACCATTGAAGAATCCATGCATGTTAAATTTGAAGAATCTAATGTGGTTGTTGAGAATATTGTAGAGATTGACCCATTAGGTGAAGATATGGAGAGACTATCCTTGAAGGACTCACCCACTCAAGAAGAAAAATAAGAACCAATTGGTGATGTTCAAGAGGATAAAGAAGAAAGCTCTCAACCGCTTCCTAAAGATTAGAGATACGCTACAAATCACCCCGAGGAACTCATCTTAGGTGATGTCTCTAAAGGGGTAACAACTCGCTCCAAGCTCCATGACTTATGTGATAACTTTGCTTTCATTTCTCATTTTGAACCCAAAAGCATCCTCGAAGTCGAGGCGGACTCATATTGGTTGCTATCCATGCAAGAGGAACTCAATCAATTTGAGCACAACCAAGTTTGGCACCTTATTCCTAGGCCCCACGATAGACCAATAATTGGTACTAAGTGGATCTTTAGAAACAAGATGGATGAGTCCAAAAATGTCATTAGGAATAAAGCTAGGTTAGTGGCCCAAGGTTACACTCAAGTTGAGGGAATTGACTTTGAGGAGACATTTGCACCTGTAGCACGGCTTGAAGCCATACGGATGACACTAGCTTTTGCATCTTTTAAAAATTTTAAACTTTTTCAAATGGATGTGAAAAGTGCATTTTTGAATGGTTTTATTAATGAAGAAGTTTATGTTGAACAACCTTCCGGTTTTGTTGATCATGTTTATCCAAATTTTGTTTTTAAACTTGATAAAGCTTTGTATGGACTGAAACAAGCTCTAAGAGCTTGGTATGAACGGCTTTCTAGTTTTCTCATTTTAAATGATTTTGTTAAAGGGAAAGTAGAGACAACTCTTTTTACCAAGCATTTTGATAATAAAATTTTAATTGTGCAAATTTATGTTGATATAATTTTTGGTTCTACTAATGAGTTTTTATGCAAGGAGTTTGAAAAGGTTATGCAATGTGAATTTGAAATGTCTTCCATGGGTGAATTGAATTTCTTTCTTGGACTCCAAATCAAGCAATTGCAAGATGGGAATTTCATATGTCAAGCCAAGTACGCAAAGGAACTCGTAAAGAAGTTTGGACCTGAAGACTCAAAAGCTTGCAACACTCTCATGGCAACTACAACCAAGCTTAATAAGGATGACCAAGGTAAATGTGTTGATATTAAATTGTATAGAAGCATTATAGGTAGTCTTTTGTATTTGACGACAAGTAGGCCGGACATAATGTTTAGTGTGTGTCTTTGTGTTAGATTTCAATCGTGTCCCAAAGAGTCCCATCTTATTGCGGTAAAACACATTATTCATTATATTAAGGGCACAATTGGAATGGGTCTTTGGTATCTGAAAATCGGAGATTTCTAAATGACGAGTTATTCGGATGCCGACTATGTGGGTTGTAGAGTAGATAGAAAGAGTACTAGTGGGACATGTCAATTTCTTGGTAATTGTCTTGTTTCATGGTCCTCTAGGAAACAAAATTTTGTAGCTCTCTCAACTGCCGAGGCGGAGTATGTTGCTGCGGGGGCTTGTTGTGCACAAGTCCTTTGGATGAAACATACTCTCCTTGATTATGATTTACATTATAACCATATAAAAATATTTTGTGATAATACTAGTATTATACACATGACTAAGAATGCAAATCAACATAGTAAGACCAAGCACATTGAGATTAGATATCACTTTCTTAGAGATCATTTTGAGAAAGGAGATATAGATATGATTATGTTTCTACGGATTTGCAACTTGCCGATATTTTCACTAAACCACTTGATTTTGCTCGATTTTCTTTTATTTGTGATGAACTTCATGTTTGTGTTATTGAATAAAAATGTTTTCTTAACCCTTTTTGATGTATGACAAAAAGGGGGAGAATGAGTTTATGTATGGAAATATTAGTTCATATGGTTTTGGTTCCATATGAGTTTATATATGTTTTTAGTTATTAATGTGTTTTCATGTATTCATGTATTTAAGGTTGAGTGCTTTGCAAGTGTTTTTATATCTCATGGTGTTTATGATTTTTAGTCTCATGGTTTTTGCTTGCAACTCATATGGTTTTTCTTTGTTTAATATGGCATAATTTGAGGGGGAGCTTACACCCTCTCTTTTATTTTTATTATAGCCTACTTGTTTTTGTTGGCCCAAAGGCCTTCCACTCTAGTTTTGATGATGATTAACTCATGTAGTTATGTGTACTAATAATCTTGTGTTTCTAAGTTTCAGATCATTAATCAAGATGTTAGTTAGTGAAAGCTTCAACAAGATGGTTTGGAAGCATTCACATGTTAATTCAAGAGCTTAAGCGTCAAAGATGATATCTAGCACTCATTGGAGTCAAGCTCGGTGAATCAAGTTTTTGGATCGAGTCGGCTTGGAGATTGCGCTCTATAAGAAGACTTAGGTATCCATAGTTTGGGTTTGAGTTTTAGATCCCATATTGTAAAGATTAGTATAGTATGATAAGCTCAAGTGCACAACACACACGTTTCATGTTTTGAATATTAGTTTTCGGTCTTTGGTTTAACCGATCTTGGTTTACATGAATAGAGATTATATCAAAACAAAGTTTACATGGTTTATGTATATTAGAATTGTTCTATATACATGCATGCTTCAACTATTTAAAGAAACTTAGTTTGATATTCTATTTCATGTGTTTTATGTTTTGGTATTAATGACAAAAACTATGATATGTATATGTTTCATATATTGGATTTCTATCCATATGCATCATGCTTCAAATTATATTAAATATCATGTTTTTGTATTTGGATGAGTTTTAGACAAAATGTATTTTCTATTCAAAATCCAGGTTTTTAGAAAATACGGTTTTTGGTTTTTGGAAAATATTATAAGGTACAAAAATAGTTTTAATTGCTTGATATTTGAGTCAAAACTTTTATCATAGGTTTATATATCAATGCAAATTGTCAAAACTATTTTTGGGATTTTTAAGAATTTATTGGATATTTTTTCCCTCACATTTTCTGACCCTTACTAGACCAGCCAGCCTGGGGCCGGTCGACCGGGCAAGTCGACTGGGCCAAGGGGCCGGTCGACCGGACGTGCACGGTTTCATGCACGTCGGCTGTTTCTGTAGATGGTCGACCGTGCGGTCGACCGACTGTAAGCAGATTGGTCTCTGTTTGTTTGAGTCGACCGCCAGGTCGACCGGCAGCTGTCAACGGCTATTTTTTGACCGTTGGACGGTCGACCGGCAGGGTTATTTTGGTCAAATCTGCTGCCAACGGCTATTTTCCAGATTTGCCTATAAATACCCCATTTGAAAGAGGTTTTCAAAAAGAATTATTGGGCTAAAATTTTCATTCTCTCTGGTGTTTTTGCTGCAATCAAAATAGGTTTTTGGATTCAAATTGAACAATCTTTTGGTGTTTTTCATTAGGGTTTGAAAAATCAAAGAAAAGGGTTTTGGGAAAAGTTTTTGAATTGAACTTCTCTATCTTGGTTTCATTTATTTCCCAAAGATTTTCTTTGAGTTGCTGGTTTCAAATCCCTTGGTTTTCTCCACACTTGAGCTAAAATCTACTATCTTCTCTATAGGATTTTTGTGTGGGAGAAAGAAATTGTTTTGTGGTTGTTGTTTGAAACCACTAAGTTGTAAACCCTATTTAGCTTGCCTTTGTGCCTTTCCCTCATTGTGTTGAGGAAGTTTTGCTATTGGGTTGTATCCCTCAAGGTTGTGAGGTGATCTTTGTATTGGGTTGAGTTTGCCTCAAGGAGGAGGTTGTTGTTGGATTGGAATTTTCCTCAAGGAGGAGGTGTTTTGTTGTTGGCTTGGAGTTTGCCTCAAGAGGAGGTTGTGATTGTAAAGAGAGGAGTTGGGTACTCCTGTGGAGTTGGGTACTCCTGTGGAGTTGGGTACTCTAGCTAGTGGATTAGAAATCCTTCGTGTGTCGAAGGCGGGGATGTAGAGCTGGGTGCTCAAACCTCGAAACATATCTTGTTGTTTGCGTTTGATCCATTGGCTCTCTCTATCTCTCTCTCTTTACTTTGTGCCTTGCATTACTATTCATATTGTGCATTCATTTTAGCTTGGCTTGGTTATGTGTGCATCATTTGTTGGTCACACTTGAGTGTATTGCAATTAGTTTTTAAAATTCCGTATTAAGTTCCTAGATTAGCTATATCACCTATTCACCCTCCCTCTAGGTGATTTCAATTGGTATCAGAGCCAACGCTCCTGATATTTAGGTTTAACCACCTAGGAGTGAGATCTTGGTTTGCTAATCTTCATTTGCATTATCATTTGCACTCATACTAGTTTGCACTCATGGGTAGCCCTCCTATGTTTGACCTTATTAGACTTGACTCTTGGAAGGTTAACATGACTAGACATTTGAAAACACTAGGTCATCTAGTTTATCAAGCCATCACTATAGAAACCCTCCCAAATAGTAGCAAGCATAAGAAGGCCAATGCACTTGCAGTTAAAACACTTAGAGCATCTCTTGATAATAGTCTTGTACATGTTTTTGATCGTTTCGATTCGGCTTTTGCAGTTTGGAGCATCTTGACATCTCCGGAGCTTCCAAGGATCATTAACAATATGAGGAGATCTAGGAGAGACGTATCCGAAGAGCGTGGCTTTATGGTCCATGGGAATGACTCCCATGAGGTACAATCGGACTCTCAAATAGATTATAGCTCTAATTCTTTTTGCTATGGATGTGGTGAGGTTCAAACTTTAAATGTTGAACTTGTATCTAAGCTTGAAAATTTTTTAGAAAAACATGAAATTTTGAAAAAGAAACACTTTGATGTAAAAGAAGAATTGAAAGATTTATGCTCTACTTTTGAAACTATTTTACAAGAGAAAGGAGAGATTGCTAGTGAACGTGACTTACTAAAATCTCAACTTGAACTTGCCCTTAAAGAAATTGAGGTTTTGAAAAATAGAAATGATTGTGATGATACTTTGAAGAACAATAAGGTTTTATCTTCAAAATTGGATCTTGTTTGTAAAGAAAACATTGCTTTGAAAAATGAAATTGATTTCATTTCAAAAGAATTGGATTTGGTTTTGAACAAAAATAAATCTTTGAAAAATGATATTAATTTTCAAGTTTGTCATGCTAACATAGCTACTACCTCTTCCACACCTATTGCATGCTCCACTTTATCTTCTAGCATTAAAAATGATATAGATGATTTGAAGAAAAGTGTTGATTGTTTGGGCTCCACTTTGAGCCATTGTGTCATGAATCACACTCGTTTGGAATCCTTGGTTCGCAAGAAACAAGTTCCAACCTTGCATGCACACCCAACACGGCATACACATGCTCATCACGGACACAATCATAACATGTATGCTCATGTGTACACTTGTACACATTGTGGTCGAAAAGGCCACCTTGCTAGATTTTGCTATGATAGATTACATATAGAAAATTTAGCAACTAATCTTGTTTGGGTTAGGAGAGATACTAACCCCCGTGGACCCACAAGAAAATGGGTACCAAAATCCACCTCTTTGATTTTTGATGTAGGTGGAGGCTCTCGCATAACGTGAGAGTGTTGGTGCCTTGAGGTGGATGCGTTCTAAGCTTAAAAGAGAACCATTTGGATGCTTCACTCTCAAGGAGATTTGGTGGGAGGACCACCGTGGTTTGGAGAACTAGAGATGCACCTTCATCGGTTTTGATATCATTCTCTAACTCCCATTTATATTTGCATGCCTTCATGTTAATTCATTTATAACATGTTTTATAGTTTCATGATTAGTATGATAATTGCCATGTTTATTAGAATTATACTTTACATGATTAGTTCTTGAGACATCCATGTTTAATATGGACCCATATTTTGTGTTCTCTCTATGTTTTAGCTATCATGTGAATCATAGATCTAATGCACATGTTCTTATCATAATAATCCTATGGATCTTTGTGATTACTTTGATACTCCATGTTTTTGATTATCATGATTGTATTTATTATATTGACTTTTGTATATCGTTTTGAGATTTATGTTTTGACTACTTGCTTGAATGATAGTTTTCATTAAGACTAGGTTTTATACTTGTACAACAAATGAGCTACAAATAGACCTTTATATATGTTTGTGCTTGAATGCTCATTTGTATTCATTTGATGTACTAGTATAGTCTAGTTTTGATGATTCATGCATTTGACTTGTATTCACCATTTTACATATTTTGGTTGACTTCATGTATATGTCCATCTTGTCCAAACTATTATCTATACATGTACATCCTTGAGCCACGTGCCTTCATGCATATACTTTTGTGGACTCATTATGTTTGGGATATGTATGTATACTTTAGTTTGTACATGACATACATATGCCTTGAAGCTTAAATCATTTGGATGAATTTCATGTTTCTAAGTGATTTCCCATTTATGATGAAGTTCTTGTTTCTAAGATGATTTTTCAAATTGGTATCATGGATTTCAATTAGTGATTTCACATCCTAGATGAACTTTTATGTCTTTAAAAACAATATTCATGATTTAAGGTGATTTTCATGGATTTCATGGATTCACTAGTGTTTCATATTTCAAGGAATTCAATATTGAGCTTAATTGTCCATTTTCATGATGATATGTTTCTCACAACACTTGTACACTCACCTTATTTGTTGTTTTCTCATGATTTGATTTTCATGAGTCCTATTCGTGCCATATGGATTTTGAGTGTTTAGTGATCTTGTGATTTTCATATTTCATGAAAAATCTATTTATTTTATCTTGAAGGATTTCGTACAAGTTAACTCATATAACTAGTTGTGATATTCTTCATGAGGTAGTGATTTTCAAACATACTATATTGTTCAAATCTATTTTTGAAAACCCCTACCTTAAATGGGCGGATGGATGGGAGATCATGCTCATGTATGCTTCATAGTGAAAATCATAGTAAACTTGATCATGAAATGGGAGGCTAGGAATATGAGTTATAAATTTGACCCTACTTTTGTTATTTCAATTGGTATCATTGAGTTCTTTCAATTGGTATCAATATGACATCTTTTTGTATACTCATATGTGTTTGTTTTATATATGTATGCTTGCACTTCATATAGTATCAATTTCATTTTGATATCTAACTCCTACATACATATATAGATGATTTATTTGTGCCTATCATATTCATATATTTTAGAGCACAAGTCTTGAGTTTGCAAAGCTTGATTTTCAATGACTATATTGTTTCAATTGACGAGTTTCTCAATTGGTATCTTAATACAAGCTTATGCATGAGTTTATTTGGTATTTCATAAAGGGGGAGAAAAACTCGCATTTTGTATTTCAATTGGTATTGGTTTACCATTGGTTTTGCTTTCCACTCCCTAACTTTATGATGAAAAATGATTGGAAAATTAAGATTGTTGTGTAATTGGTATCAAGATGCCACTTTCTTAAATTGGTATCAAGAAGCCATTTGTTTTAAAATTTCTTCAATTGGTATCATATGCTTACAAAGAAAATATTTATTTCAATTGGTATCAAGTTTTTCCTTACATGTTTACCTGTGTAAGATGATGATTTGATTTCAATGCCTTGTTTAAATTCTATTGGTATTGGCATTCCTTAATCTTTATGATTTTTCAATTAGTATTAATACCTTGTTTAATTTCAATTGGTTTCGGCATTCTTTAGTGTTTGTTATTTTCAATTGATATCCTAATACACTTCATTACTACATGTTGTAATTGGTATCATATTGATTTGATTTCACCCCTTGAAATTTATTGTTTCTTATATGAAGACTATTGTGTTTGAAAAAGGGGAGAAGATTTTGAAATTTGATTCTTAATAGCTTGTTTTTACCCTTTTGTTGATGATTGACAAAAAGGGGGAGAAGAATTTGAGTTTATATGCATGATTTATGCATAAGTTTTGTTAGTAAGTTTTAACAATGAGTTTTGTAACAATGAGTTTAAGTTTTAACAATAATTTTTGTAACAATGAGTTTTGTTTTTATTGGTATCAAGAGCTTATAAGTTTTATTGGTATCAAGAGTTTCATAACATTTCAATTGGTATATTGGTAATAGTTTATTGGTATCAAGAGCATGTTTTGGTAAATTATTTGTTTTATGCAATTGGTATCAAGAGCATGTTTCATAATGGTTTCAAGAATATGTTTAATATGCAATTTTCAATTGGAATCAAGAACATGTTTCATATGCATTTTATTGTTTCATTGCATACTTGTTTACATGTTTACTCTATTCATGAGTTGAGGGGGAGCTTCTTTGAAGCTTAACTTTAATCCATGCATATATAACTCCATGAGTTTTGTCATCGTCAAAAAGGGGGAGATTGTTGGCCCAAAGGCCTTCCACTCTAGTTTTGATGATGATTAACTCATGTAGTTATGTGTACTAATAATCTTGTGTTTCTAAGTTTCAGATCATTAATCAAGATGTTAGTTAGTGAAAGCTTCAACAAGATGGTTTGGAAGCATTCACATGTTGATTCAAGAGCTTAAGCGTCAAAGATGATATCTAGCACTCATTGGAGTCAAGCTCGGTGAATCAAGTTTTTGGATCGAGTCGGCTTGGAGATTGCGCTCTATAAGAAGACTTAGGTATCCATAGTTTGGGTTTGAGTTTTAGATCCCATATTGTAAAGATTAGTATAGTATGATAAGCTCAAGTGCACAACACACACGTTTCATGCTTTGAATATTGGTTTTCGGTCTTTGGTTTAACCGATCTTAGTTTACATGAATAGAGATTATATCAAAACAAAGTTTACATGGTTTATGTATATTAGAATTGTTCTATATACATGCATGCTTCAACTATTTAAAGAAACTTAGTTTGATATTCTATTTCATGTGTTTTATGTTTTGGTATCAAAACATATATTTGGTATTAATGACAAAAACTATGATATGTATATGTTTCATGTATATTAGATTTCTATCCATATGCATCATGCTTCAAATTGTATTAAATATCATGTTTTTGTATTTGGATGAGTTTTAGACAAAATGTATTTTCTATTCAAAATCCATGTTTTTAGAAAATACGGTTTTTGGTTTTTGGAAAATATTGTAAGATACAAAATAGTTTTAATTGCTTGATATTTGAGTTAAAACTTTTATCATAGGTTTATATATCAATGCAAATTGTCAAAACTATTTTTAGGATTTTTAAGAATTTATTGGATATTTTTTCCCTCACATTTTCTGACCCTTCCTGGACCAGCCAGCCTGGGGCCGGTCGACCGGGCAAGTCGACTGGGCCAAGGGGCCGGTCGACCAGACGTGCACGGTTTCGTGCACGTTGGCTGTTTCTGTAGACGGTCGACCGTGCGGTCGACCGACTATAAGCAGATTGTTCTCTGTTTGTTTGGGTCGACCGCCAGGTCGACCAGCAGCTGTCAACGGCTATTTTTTGACCGTTGGACGGTCGACCGGCAGGGTTATTTTGGCCAAATCTGCTGCCAACGGCTATTTTCCAGATTTGCCTATAAATACCCCATTTGAAAGAGGTTTTCAAAAAGAATTTTTGGTCTAAAATTTTCATTCTCTCTGGTGTTTTTGCTGCAATCAAAATAGGTTTTTGGATTCAAATTGAACAATATTTTGGTGTTTTCATTAGGGTTTGAAAAATCAAAGAAAAGGGTTTTGGGAAAAGTTTTTGAATTGAACTTCTCTATCTTGGTTTCATTTATTTCCCAAAGATTTTCTTTGAGTTGCTAGTTTCAAATCCCTTGGTTTTCTCCACACTTGAGCTAAAATGTACTATCTTCTCTATAGGATTTTTGTGTGGGAGAAAGAAATTGTTTTGTGGTTGTTGTTTGAAACCACTAAGTGGTAAACCCTATTTATCTTGGCTTTGTGCCTTTCCCTCATTGTGTTGAGGAAGTTTTGCTATTGGGTTGTATCCCTCAAGGTTGTGAGGTGATCTTTGTATTGGGTTGAGTTTGCCTCAAGGAGGAGGTTGTTGTTGGATTGGAATTTGCCTCAAGGAGGAGGTTGTTTGTTGTTAGCTTGGAGTTTGCCTCAAGAGGAGGTTGTGATTGTAAAGAGAGGAGTTGGGTACTCCTGTGGAGTTGGGTACTCTAGCTAGTGGATTAGAAATCCTTCGTGTGTCGAAGGCGGGGATGTAGAGCTGGGTGCTCGAACCTCGAAGCATATCTTGTTGTTTGCGTTTGATCCATTGGCTCTCTCTCTATCTCTCTCTCTTTACTTTGTGCCTTGCATTACTATTCATATTGTGCATTCATTTTAGCTTGGCTTGGTGTGTGTGCATCATTTGTTGGTCACATTTAAGTGTATTGCAATTAGTTTTTAAAATTCCGCATTAAGTTCCTAGATTAGCTATATCACCTATTCACCCCCCCTCTAGGTGATTTCAGTTTTGTCATCATCGAAAAGGGGGAGATTGTTGGCCCAAAAGGTTACACTCTCCACTTGTTTAAAGTTTTGATTATAACAAAACAAATAAGAGCTATTTGGTACTAATTAGTTTGGTTAAGATAAGTTTCAGGTTAGTACCATATTTGGAGGCCATTGCTTAGCTATTTTAAGAACTTCTAGGTTCATGGAGCAAAGAAGGCATTTTGCACATCAAGGAAGGAACATAGAAGAGAAGGCTCTAGCAAGGCATTGCATGGCTCAAGACTTCAAGATTGCTCAAGATATTTCATTAGAATTGTTTCTAGTTTTATAGTTTTGTTAAAGAATAGTGAATAGGTTTGAAGCTCTATCATACACGTTTTTGCACACATCTTATTTCCAAAAATATTCCCTATAATATGTACAAAATATTTTTGTATGCAATCTTCAGCCTATAAACTCATTTTTATGTTTTATATATATATCTCTATTCAAAAATATTTTGTTAAAATCAAATTCTCTTCAAAATTCTGTTTCAGTTTTGACTTTTGACCTGAGCCGGTCGACTGACCGGTCGACCGACCCTGTGTCAGGTCAAGCCGGTCGTCCGACCCAGTCAACCGAGCCTCTGGCAGCAGGTACGTATCTGTGTGCACGTTTCACGGTCAACTGAGCGGTCGACCGGACCATGCCTGACTGTAAACCTTTGCTCTCTGTTTTTTCGGTCGATCGGGCGCGGTCGACCGAGAGCCGGCAACGGCTCTATTTTTGAACTTCGGTCGACCGACCGGTCTACCGAGAGAGACGTTTGAACAGTAACGGCTATTTTTCTGACCTGTTTTATTTTTGTCTTTTTCCTTTAAATTGTGTTTAAGTGATATTTGCTGATCTTAATACTTCCTAATTAGCCTTAAGTGAGTTTATATTTAAACCCTAGCCCTCTACTATAAATAGGGGTGTTCAGGGGAGGTTCATTACTAGAAAAATTTGCAAAAGTTTCAAAAGTTTAAGGCATTCAAAAGAGCTCTTGGTTTTTGTGCTGAATATTTCTCTCATTTTCTAAAGTGTTTTCCAAAAACTCTCTGATTTCTTTTTCTTTCCACTTACACACAAGATCTTCAATCCTCTCATTGTTCTACAAGGATTTTTGTAAGGGAAGAGAACTTTTCAAAAGAGAGTTTGGTCTTTTGATCACCAAGAGAGAACTTGTACTTGAGATTGTGGAGTTGGGTACTCTGGTGTATTTGTAAACATCTTTGTGAAGTTATAGTGGTTAGAAATCCTTCTGGGGAAGGCAGGGACATTGAGCTGGGTGCTCGAATCTCGAAAAAATTCTCGGTGTTTGCGTTTGGTTTGGTTTACTTGCTTGCTTCTTGCTTTACTTTCATTGCTCTTATTACTTGCTCTCTATCTTCATTGCAATATTCACTTGTTCTCATTCATCTTGTCAATCATAGTCCCATACAATAAGATTGCATTGTGCACCTCCAACTCATATTCAGAGGAATCACGAGGAAGGAGTTCAGAGCCCTTCACGGGGAATCCGGCTTCTAGTCTTGTTTTGGGCGATTGTTGCATCATAATTTTATTTGTGCATTGATTAGCATTATCACCTATTCACCCCCTCTAGGTGATTTTCAATATTTTCTATTTATTAGTCGACTTATACTCTTTATTAGTCGACTGGACTACAGAGTAGTCGACTTCTTGCATCAAACAGAGACTTGGTTACTTTAGGATACTTGACTTAGTTGATTAAGATTGCCTATTAGTCGACTAATTCATATTATTAGTCAACTACACCATGGACTTAGTCGACTAATACGAAAAAATTGTGTTTTTTAAAATGGATATTTACTTCAAAACCCGACCCATTTAACTTATATCTAGGATCTGAAATATTTCTTACTCAATCCTAATCATTGATTTTCATTCTCACACTATATTTATCCTTCCCCATCTCTTTCGTACTCTCCAAACCCTAAAAATTACTCTCCACTGTGCTGCTGAAACTAGTCGACTACTGCTCTTCTCCCTCTTCCTGAATTATAATAATTTTTTTTTTCAAATTTAAGCATCTCTTATGGTTGTAAGTCTTTTTCCTCAGTAATTGTCATATCTAGGGCTAAGAAAGCTAAGTTTACAGCTTCTTCATCTTCCAAATCAGCTAATTTTAGAACCTTTCTAAAATATTCAAGTTTAAAGGTTGATTACCTGAGAATCTCTCAAATAGAAATCATCCCTGGTAGGTTTGTGTACTTTAATGATTTTATTGAGTATGATATCTCATCCTATCTTCAAAATACTGGCCTATATGATATTTTAATTGACCAAAAAGCAAGGATATTATCCATCTCTTACATATTTGTTTTTCACAAATCTTATATAAGAAGAAGATGATAATTCAATTCTATTGTCTACCTTAGTTAATGGTATTGACATTGAGTAACTCCAAAATCTTTAGGCAAGATTCTCAATATTCCATATCAAAGCTTAATTAATTGAGATGACTATTGATGAAGTTTTCTCTAAGATCTATCTTCCTCGTCAAGGTCCTCCTATAGCCAGTAATAAGCTCCAACCTATCCCTAAGCTTATTGGTCGTATTCTTGCATATAATATTTGTCCTAAGACTAAAAACTACAATTATTATTTTAGAGATCTTGCTACTTATATTTATGCCATCATAGCAAAACTTGAGGTCAATTGGGCTCATGTTATGTTTGATACACTTGTCAAGGAACATCTACTTTTCTTTCTTATGGTGCTTTCCTCACTCATATCTTTCGTAAGTTCAAGATTAACTTAGCTTCAAAGACCAATGTGGTCAAGGTGTTTGAATCCTTTGATAAATTAGTTCTTTTTTGCGTGAAGCTATTGGAAACACCTCCACTATAACCTACTTTTTCTTCTCATACTTCTCATAAAGCCTCCAAATCATCCACTCCTGCTACTACTGATGCATTCTATAATTCTATTTCTGCTGAAATCTTAGATATAAAGTCTAAACAAACTTCAGTGATGAAATCACAATCTTTCATTATCAATAATCAAAGTCTTATTCTGATCAGTTTCTAAATTTAATCATTAGCGTAGTCTGTTTGGACTCCACTCAACAAGAAATTTTGCACTACTTCAAGTCAAACTTTCTACCACCACTCCACCATCCGGTTTGGTGTGTGATGCTCAAGCAAGCTGAAAAACTACACCTCATATCATCTAGGATTCAAGGGTATTACTTTTTGATGTTGCTTTTCTATACGTAGCTTTTTGTGTTGTGTTCTCAAGATTTGTTTCTATGTAATAACTTTATGTTATGTTTTTTTTAAGACTTGCTTTTCTGTAATAAAGATATAGACTCCTCTATAATAATTTCTCATTTGTGATATATCTATGTTTCTCTTCTTTGTGTTTTCTTTATGTTATGACAAAGGGGAAGAAAATCTTATATCTAATATATATTATGATATATGTCTATATATTAAGACTTATGTCTCTATTGGTATATATGCATTATGACAGGGGAGCTTAAACATATATATCTCTATATATTTTTTATGTAGGGGTTGCTTAACTTATCTTATACCTTATGTTAGACACACACACACATACATTTGTCATCATAAAAAAGGGAAAGAATTTTGAATCTTGCTGCCTTACATGTTCATCACATGGTTACATATCCATTGGTTTTAATGATAACAAATTAGGGTAATACATATATACAATTTTGTATGTGTGTGTGTGTGTGTGTGTATTACTCACATATGTCTTGTAGATCAAAAGGAGGACATTTTGATGGAGATATAGCACATACTTGTTGATAAATGAGTATAAGATATTACAAGGCTTTTCATATTATTTGTAATTTTTTAGATTTTTAAAAATTTGTCAAAAACCTTGAACACGTAATTTTTACACATCCCTAGTCGACTAACCCCTACACCTAGTCGACTAAGTTAAATCTGATATCCTTCTTTTTCAATCATATCCACTACCCTTATTTCCTAGTCAACTTGTAGAATTTTATAAAGACCAATTGTTACAGTTTAGGTTGTTTAGTCAACTAATAGATGACTGATACACATACTTAGTGGACTACCCATAGACCTAGTCGACTATAAGTAATTTTATAGAGACATGAAATTCGTTTCTATTTCAACTGTAGTCGACTACCCCAATTAATTAGTCCACTAATAAAAGAAAATTGTGATACCTAGTTGCCTAACCCAGATCCTATTCAATATATAGTCAGTTTCTTACTATAGGACAGTTGTGTAAGTTTTTTTCTGATTTTTTTCACACACTTTTATGTTCCAAATTCAAATCAAATAACCACACCAACTGCCTAAATTCTTCAACTATAAATAGGGGTTGATTTCTTTTTTGTACGTAACTTCCATAGATAAAATTCTGTAAAAATTCTGAGGAAAAAATTTTGTTCTTCAGAAAAATTTCTCTTTGATTTTTTCTTCATCCAATTCAATTTCTAGTGAAGAAAATCTGAGAGTTTAGCTATAAATTATTGTAAATTCACTTTCAAAAAAAGTCAAGCTTATAGTACTCAGTGCGAAGAAGGTCTTCTCGGTGTAGAGAAGAGGTGTACAGATTTGGCTAAACAGTTTGTCAAGTGGTATACAGTTTGTTAGTTTTGAGGGTTTTCAAAATTAGGTTAAGGAAAATCTCAAGCGAGTGGTTGGGGGCTGGATGTAGGTCAATAGGACCAAACCGTGATAAAATATCTTGTGTTTGCGTATACTTTTCTGTGTTTGATTTTGTGCATATTTATTTTTGTTTACAAGTATTTATATTTCTTGTTTAGAATTTTTAAAACACTATTCACCCCCTCTAATGTTGTGTTGCCATAGTTTTAGATCCTACAGTTTTGTCAAAAGAACTTGATGTGCATGGATCACCAAGATACCCGCAACCTTTTTCGGTGTCGTCTTTTCAGCTTGCCGTTGAAAATTATTCGAAGACATCTACTCTAGTAGCTCATATCCTTCAGTTCGCTCTTGACCATTAGAGCTCCACTGGATACCGCATCAACTAGTATGGTTCAGTGCAGCCTATTGTAAACTAACTGGATCTCCAACTAAAAAGGGAGTCCATCATGTGAGCATTTCTAATCAAGTCCTTGTATCTTTTCCACAGTTCATATATAGCTCATTATCAAACTGAGAAAAGGATGTGATGTTACCTTGTAGTTTTGCCAATTTGAAGGTGGGAAGTATTTGATGAGAAACTTGTTCGCCATTTCCCCACATAGCAATTGATTCTTTCAATAATGAATTGAACCACATCTTCGCCTTGTCCTTCAAAGAGAGAAGGAAAAGCAACAAACAAACCAACAACCATTGTGCCTTTGAGTATCGCTTATTGATTAGTATCCAATTCTGCATCTGTATATTGCATTCCTTACCGATTTTGAATAAAATATCGCCTCTAAATCGTGTCTGGTCTACTTTGCAGATGGTCAAGAGTTTAAGGCCAAAGTCAGAATAAGAGGCTATTAAACCCATTTTCGGGTAATTAATATATTTTTTAGAGATCAAGCAAGAGAGCTCTAGAAGATACATTGGATCTAAAATTGAGGATGCATATAGAGAAATACCTGTCCAAAATATCAAAAATCAGATACATACAGAAGCTTCTCGCAGCTGGATGAAGCATCAAGGCAAACCAGGGACCTAAGTCCCTAGCATTGCGCAAAAAATGTGGCAATTGCCAGGAGCCACAGCAATATGGTCGGCCACACATCCATCTCGATGCATGACTTCGTCTCGTCAACCAGAGCCTTCCTTTTCCAAGAAATACTGCATTTGGAAACCAAAATTGAGGTTGGAGAGCAGTAAACTTGGGTGTTCTCCCATTTAGTGTAGCTTAGTGTAGTTTCTTCTTCTTCTTCTTCTTTCTTCTTCTTCTTCTTCTTTTTTGTGTTTTTTTTTGTTTATATCATGTATTAGGCAGAGTTGTTTTAGGAGCGAAAGAGAGATTGGTGTAATAGAAAGTGACAATCTATGAAAGTTCCTCTTTTCTTCCATGGTTTCTTATCTAACCTCTAGTGTGACTACTGAAAATCACCTAGAGGGGGGTGAATAGGTGATGATGCTAATCAATGCACAATTAAAGAAAATGATGCAACAATCGCCCAAAGCAAGACTAGAAGCCGAATTCCCTATAAAGGGCTCTGGACTCCTTCCTCTAGATTCTCTTGAAATGAGTTGGAGGTGCATAATACCAATCTTGTTGTATAGGACAATGATTGACAATATGTATGAAACAAGTGAATATTGCAATGAAGATTGAAAGCAAGTGAAAGTAGCAAAGAAAGTAAAGCAAGAATCAAGTGCAAGTAAACCAAACGCAAACACCGAGAATTGTTATCGAGGTTCGAGCACCAGCTCTACGTCCCCGCCTTCCCCAGAAGGATTCTAACTACTTTCACTATCACAAAGAAGTTACAAATTACACTAGAGTACCCAACTCCACAATCTCAAGAACAAGTAATTTCTTAGTATTCAAAAGACCACAAACTCTCTCTTGCAAAAACTCTCTTCCCTTACAATGGTCCTTATAGAACAATGAGTAGCAATGAAGCTCTTGGTGTAAGTGAAGAAAGAAAATGATCAGAGAGTATTTCAAAAACACTTCAGAAAATGAGAGAGAATTTCAGCACAAAAAACCAAGACACAAAGCTCTTTTGAATGCCTTAAACTTTTCAAACTTTTGCAAATTTTTCTTGTAATGATTGGAGAATGAAACTCTCCCCAAACAACCCTATTTATAGGAGAGGGATAGGGTTTAAAGATAAAACTCACTTAAGCTTAAACAGGGAGTATTAAGTTCAAATATATCCTTTAAACCCATTTTAAACACAAAAAGACAAAAATAAAAACAGCTTCAGAAAAATAGCGTTTACTGTTCAAACGGCTAACTCGGTCGACGGCCGGTCGACCGCACGTTCAAAAATATGACCATTACAGGCCAGCGATCGACCGCCCGGTGATCCAAACAAACAGAGAGCAACTGAGTTACAGTCAGGCATGCTGCGGTCGACCGCCGGTCGATCGTGAAACGTGAACACTGATACGCACGGCTGCCAGAACCACGGTCGACTGGGACGGTCGACGGCTAGACCTGTCATAGGGTCGGTCGACCAGCCCGGTCGACCGGCTCAGGTCAAAAATCAAAGTATGGACAAAATTGAAGGGACTTTGATTTTAGGCAAAATATTTTTGATTTGGAATATGTATAAAACATAAATATGAATTTTGAGACAGAAGATTTGTATACTAAAATATTTGTACATATTATAAGAAATCTTTTGGAATAAGGATGTGCGCAAAACGTGTGTGATAGAGCTTCAAGCCTATTCACTATTCTTAACAAAACTATAAAAATAGAAATAAACTAATCAAGTCTTCTTGAGCAATCTTCAAGTCTTGAGCCATGCAATGCTTTGCTAGAGCCTCTCTTCTATGATTCTTCCTTGATGTGCAATATGCCTTCTTGCTTCATTGAACCTAGAAGTTCTTGCAATAGCTAAGCAATAGCCTCCAAACATGGTACAAACCTGAAACTTATCTGAACAAAATCATTAGTACCAAATAGCTCTTATTTGGTTTGTCATCATCAAAAACTCTAAACAAATGGAGAGTGTAACTTATGGGCAGAACAATCCTCCCCTTTTTGATGATGACAAACAAATAGGCTATATATAAAATATAGGGAGGAGAAAACTCCCCCCTCAACTAACGCTATATAAAACAAGAAAAAAACCATGAAACTAAAACTCATGCAAAAACTTGCAAAAAACACAAACTTTAGAAAACACAAACTTGCAAAAAAAACACATAAACATATATATAAACTTATTCTTCTCCCCTTTTTGTCATTCATCAAAAAGGGTAAAAAAAAAATGTCATTCAATAACACAAACATTAAGTTCTCCACAAATGAAGGAAAATCTAGCAAAATCAAGAGGTTAGTGAAAATATCGGCTAGTTGTAAATCCGAGGAAACATAATCAATATCTATCACCTTCTCAAATGATCTCTAAGAAAGTGATATCTAATCTCAATGTGCTTGGTCTTACTATGTTGATTTGCATTTTTGGTCAAATGTATAGTACTAGAGTGTTATCACAAAATATTTTAATATTCTATAATGCAAATCATAATCAAGGAGAGTATTTTTCATCCAAAGGACTTGTGCACAACAAGCCCCCGCGGCAACATACTCGCCTCGGCGGTTGAGAGAGCTACGGAATTTTGTTCCTAGAGGACCATGAAACAAGACAATTACCAAGAAATTGACATGTCCCACTAAGTACTCTTTCTATCTACTCTACAACCCGCATAGTCGGCATCCGAATAACTCGTCATTGAGAAATCTCCGATTTTTAGATACCATAGACCCATTCCAATCGTTCTCTTAATATAACGAATAATGCGTTTTACCACAATAAGATGGGACTCTT